>CM047811.1:20708814-21037358 GCA_026214975.1 Gentiana macrophylla | reverse complement strand
GACTTTCCATGTGCTAGCTCCGCTTCCCACATCCTATGGTTCTTTGAAATTATCTCGATAGCGGCCATAAACTTCTGAGCATTGCGGACATCAAACATCCTTCATATGCGTGGTCAATATTAGCACGTGATTCGTCCCTCACTGCTCTGCAGTAAAAGTTGTATTTATGTATCAAATGGGTAACCATGATTGGGGCAAGCCTTCAACAATTTCTTGAATCTTTCCCATGCACTACCTAAAGTTTCATCGGGCCTTGTGCAAATTAGCTATTGCAACCTTCAACTTCAAGTTCCTTTCGGTGTAAAATATTGCTTTAAGAACTCGCTTTGTACTTCCTCCCAAGTGGTTAATGAATGATGAGGTAAAGATACAAACCATTCCTTAGCTCTTCCCACAAAGAGTATGGGAACATAGACAATCTTGTCAATTCCTTCCGAATCCCATGACTTTGGGCCGTGGTTACAAAGTTGTTCAAAAGAATAGAGGTGATAATGTGGATCTTCAAAATCTTATCCGCAAAATGGCATTTATTATCAATCAACCCAAAGAGATGCCCTTTCACTTCAAAATTATTTGCCCCTTCATTGGGTAATCTAATAGGATCATTAGGTGCATTCCTTCTCAAAGGTTGATCACAAAGAGGTCTCAAAATTTGGTCATTTTGGCCTTGGTTATGATTGTGGTTTTGGTTTTGACGGTTCCGGTTGTTTTGGTTATTTTGGTTATTTTGGCCTTGGTTATTGGATTTGGTTGGGGAATTGATCTTCCAAAAGAAGATCAATTTGTGCATTATCACGATTTTCCACCATTTCTTCTCGAGTCGATGATTCTCGGATGATTCTTCACCAAGTGAGTCTCCACTAGATCGAGCGCTCTATGCTCGCTCTCAATTGTCTTCGTGACATGTTAATGTCCGATCGATATGGAGTAAGTGGAGCTTTACCGGTTCGGGATCGAGTCATCAACTACAAAAAGTGAAACAACAAGAAAACAATCAAATACACTTGGTAACTTACAAAATGGTAAGTACCACAAGTAAACAGTAAATGTGATTGTAAAAGGACTTGATCTATGCTCGAAAATTTTAAGACTAATAAAAGTAGTAACTTTACTCAAAAAGAATGAAAACGACGCCCCCGTCAACGGCGCCGTGAAAGCTTGATGTGGCCAAACGAGGTGTCCAATCTAACCGGCAAAGGTACCGGGTCGATCGTAGTCTAGTTTGGTGAGTCAAGGTCGTCTCGGGAACGACACTCCAAATGAGATTACACACTAAAAGTCTATAGTAATTCGATCTAGGTCGCAATTTAGTGAAAGGTTGATCAATTGCATAAATAAGGTGCCGAATTAACAATGATGGTAAATTATAAAAGAAGCTAACAAGATAATGCGAGACTAGCTATCCTCTTGCAATGTCCTCGGGAACGACTTCCTACCTACCTACCATTCGTGGTTGAAAGTGTGAAGCGGTGCATTCCTAATCACAATCTCCCTCATACGAGTGAATGAAATTGCTCTCTACCTCCTCCTTGGTCTAGTGCCCTAAACCTAATGATTCGGTATGCTACGCCTGTGAATGCAATGGCAAAGCCAACTATCCTCGGATAAGAAATCGAATGCATACGAGAGGTCGATTTTACCTTCCGGTTTACTCACCTCTTCCCACGCCTAACATCTCCGCTCGTATCCGTTAAACGGTAAATGCTAACACTAGAAATTACTCCAATGTCAAGAACCAATGCAATACAAGTAGGCAAAGCTTCACAACAATCAAAACTAACAACACAAACAATCATTCACAATCAATCACAAGAGGATAAACTACTACTACGATAATCTTGGCTAGAAAACCTAGCCACTCATAACTACAAACATTAACATAACAAAGCTAACATTCATAATCATAAGAACACTTGAATCAATGTAAAGATTAAGATTTACCGTCAAAAGCAAAACTCGAAATTGGTATCTTCATCCAAGCTCCAAAACCTTCAATGGAGTTACAAACTTATGTCTTCAAACTCCAACCAAAAGTGATAGAAATTAAACTATGATTCTTAACAGTTACAATGATAATCAAGAGCTAGTTTCTACAAGAATTTGGCTATAAGAGCCTGGGGTGGGGTTTTTGCCTGCAAGATGGATGAGATGTTGAAGATGAAGTGTTCTATTGATAATAATGTGAATGAAAGAATAAAAGAGATTAAACTTTTCTCTGGCTTTATGCACTTGACTCAGCTGCCATCCCATATTGGCGCACGTCATTCCTAAATTTGCACCGATGGCGCAGTCATAGCTTTGCCGCGCGCCACCTCCAATTGTGGTGGATCGATCAATGACATCTCAGATTAATTGCTCAACCACTCGTGACACGGGTCATGTGACATGGCGCAGTCATCAATATAAAAATCACGTAATCATCATTTTATTCTCCCGGCCGGGCTTGATTGACCTCTAATGTGTGTCAAATAACTTTAGGGTCAAAATCCTTGCCACGGCACAAGATCATCACAAACAAATCAAAGGCCATCCTAAGGTCGAACCACATTCTCCCAACCGTGATATCTCAGGCCGCAAAATAGACACAAAGATACCACGCGTAAATCTGATAACAAAATCGGCAAATAACTAATATAATACAACTAAAAACATGGTTTTTCCGAAAAATCTATGTACACAAAATAGGGTTACAATCATCATTCAAATTGCTCAAGTTGATGTCAAAATATCGCTAATTGCATTAGAAAATGGGGTAAATCATCGTAAATTATATCATCAAAGTTGACTTACATCAAGAACTATAAGGTTGTTGTCTTTAGAACAACCCTATATTATGGTCTCTGTTGAGGCCTCTTCTCAAACCTTGGCAGAGTCTCTTCTCGAGTCCTTGGCCGAGTCCACTCATCGAGGTCTAGCCTTAGCATTACGGGGTTAAACTTCTTGTTTCTAACAACATGAGTAGAATATCCTAATCTTCATCATCGTGAACAAATACCTTTCTCGAGATAAGTATCCTTGAATGATTAACATTCTTGGGTTTTACTTGTTCTTGGGATATTTATGGTTCTTAGTTGATATTGATTAGCTCTTTGTGGTTTAGCGCATCTTGCAAACAGATCTATCATCAAGAGTCTAAAAGGTACATCGACCTACCTTTGATCTACCCTTGTTGTTAGTGCACAATTGTCCTTTGTGCCTTTGAGTTTGCTTCTATGAAGCATTCTTAGTATGGTTAATTGCCTCGGCAAATTCCCTAGGATACACTTTTGTGTAGCCACAAACTTAGGACCAATCTTGGTACTAGGTTCAAGCAATTTTTACTAGGTTCATCCTTAGAAGGTTGTTGAGTATCAAATACAAGGCCTGTTCTATAACCATAAAGCTTCCTGCATTTGAAAGCAAACATGGAACTTGATTGTGCCACAAATTTAGCTTCTAATGTCGGTGTAGTCCTCATTGATTCTTGTCATGATGAGTTTCTTACCTTTTGAGAATTCTTAATTCAAAGATGCAATCTTTGGATTTCTGCCTTGAAGGGTTTATCTTTCATCCTCACAATCTCATAACCGATTTTATTATCATCGCTGATTAAGGGGGCATCCAGAGGTTCTTCCATATCGTAATCTTTAGGATCGAACCACCAAGTAGAAGAACATTCACTTACAAGAGGGATGTTTTGGTGACAAAGTGTTAAATACATCATCTCAGATTCGATTCATTTTCGTATAGAGCTTTCGGCCTCCACATCACAAACAGATTCATAACCAAAGAACTAGTTCTCTCTCAGTAGGTCTTCTATCGATTTCGTTGTCCAAATGGTCCGACAATGGGCTTGAAATGTCTAGTATTTTTCAATTGAAGCACAAATAATCGTGGTCTTTTCTTTGTTTCGCTTCGACGATCAGTTTTAAATGTCAAGGCTTCTTGAAATTGAAGCGTATAGTCGTGGTTCTTCTTTGGTTCCTCCTTTTGTCGTGTGTTCTTTGACATAGTTCTTTGGTGATGACTTGCCTGATTTCATCATTCTCGATCCTCTTAGTATTTAACACCATTGTTCTTCCATGTCATCAAGTTCAAGAAGATGGGAATTTGATGATTCTTCTATGTGTAGCAAATGCAATGCAAAGGGTTTTGGGGCTTCTCTAAACACTTCCAATGAGATCTTCACCGAATTCACAGCTTTGATCGATGATCCCTTCATTTTTCCATAGCAATACCTTCATTTTCCGTGATTTCCTGCAGAGCCTTCAAAACTCTTGTGTTGATCTCCTCTTTGTGTAGATCACATTCACCAGGTTGAGTTCATCCAGAATCGCATTGAACCTTGAATCCATTTGCTCAATGGTTTCAGTAGAGATCATGTTGAACTCTTAAAAAATTTGCTTGGCCACAATGACTTTGTTCTTTTTGATAGCATCAAAACCTTCACAGATTAGTGCATTTTTCACCATAATTCCTAGGCAGTATTGCAGTCCTTCACCTTCATTTACAAATTGCTATCCAAGGTTCTGTAAATGATGTCAATAGAATTATTGTTCAGATTTGCCCTCTTTCTATCTTCAGGAGCCCAATCTTCCTTAGGTTTAGGAACTCTGGTATTGACTACATTAACAGTTACCATTTGAGTGATTTGTAAAGGTCCATCCATCAGCACATCCAACATTTCATTGTGTGTGGTAACTAGATAAGCCTACATACAACGTTTGTACTATCGAATCTTTCGATGCTACACATCAAAATCTGTCTGGCATACTGATTGTTATCCATGATGCAATTTTTGGAAAATAGAAACTAGAAAAAGTATTCAATGTTTTTCACAAGAACAACAAGTGAGAATCACTTCAAAACAGAGGATCTGCTTTGATACCAATTGTTTGTCCTTTGAAAGGCTTTGGTTAAGTTTAGAAAGTGGGGTGAATAAACTTAACACTTAAAACTTTTTGGAGTTTGAACAGATCACCGACTTATAGTCCACGACTATGAAGTCCGATGTAGCGAATAAAACTTAAGCCTTTTAACTTGTTTTTAAATAATGATACTAAGTATTGATACTCAAAGAGTGTAGTGTGTGAAATCAATATCAATTGAATGATAGATGTTGTTGTGATTGCAGAAATATAAATACAGTAAAGTAAATGCAAGAAGAAAAGTAGAGCAAGATTTGTAGTGGTTCCAGTGGTGTAATCTCGCCACCCACTCTTCTCCTCGTGATGTTGAGGAAAATTACTAGTCTTTTGAGGTTGCAAAGCATAAAAGACTTAAACTGCTTGTCCTGACCAATAACTATGGCTTCACAAACTCCACCTCGGGATCATGTCAACATCCGTAAATAGTAATACTACCCTTTCTCGCACAAGCTCCAAATTCATCAAACAAAGGTCAAGCATGTCCAAGTACCGCTTGAACTTAACAAACAGATTTGACACATCTAAATATCTAACTCTAAACAGGATGATGTAGAAATTGAAGAATTGTCAATGAAATTGAATCCCTGCAAAATATACAAACTACCTGACCATCAAGTTTTGATAACAACCAAAGCACATTTAATTACTTTAAAAACTCGGTCTTCAGTGATGTACAAATATCCAAGAGTCTCAAGTGTACCCAAAGAGATTAGAATATTTCTCAAATCCAAAACTTGTTTGAGTTGCGTAAATATTCTAACCGTACCAATACAATCAAACTTTCACACTTCGTCACTGTTTAACATCCAACATTCCTAAGGTGATAGAAACATCACCTCCGGATTCTTTGAAGGTCTAGTCAACTGAGGCCTTATCCTTTTATACCAAGTAGTTGACCGACATTTATGGTTCAATAAGCGCTACCAAACACGTAGTCGGGGTATTGCAAATTGGTATAAAAAGCCAACTACCTTATGGAACTATACGCTGCACCTTAAGAGATTGTGTAAGAGCACCGTATAAAACGGTGTAAGGGTTTCACCATAAGAGATGGTGTAAGGGCACCGTAAAAAATGATGTAAGGTCGTCTTTAGTTACCTATGGTAGTGATGAGACTGGGACAAGTTCTGGCTAAATCCTGGCGAGGAATCCTGTTTCTTAAAGGGGGAGAATGTAATATCCCATATTTCTACGGTGGGATAAACATCACCTTCTTATAAGTGTGAGACATAAAAGTCAAGTCAACTCATTTAGCTCATTTAAACCAAGCAATGAAGATGGTCTAAGCAGTTGACCTGACCATTTATGTCTGAATTAGCGCTATATAACCCAGGTATATGGGCTTTAAATGTTGCCCATCCGAAAAACTCCACCTTGAACTGAATTATACGTTGAAAACCTATCCCTATCGGGACACCTATGATACTTGCAACCAGAATCCAACATCCAAATAAAATATCTTCATCACACTCATTTTCTATGACACTGGTCTGAACAAGATCTTTTCTATGCTCTTTATTTTGTTGACGTTTTTCTTTGTTCTTAAGTTGAATGCACTAAGATTTGATAGGCATAATATTTTTACAATAACTGCATATCTAAATTTTATGTATGGGGTTCAAATAATTTTTTTCACTAAATTGTATCCTTATTAGAACTGCCCGGAACAACCATCATGTCCGCATGACTATTACTTTCCCTAGTTATGTCTTTTTCAATCCGATCTTTCTATTTTAGAATCGAATTAATTTCTTTGCAAACATAATAACAATAGGGTCTGGTCCTTTACATCAATATTAACATCTATATTACTCAAATCCATAAGCAAGGAATCAAATTTATCCAAATGTGATAATATGGATGAATTTTCAGACATACGAAGCATATACAAATTGTGCTTTAAATAAAGTCTATTCTCTAAGATTTTATTCATAAACAAAGGATTATAATTTTACCACAAATCTTTAGCAGTAACCTCAATGTATAACTTTACTAAAACCTCATCATAAAGACATAAGATAATATGGCCTTCTTGTCGAGACCAACAAACTCATCAGCTGACGATATCTATTTCAAATATAACTTTGAAAGGGAAATATTTTAGTTTTAATGATGAGTGCCCGACTAGATATTATAGGGCAAAGGCAAAAAGATGTCTAGAATGAATGTATAGGTTTACTAGAGGTTGATCCTTGTATAGGTTTGATCAAACAAGCACTCAGAAAGGTCACCGACTTTGTCAAAGACACCTATCTAGAATAGGTTACGTATCAGTGTCTAAACTCCGTTGAAGACCGATGGTTGAGGGATCAAACTCAAGATTGAAGAATTAAGGCTAAGGGTTCAAACTTAGTAATGAAGGCTTAAAAGCTAATTATATGGTATCAGAATTTAGGTAAGTCTGTGATGGCCTAAACTGATCACATATACCTTGTACAGAAGGTCTAAGTTCCCCAAAAGGACATGTGATGAATGGGACTTAGTTACTTTTAAAATGGTGTACTCTAACTTCACTATACAAAGTTAGATGAGAAGAAGTCAACTGAGTGTTCAAAAACACAGCAGACTCAAAGCCAGCTGACTGATGTATATCTCAGTAGACTAATGAGCCACCTATGAACTGAGTATACTTAGAAAATTTTAACCTGATCCAAGGATTATTCTGGATAACTAAATGGATAAGGATGGATATCAAGCATTTGATTAATCATTAAATCAATGGTGGAGATTAAAAGGACGTTACAAGGAATTAAGAGCCAAATCGATTGAATGAAAACGATTGATGACACTGTCATCGTATGGACACCGCAAAGGTCGTAATGTACAACTGAGGGAATGTCCGGGAATAATTAGAAAAATCCAATAATGGACAGATTCAAATTTCAAATTCAAATGTTGGATTTTCACATTTAAATAGAAGACCCCTGGAACAAGAATCAACACTGAACTTACAAGCAATCAAGATCATTACACCTTGCTGATCTGGGCATCATACTAATCAAGAATTTCTTCAAGTGTTCCTGTAATTATGTATCATCCAGTATACACACTTGAAGAACCTATGTTGCCGATCTTTCCATCTTGATCAAAAGCTTGTCAAAGCTGAATCACTTTCTTGATTCAAACCTTTCTTTTTCAAAGAAACCTTAAGACGGAGAGGCACTACTAAAGTTTCAAGGATTGTTGTTTTATGGTGGAGCTGATGAAGTGGCAATCCAAACCTTCAAGGACAAGTGGAATACTTAGGAGCAACAATTCTACATGTTTCTTAGTGTTCAGTTTGTGAAGCCATGGTTATTGGTCATGGACAAACAATTTAGACCTTTTGTAATTTTAATCTCAAAAGACTCTAGTGAATTTCATCCAACATCATAGGAGAAGATTGGACTGATAGGATTACACCACCTGGAACCACTATAAATCTTGCTCAACTTTATTTATTGCATTTACTTCTGCATTTTTATATACTACATCACAACAACATCTATCTGCTGAATTGATACTGATTTCACACACTACACTACTGAGTATCTAATACTTGGTATCATCATTTAAACAACAAATGAAAAGGCTTGTGTTTTATTCCACAAGACTGCACTCGGCAGATCAGATAGTCACAGATCGTTAGACAGTTGATCCAAACTCAAAAATGTTTTATGTGTTAAGTTTATTCATCCCCCTCCAAACTTAACCAAAGCCTTTTCAAGAGACCAACAATTGGTATCGGAGTCGAGCTTATGTTCTGAAGTGATTCTCACTTGTTGTTCTTGTGAAAAAATTTGAAAACTTTTTCTTGTTTATGTTTTCCAAAGGTTTGCATCATGAATAACAATCAGTATGCTAGACAGATGTTGATGTGTAGCATGGATAGATTTGATAAGTACAAACATCATATGCAGGCTTATCTAGCTGGTACATGATAAGATGATGGATGTTCCAACTAACGGTGATGAAGTTTGTAGAATTACAAACACAAAATAAAATGCGGAATTATTATTGATCAAGTAAAAGTTTCAAGTTAATTACAATGCAGCTGATCATGGGGTATTTATAGCTTCATACACCTCATGGATCAGTCAAAAGTAAGTGACAAATGGTTATAACAACCTATAACAGAATGACCGCTTTCTAGTTTACATCATACTGAAAGTGATTAACACACTGATGAGGCTTCCATACTGTCAGCAGGCTTCTATACTATCAGCAGGCTGGTTGTGTCTTCATATCATCAGCAGCTTATGCACTCAGCATTCCTTTCAGCCTATATATTCTAACACCCCCTCAAGTCGAGAGGGTACATGAACAAATTTTGCACTTAGCATTCCTTTCAAATTTTCTTGAATTCTCGAATATCTTTGAAACTCTCAATATATCTAGTATATAGAGAAAATATATGCATCTAAGGCCTTGGTGAGGATGTCACTATTTTTTCATCTCAGATTGACTCGAGGAAGTTTGATGAGTAATGATTTGACTTTATCTCACAACATGGCAAATAATTTTAATATGTTTGGTTCTTTCATGAAAGACATGATTGTGAGCAATGTGCATTGCACTAGCATTGTCACAAATATAACACAAGAGAGAAATCGAACTCGGAATTTGTAAATCATGAAGTATATGGATAAGCCACAGGATTTCACAAACTGCATTTTCCATGGCCCTGTACTCAGCCTTTGATGAGCTTCTAGCAATTGTTGTTTGTTTCTTTGCCTTCCAAGAGATTGGAGCATCTCTTAGAAACATCATATAACCTGATACTGATCTTCTTGTTTCAGGACAACCAGCCCAATCACTATCTATAAAACCCTTAAGTACAAGATCATTGTCTGCTGGGAAGAAGATTCATTTGCCAGATTGCTTTTCAAGTACCTGAGCAATCTATAAGCTACCTTCATGTGATTTTCAGTAGGAGTGTCCAGAAACTGACTTAGTTGTTGTACTGCAAAGGCAATATATGGTCTGGTAAAAGTGAGGTAAATCAATTTACCCACTAGGTATCTGTATGCAATGTTATTTCTAAAAGTGGTGAATCACCATGTTGTAAAGTCTGTTTGGACTCCATGGGTGTCTTAGCAGGTTTAGCTCCCAAAAATTCATATTCTTCTAGGAGGTTAAGTGTGTATTTTCTTTGTGAAATTGATATGTCTTTTGGACATCTAGAAGCCACAATGCCTAAGAAATATCTATATTTTCCAAGATCTTTGATGGTGAACTACTGGTGTAAAGCATCCTTAACTTGTTGAATTAACTTTTCACTGGGGCTAGCAACTATGATGTCATCCACATATACCAATAAGGCAATGAATGACTGTCCTGGCCCTTTTGTGAATAGACTGTGGTCATGTTTGGATTGAATGAATCCTTGAGCCTCCAATGATTCACTCAACTTACATTTCCATTGTCTGCTGGCTTGTTTGAGACCATATAATGATTTGGTGAGTTTGCAGTTTGGGTTTGGTTTAGTTGCTACACAACCTGGGGGTAACAGCATGTATACTTCTTCATGTATATTTCCATGTAGAAAGGCAGTATTGACATCATTCTGATGTAGATGCCAATTATTGACTTCTGCTCCTGCAAGTAATGATCTGACAGTAGTGATCTTGACAACAGGGGAGAAGGTTTCTTGATAATCAATCCCATATGTCTGAGGGTAGCCTTTTGCTACTAATCTAGCTTTGTATCTCTCTACTGATCCATCAAGATTGTGTTTGATTCTGTACACCCATTTGCACCTTATGGGTTTCTTTCCTTATGGCGCATCAACTATTTCCCATGTTTGAGTCTTCTCTCAGTAAGGCTTCAATTTCTTTGTTCATTGCCTCATTCCATTCATCATGCTTGATAACTTGATTGTAGGTCTTAGGTTTTTAACAACATCAATAGCATTGATGAATCCAAAGATAGTCTCGCTTAGAGGTTGTCCGCACTCATTACTACACTCAAAGCAGATGTGAGTCTCACCGAACATTATGAGCACCCCATTGATAAAAGGTTGAGATTTCTTGTTCTTGTGGACCGTCAGAGTTGTGTGGGTTTAGGTGTCTAATTTATTGGTTCATACCTTTCATTAGATGTATCACCGATGTTGATCCCATTTCTCGTTGGTATGTCGACTCATTCAAAGACGTCATCAAAACTCATTCCATTACAGTGCAAAGGAACATGCATGTCGTGAAGATATCTAGGCTTTCCCAACACTAATGAAAAAGAGGAAAATAAGTTTCATCAAGTGAGTATTTCTAGCAACAAAGATATCTTTCTTGGTAATATATAAGAGAATAGAAACCTTGAGGTGGTTGAATTCCCAAGATAGACACAAGTCCTACATCTTGAGTCAAATTTGGTCCTATACTCAAGTGTGCATGAAAAACTAAGAAACCAAAAATTTAAACACAAAATAGTCTTGTTTTGTGCCATAAAGAACTTCATGTGGAGTGCTTTTTTCAAAGTGGTGTGTGGGTGTGGCATTAATCAACTTTATAGCATGTAAAAGACAAAACCCTAATAGTCAATTGGTAGATTACTCGAACCTCAAACCTCTTGCAACATTCAAGCAGATGTCGATGTTTTCTTTCAACAATACCATTTTCCTCGTGTACTTACATAATATGTCTGATGTATGATACCCTGCTGAGCATAAAAGTCAGTAAGTTGGAATTATGCACCATTGTTAGATCTAATTATTTTAATAATTTTATGAAACTGAGTAGAAACATATTTGACAAAAGATTTAACAAGGTTAAGCTTCAGATTTATGCCTCATAAGAAAAACTCAAGTAAATCTAGAAAATCATCTACACCAAGAAGAGAAAATTGTTGTCCATTTACAATATGTTGTCACAAAGACCCCAAATGTCAATATGAACAAGGTCAAAAACAGATTTACCGCAGTAGTACTTAAAGGAAAAGGATTTTCTTCGCTTTAGCCATAGGCATACATAACAAAGGTCATGATTACAAAATTTGACATCAAAGCAGATCGGGAACTAATGACTTGTCAGTTTTTATCCGCAAGTGTCCTAGTCTCAGAATGCCATAAAAGAGAATCATTTAATCTATGAGATAAGGTGTTGTTTTCACAAAGATTGGCAACAAAAAGTCTTATTGGTTGATCCATGACATAAAATCCTCTCTCAGAATCTCGGGATGAACCAATCATTTTCTTGTTCTTGTCCTCGCAAAACATACCCAAGTAGTAGAAAATACAAATGCACCTTTTGTATGATTAATAAAAGAAGGTAAAGATAAAAGATTATACTTGAAACCAGAATGCAAAACACATCATGTAGACCAATGAGTGTTAATCCTCACTTGTCCTATATGTGTGACAGAGACATTATTTCCATTAGGTAATCCCATTTTTATACCAGAGGAGGGTTTGGGATTGCTTAACATATCTAATGATCCTACAATGTAATCTGTTGCACCAGAGTCCAAGATCCTTTGTATTGATCTTACTAAATTTAGGTCACATGTTCCTGTAGCAGGTGAGTAGTGTGTAACAACATCAGCAGGTTGGCCAACAACAAATCTTGCATGTCTAGGAGGATCATTCAGCAGAGCCATCAACTTGTCAAGTTGCTGTGTAGTAAGATTGGGAAATCCTGGTCCAGCAGACCTGCTTGGTGCCTGATCTTCTTTCGCTGATTGTTCCTCTTTTACCATATTGGCTCTTTTTGACTTGAAACCAGGACGAAAGCCAGGCTTCTTATAGCAAGTCTCTTCAGTATGACCATTGAATCCACAAAAAATAAATTGCATCTTCTTGCAATTTGCAGCAGAGTTAGGTTTGCTGACAATCTGATTTTGTCCCTGTCTATTATTTTGTGACAAGAGAACCATGTAATCTTGATTCTTGGCCTTATTAGCCACATACAACTTCGTGCTCAACAATCTTTTTGTCGAGATTATCTTTCCCATTGCGAAGGCATCATGAATTTATGGAAAGGGCACCATCAACATTTCCTGTGAGACCATTGGTTCAAATTCATACTTAAACCTTTAAGGAATTTCATGACATGATCAACCTCCATATGAGCCATCAGATTGCTGATTTCATTGCAGTAACTTTGAGGATCACAGGAACAGATTGTTACAGGCTGATGGTTTTGATTTCTTCCCAAAGAATCATCAATTTTGTGAAATACTGATTGACAGAATCTATGCCTTGTTTTAGTAGATACATTTCTTCAAGGAGATCCGGAAGTCTTAATGCATCAACATTTGAAACCTTTCTGCAAGATTCTTCCAAACTGCATGTGCATTCTTTAAATACATCAAACTTTTTGCAATGGTGTTTACAACAGAATTTAAGATCCATGATCTCACCATTTTATCACACTGTCTCTATGCATGGAAGTCTGTTGAATCTGCTTCTGGCCTTTTAATTGTGCCGTCTATGAATCCAATCTTATTCTTGGTGATTAACACCATCTCTAGAGACATATTCCATGGATTGTAGTTGTTTCCATTCATCAATGGCTGAACAAGAACCAGAGAAGGAATCTTATTTGGATGAACATGGAATGGACTGGAGGGACTTATTTCTTGTTTCTTAGCTGCCATGGCTATCAAGAACTCCAGAATTGATCACTAAACAACAATGATAGTGAAAATCCGATCAAGAAATGATCAAAAATTAAAAATAAAAAAAGATGACAAATTTACTCTCAAGAAACTGAAAACTCAAGAAAGATGAAGAAAACTCTTAAGATTCTTCAAGGATTGAAGGAAAAATGCAGGAAAGCATTTAGAAATTCTCAAATTTATGCTTTGATACCGTGATGAAGTTTGTAGAATTACAAACACAAAATAAAATGCAGAATTATTATTGATCAAGTAAAAGTTACAAGTTAATTACAATGCAAATTGATCATGGGGGGTATTTATAGCTTCATACACCTCATGGATCAGTCAGTAGTAAGTTAAAAACAGTTATAACAACCTATGACAGAATGACCACATTCTAGTTTACATCATACTGAAAGTGATCAGGAAACTGCTGAGGCTTCCATACTGTCAGCAGGCTTCTATACTATCAGCAGACTGCTGATGTCTTCATATCATCAGCAGCTTGTGCACTCAGCATTCCTTTCAGCATATATACTCTAACAGATGGACCACTACAAATCACACAAGTGGTAACTGTGAATGAAGTCAACACCAGAGTCCCTAAACCTAAACAATAGTGGGGTCTTGAAGATAGAAAGAGGTCCAATCTGAACAATATTGCTATCGACATCATTTACAGAACCTTGGATAGCAATATGTACATGAAGATGAAGGACAGCAAGACTGCCAAAGAGTTATGGGAATAACTACAAATAATCTTTGAAGGTTCTGATGCTATCATAAAGAAGTCATTATGACTAAGGACTAGTTGAGCAGATGGAATCAAGGTTTAATGCAATTCTAGATGAACTCACCTTGCTGAATGTGATCTACAGAAAAGAAGAGATCAACACAAGAGTTTTGAAGGCTCTTCCTAAAATCTGGAAAATGAAGGTGACTTTTATGAAAGAGTCAAGGGATCTTCAAAATGAGGATACCTTCAAAATATTCTTAGATCTGAAAGCATATGAGTTTAGTGAAGATCTAATTGCAAATGTTCAAAAGGAAGCTCCAAAGACCACTGCATTGGCTTCTACACACAAGGAAGAATCATCAAATTCCTCCGCGTAGAACTTGATGACATGGAAGAACAATTGGTGCTAATGACCAAGAGGATCGAGTGATGAAAGCAGCAAATCATCACCAAAGAACTTTGTCAAAAGAACACCCGACGAAAAGGAGGAACCAAAGAATGATCATGATTACTTGTGCTTCAACTGCTAGAAGCCTAGACATTTCAAACAAGATTATCCTGAGCTAAAACAAAATAAAGACCCTGATTATCTGTGCTTCAATTGCAAAAAGCCATGGCTTTTCAAGTCTGACTGTCCAGACCTACTGAGGAAGAGAAATCAACAGAGGAGACCTGCTAGAAAAACACTGGTTGCTGATGATGAATCTGTATGATGTAATATCGCTGGATGGATCATAGATCCACCCAATTACGCAGCGAAAAGTACAAGATCTAGATCTAACAACCAAAATACCCAAATAAATAGATCTAAACCTACGAGGGGGTTTAGATTGCTTACCTGTTTATTGTGAACAAACACCAAGAACAATCCGAGATCCAAGATCCAAGAATTGAGAAGCCACCGTCTTCCGACGTGTATCTCCAAGCAACACCAAGTGGATGGTGATTCAAGCCGCTTGACCTCCTTGATATGCTACCGGAATAATCCCGAAGATTATCCTAACTCGAAACCCTAGTATTTAGGCCGAAATATCAAAGCCTTATACTTCTCAACAATTTCGAAAATTGTGTGTCATTTAGGCTTGGGAGAACTCTCTTTATATAGGAGAGTAATCCTTGTCCTCCAAAGATTTAATAATTAAAAAGATAATTATTAGATTAATCCTTATTCCAAATAAAAGATAAATATATAATATATCCCAAACAAATTAGGATAAATAAATATATTATCCAATATTCCATGATTTATCACTTAACAAATAAATGATTAAATCATACATTAAATAATTATCCAAGAAAACTAATTTCTCTCTCATTAAATAATCACAAAATGTGCCTCCCCTAATTAAATAAAGGTCCACACGCATTTTTGACACAATGGGCCGAATCCACAAAAATTTCTTTTCCATGTATTTAATTATCTAGTCCAACTAAACAATTAATCCACATATCAATTAAATAGTCCAATCCAACTATTTAATTATAATTGAGGTGAAACGACGAGAAAACCTATATGCTATATTAGAGCCACGCCGGGACCATGGACCCATATTCAATAGCTACAATAAATTAAATAAAATTATTCGCCGATCAACAATTATATTCAATCTATTAATTCCGGGATTACACCACCATAAACCCGAAATCGAACTCTACCGAATATAGATAACTTACACTCAACCATGAGTTGATAAGCGCCCACCGATATAATCATTACATACGGATAAATCCTCCATAGATCGCTCATTTCGAGTCGAGATATTTCCGTAAACCCTTCTCGAACATATTATCCTTATTTATCATTAACCCCTGGTGATCAATTAGTTCACATACCGACTAGTAGCTAATTAATCTAACATGAACTCCCGGGATCGATCATTTTCTTGGGATAACAAATAAGGAATCGGTCTGCCTCACTTCCCGAGGAAGGAATGGATTACATATTCGTGATAGCACGTACTACTCACTCATCCCGCAATAGAGCCAACGAGAAGTGTTGGACCACATACTACGGCGATCCTTACTAACACATCAAACTCTACCCTAGTCTAAGCGGCTTGTCTCGTGATCACCTCAGATTGAGATTAATCCATCTATGATCATCTTGTGATTCGATAAGACTTCTCGACACGGAATTATACCGAGAACTCGATCAAATCGGTCCAAATTTCTATATGATTATCATCATATATAAATGCCTCACTAGTACTTATTACCGATACCGGATAAGACTGTGACACCTAAAGTGTTCTAGGCACATTATTAGCATATTAATCATGAGACCCATACTCAGATCAATCAACGCTACGGACTAAGTTAATTTTAAGTACATCTCACTAACTCAATCCTCTTGTGCATAGCCATACACTGAGTTATGTGATTACATAAACGAGGTACTTAGGGTTTTCAATAGTGTCTTAATTATAAGCACACATGCATATAATAAGATGAATTATTAATTCTGTCTTAAAACAATTATATAATTGTCTTTCGGGCACTACACCTAATAGAATCTGGCTATGAAGTGGAGACTGAGAATGCTCTATCTAGAAATGAATCAGATGACACTCCTCTCATGGAACACATGGAGAGTACAAAGGAGTTATTTAACACTGTCTCTAAAAATACTCATATTGTAAGTGAACATTCTTCTACTGGTGGTTCCAATCCTAAAGATTCTGATATGGAAGAATATTTTGAATCCCTCCATAATCAAATGAGGATAATACAATCTGGTTATGAGATTGTGAAGGTCAAATAATTGACTTTAAGTCCATCTTTGCATGAAAATCTACCAAAAACTCCTTGTTCTTTGTCATATGCCTGGAGCATCCACTATCAAAGTGCCACACTCCCTCTATTGTGTCTTCCATATATGCCATAAGAACTGTCTCATCTGATTCTCAGATCCGACAGTGGCTCTTCAATTTCACTTCATCATCGTAATCATCTCCAACAAGTAAAGCTCTTCTTGCAGGCTTCTCACGAGATTTCTTATTCAAAGCAGCCTGCAGATACACCTTTGTTGTCTTCAGGTTTCTTGCAATTGAAGCACAAATAATGATGTTCTTTCTGGGTTTATCCTTTTCTCATGTACTTTCCGTGTGTATTATTGGCCACTCTTCATCTTCTAGATTCTTTTCATCATCAGTGCCATTTGCTCTTCCATGTCATCAAGAGCCTGAAGATTTTGTCTTGCTGAGGCTTATTTGTTACCATCTGCTGCTACAAGAGCTGTTGTCTTTGGAACTTCACTGACAGTATTCTCAGTCAGGTCTTCATTGAACTCATAAGCTTTCAAGTCTGAAAATATCTTCAATTTTAAGATTTCAGGATTTTTTCATAGTTGTGACTTTCATCTTCCAGCATGAGAGTAAAGCTCTCAAAACTCTGACATTGATCTCTCTCATTATGTAAACTATGTTCAGTAATGTCAGATCATCTTGGATGGCATTGAACCTTGATTCCAACTGATCAATTATCTCTTCAGGATTCATCTTGAATTCTTGGAATTTATGCTTGGTTACTGTCACTTTGTTTTCTTTGATAGAATCTGAGCCTTCACACACCATTTTTATCTTGTTCCAAAATTCTTTGGCTGTTGTACAGTCTTTCCTTTTAAAGTACATGTTGCTATTTAGCATTTTGTAGATGATATCAATTGCCACATTGTCAAGATTTACTTTTTTCGATCTTTTGCATTCTGGTCAGCTTTGTGTTTCGAAACCCTTGTTTGAACACCATTGATTGTATGCATATGATTAATATCAAATGATCCGTCAGTCAGCACATCCATTTTGTCATGGGTTGCTGCCAAATATGCCTGCAAACGTCTCTTACATTCGTCAAAACTATCCATGGTACACATAAGCATTCTGCTAGCATACTTATTGTTGTCCATGATGCAAACCTTTGAAAAATTGAACTTTGAAAAAGTTTTCTGGACTTTTCAATAAGATCAACAAGAGAATCACTTCAGAATAGATCCTTAGATGAAGAACACTGCTCCGATAGCAATTGTTGGTCCCTTGAAAGGCTGAACACAAGTTTAGAGTGGGGTTTGAATAAACTTGTCCCTAAAAACTTTTGAGGAGTAAAGATAACTTAGCTGAGAAACGGTCTACTAACTTTTTTACAACTAAGTTAAATGCAGCATAATTAGTTATCAGCCTTTTTAATTACTTGTTGATTAACTGAAATATGATGAGCTAGGTTTTGTGAACTACAGCTTGTGCTTGGTGTGAGTTCAATTAGTTTGCATGATAGTATATGCTGGAACAATCACAGTAAAGTAAATTTGTAGAAAGTAAATGCTTAAAGTAAATGGGTAGAAATAAAAACACAAGATGTGGTTCCAGATGGTGCAATCCCGCTCACCCACTCTTCCCTATGATGTAGGAGGAAAAATTTCACTATATTTCTTGAGATAGCGGTTACAGAAACTCCTAGCATGATTGTCCCTGACTAATCCCTAGAGCTTCACAATCTTAACTCTCAGATGGCAGGTAGGATTGCTGCATCTCCTAATGCATCACTGGTCCTTAAAGGGTTGAATTTCCTCTTCACCATCTTCACCACACACGCCTCTCCTAATTGCAAGACAACTATCCTTAACACCCTAGAGCGGATGCTTCACGAGCTTGTAACACTTTGATAAATCAAAGTTGGTTGAATCAAGAAAGTGATTCATGCTTTGAATCTCCAAGTGTTTGATCTTGATAAGTCTTGAATGCTTGAACACTTAGAAGATTTTATGGTTTCGCTCTTTAATTTCAAATGATAGGAATTACTTAGCAGTAAACTAGAATGCACAAAATAAACTTGTAGGATCGTATGCAAAAGGAGTGCAGGAGTGCAGGAGTGCTTGATACTTGTAGCTAAGTCCTCTATTTATAGGGTAAAATAGAACGGTCAAATATTTGAATTCCTTAGCATTCATATTGGATTCTATGCTATCATGTTGTCAGACATGTCTGTGTCCTCCTGATATGTCAGATTTTCAACCAATCAGATTGATTGATCTTCAACGTTCGAGTTTTCTTAGTTGAACTGATTAGCTGACTTTAACTGTGCATTTTTTTTGGGTATCTTAGCATCCAACCGGTTTGTAAAACTCGCCTCACCCATCACTTATACTAAGCAAATTCTATTCATCATCATGATTTGTCGATCAAAGTACACCATTTTATGAAATAAAATAAATAAGATCACATTGTTCTTATGGATCTTAGATCTATAAAGTCGATTCAGTCATCACAGCACTTAACTAAATTCGACTTTACAATCTCGGCTTAGTCTTCAAAATTGTGTTTGATCCTCACCTTCAAAGTGTTCAAAATCGAGTTTGATCCTTCAGCTTCATATCCGATTTTCTTCCCTTAGCCTTCATAACAGAGTTTGTTCCCTCGGCCTTGAGTCTTTAGCATTAGATAAGGCAAACTGAGTTTGATCCCTTAGCGAACCTTCTCGATTAGATTTCAGCTTGAGCCGAAACTTTACTCAAACCTATAGCATTTCTATACAATGCTTGTTTGATTGAACATATACAATAATCAGACTCTAATAAATCCAATACATTTATATTCTAGACATCCTTTACCTTTTCACTATTACAGCTAGTTCCAGCACTTTATCAATGGGGTTAAAAACAATCAAACAAATAATAAGTGATGAATCATCATCAAAAGTCAATTTTATTTCTAACACGGTACTTTCCTGATCAACCAGTACAATATACCACTCCAATATAACCTGTACATTCAATCTAGACATCTTTTTGCATGCATTTATAACAGCTAGTCTGGTGCTCATCATCAAAATCTAATTATTTATAACACTATAATGGTGATGTGTTGTTGTAAGGAAGCATCTTTAATCCATAATGATTAGCAGTAATGAAATTTTTTAGACTTAAAGACATTTATTCATTTAATCAAAATACGCCTTTAATAGTGAGTGAGTACATGAGATCGGGAGAAACCTCATTCCACAAGCACTCAACTAGTCAAGATCGATCTCGGCTAGCAAATGGGCATGAATATTTCCTTGTCGTTTGAGAAAGGAGAAGAACACTGATATTAAAAGCAAGGAGCAAAGATTTACAGCCTTCTAGGCAATAATTCATTACTAAGCATGTTTCTTTGTAGTGATATTTTTGGAAGTTGCATTTTTTCCTTAGAAATATATGACTCTAAGGCCTAAGCAGGACTCATGCCCGGTTGATACTTATAATCATAAAATATTTCATCACATGCTTTAATAGGTTGCTTAGTGTTAAAATGTCACACATTGAACAATTTTAATTGTTTTACCTACCACATTAAGAGATGAACTTCCCTTACCTCATAAATTGGTTTTGAGGATGAGGCCCATCCTCTTATATATGTTTGTGCTTATATATTCAACATGGCATCACTATCACCCATTTATTGTGCATGTTTTGGGCCTCTTTGTGGCCTGATAGTGTCCTTTATATGCCTTGAGTGCATATTCAAGAGGGCTTAGATATTACACTCGCTTGGGAAAAAGAAAATCCAAAGGAACATGATGTAGTAAGCAGACCGAACAACCATGCTCGTTATCATACGAAAGGACGGGGTGATTGATATCGTTCAATCGTACGTAGAAACTCGAATAATAAACACAACACAAGCCAAAAGGCTTAAAGAGAAAACTCCTAGAATCTTATTGATGAAAAGATTATACAAGTTTACAATAAGAGTCCTCTATATAAACTCTAAAAATAGAACTAAGAAGTATCTAGAATATTTTTCTCCTTAGTAAAATCAAAATACTGTGGCTCCCTAATTTTCTTAAATAAGGAAATAAATTAAAATAAATCCCATCAAATAGTCTCATTTAGTTATTCTCATAAATAATAAATATCTCCAATATAATATCCCCATTATATATATATTTTTTCCCCATCATTCCATCCCTCTTCAAAACAAATCGTCCCCGTGTTGTTATCACGTCAATGAGAGTGTACACGAAATGCATATCCAAAGAGTAATTGTTCATCGTTGGGATTTCCCTTTCAAAGTCATATTTGAAATAGATTTCGTCGGCTGATGAGTTTGCTGGTCTCGACAAGAAGGCCATGTTAGGTATTATCATATGTCTTTCTGATGAAGTTTTAGTAAAATTATCCGTTGAGGATACTGCTAAAGTTTTGTGGGAAAATTATAATCCCTGTTTATGAAGAAAATCTTAGAGAATAGACTTTATTTAAAGCAGAGTTTGTATATGCTTCGTATGTCTGAAAATTCATCTATATTATAACATTTGGATAAATTTGATTCACTGCTTATGGATTTGTGTAATATAGATGTTAAGATTGATGAAGAGGACCAGACCCTATTGTAATTGTCTTCACAAAGAAATTAAGTCAATTCTAAAATCAAAAAATTAGATTGAAAAAGACATAACTAGGGAAAGTAGTAGTTATGCGGACATGTTGGTAGTTCGAGGCAGTTCTAATAAGGATACGATATAGTGAAAAAATTATTTTGAACCCCATACAAAATAATTTGATGTGCAATTAATGTAAAAATATTATGCATATCAAATGTTATTGCTTTCAACTTAAGAGCAAAGAAAAACGTGAACAAAATAAAGATCGTAGAAAAGAGTCTGCTCAGACCAGTGTCATAGAAAATGAGAGTGATGGAGAGATTTTCTATACAAATAATAAATTCATGTTTCTTAATGAATAGATGTTGGATTCTTGTTGCAAGTATCATAGGTGTCCCGTTGTCCCGATAGATATAGGTTTTCAACGTATGATTCAGTTCAAGGAGGAGTTGTTCTGATGGGCAACGTGTAAAACCAAGACCTGGGTTAGATAGCACTAATTCAGCCATGAATGATCCAGTCAACTGATTAGACCATCGTCCTTTCTTGATATAAATGAGATAAACGAGTTGACTTAACTTTTATGTCTCACGGTTATAAGGAGATGATGTTTCTCCCACCATAGAAACATGGGATATTATATTATCCCCAGGATTTGGCCAGAACTTGTCCTAGTCTCGTCCCTACCAGAGGTAACTAAATGCGACCTTACATTGTTTTTTACGGTGCACTTACACCATCTCTTATGGCGCAACCCTTGCACAGTTTTTTACGGTGCTCTTTGGTTAGTCGTCAAACCACCAAATATAATTCATCTACAACCTCTATATCTGGTATAGTAGAAGTAGGGGTCGAACCCACAGGAAACGGTGGACTTATTTCTTCTAAATTTATAAAATAAAATATATTTTGTTTTTATCTAATTTACTACGAAGAAAAGAAAAATAAACGAAGAAAAGTTCCAGCTAATTAATCATTTCCCCAATTCCAACGATTGATCATTGATTCAAGTATGACTCGTTAAATTTTGAATAACTAGTTATAGTTGCCGACAATCGCCAAGCAACCAGCTTCTTCTTATGTTCGATAAGGTGACAATCGCCACTACTTATTCTCTAATCGTAGCACACCTCTCAAGAATCGCCAGAGGTTTGATAAGAACAATCGCATTAACGCTTAGAAAAACCTAAGTCTAGGTTTTAACGCACACCGGGTTAACTTTCACCTAGATCACTTATTTTCACAACAAAGAATCCTACGGGCTACACCGCGCATAATATGTTGTTTACCACTTAAAATCAAACATTTATGACAATCGCCTGCACTCGATTTTTGGTACTAGATCAAAATAATTGCCTAACTATCAGGCCTAAATAATCTAACGAAAAACGGTTAAACCCTAACCGTGAGGGCCCCCTCACCCCCGATCCCACAGGAATGCGAGGAGAGGTTAATCAGGAGCCTAGAGCTTAGAGTCAAGGGTTGTCTTAGTTCCCCATCACCAAGTTTTAGCCATCGGAAATCAACCCTTTTAGGAATCGAACCTCGACCTCCAAAACAGGGTCCGGATCACATTACAACACCCTACCTCCTCAAAGACTAGGCCATATCTAGGGGATACCTAAATAATCTAATGATATATCATGATCATGAGTCGATTAACTCAGAATAAGTAAATACTAACAACTCAATCGAGGATTACGAACAATTCGGTCTCATAATCTATAGCAATCGAGGGATTAACAATCAATTAATTAGAAGAAAACCTAACTATTCATAATAAATAAAATAATAAAAAGCAAAAGAAGAAAATAGATGTATCATACAAATTGGAAAAAAAAAAATCAAAATAAAGTTGCCGGCAACCACTGATGATGCGCAGCTCTGTTCTTCTTTTTTTATTCACGTCTGAACCTAATTTTTAATATGTATCCCCTTCCCTCTTTCTCTTTATTTCTCAACCTAACTAATATCTCTAATATGTTCGGCTCCCGCACACAAGGAAAATTTGAAATTCATTGGGCCAAGCCCATTTATTTCTTATAAATAAAATAAAACCTATGATGATGATGATGATGATGATGATAATAATAATAATAATAATAAAATGGGTCCGTATAATAATAAAAGCCCAGTGTGATTAAGAGCGATAATCCACGAGTCTTCGACAGACTCTGTCTTCTTTTAATAGTCGGGATCCCGACATAGGTGAAAACTGAAATTCTCGAATCTTGAAATCCTTCTTTTTCCGAATCTTCTACAAAACTTCCGAAAATTGCGTTATAAGTCCAGAAATCTCCATCATCTCTATCGAGTTTCTAAAACCTGAAAATCAACCAAAACATACCCGCAACAAAGCATTTCTCGACAAAATAGATATAAAATAAGAACAGAAAAGCCCATAAAATACGCCTCATCACTCCCCACACTTAGATCATTGTTTGTCCTCAAGCAATGAACTCTCAATCCCACAAAATAAGAAAAGAAAATGCGCGAACAAAACCTATATGAATGACCTAAAACTACATGAATGCAACGCACCAATAAATTTCCAAAATGACGCCCGTCCAACCTTTTCATCAACCTCATGCTCCATAATGCAAGGCAAATGGTAATCAAGCAATATACTCACACACTAGTGTTCATACGACTCACTTTATCTCACTCGATCAAAACTTTAATGTGGCACAATAAAAGAGTCCCAACTTGTCCTCACGGGTAAAACTCTCAATATATTGCATAGGGACAATTCACACACTCTCAAAAATTAACACACAACAAAGCAATACCATAGGTTTGCATGGTTAGGTGTAGTGCCTGAAAGACAATTATATAATTGTTTTAGGATAGAATTAATAATTCATCTTATTATATACATGTATGCTTATAATTAAGACACTATTGAAAACCCTAAGTACCTCGCTTATGTAATCACATAACTCAAAGGTATGGCAATACACAAGAGGATTGAGTTAGTGAGATGTACTTAAAATTAACTTAGTCCAGTAGCGCTTATTAATGAGTACGGGTCTCAAGATTAATTTGCTAATAATGCGCCTGAACACTTACGGTGTGACAAATTTTATCCGGACTCGCTTGGTAATAGGGTACCTAGTAGGGCATTTATATATGATGATAATCATATAGTAGGGTGACCGATTTAATTTGAGTTCTCGATATAATTCCGTAGTCGAAAGTCTTATCGAATCACAAGATGATCATATATGGATTAATCTCAATCCTGAGGTGATCACAGACACCTGCTTAGACTAGGGTAGAGTTTGATGTGTTAGTAAGGATCACTTCGTAGTATGTGGTCCAACACTTCTCGTTGGCTCTATTCTGGAATGAGTGGGTAATCTGTGCTATCACAGATATGGAAACCATTCCTTCCCTCAGGAAGTAGATAGACACTTCCCTTATTTGTTAATCCTAGAAACTGATTGATCCCGGTAGTTCATATTATATTAGTTATGAACTAATTGATCACTAGGGGGTTAATGGTAAATAAGGATAAGTGGTTTCGAGAAGGGTTTACGGAGATATCCCGAATCGAAACAAACAGTCTATAGAGGATTTATCCGTATGTAATGATTATATCAGTGGACGCTTATCAACTCATGATTGAGTGTAAGTTATCTATATTCTACAGAGTTCAGTTTCGGGTTTATGGTGGTGTAATCCCGGAATTACTAGATTGAATATTATTGTTCGGTCTGACGGATAATATTATTTAATTTATTGTAGCTACTGAATATTGGTCCATGGTCCCCAAAGTGGCTCCTAACATAGCATATGTTTTCTCGTCGCTTCACCTCAATTATAATTAAATAGTTGGATTAGACTATTTAATTGATATGTGGATTAATTGTTTAGTTAGACTAGATAATGAAATACACGAAAAAGAAATTTTTCGTGACTCGGCCCAATGTGATGAAAAATGCGTGTGGCCTATTTCCAATTAGGGTGGGGCGCATTTTGAGTACTAAATAATTAGAAAGAAATTAGTTTTCTTGGATAATTATTTGATTTATGATTTAATTATTTATTTGTTAAATGATAAATCATGGAATATTGGATAATATATTTATTTATCCTAATTTTTTTGGGATACATATTATATTTATCTTTTGTTTACAATAAGGATTAACATAATAACTATCTCTTAATTATTAAATCCTTGGAGGACAATGATTACTCTCCTATATAAAGAGAGTTCTCACAAGCCTATTATGATCACAATTTTCGGTTTTGGTGTAAGTATTAAAGCAAGAATTTTTTGCTCTTTTACTTGGGGAACGAGTTTTAGAAAACTTCGGGTTTTCTAAGGTAGCATATCGAGGAGGTCCGGTGGCTTGAAACACCATCCACCTGGTGGTGCTTGGAGACACACGTTGGAAGACTTTGGCTTCTCAACTAGGCTCTCAACTGGCTTGGATTGAAGATTGTTCTAGACGTTTGTTCACAATAAACCGGTAAGCAATCTAAACCCCCTCGTAGGTTTAGATCTATTTTATTCATGTATTTTGGTTGACTAGATCTAGATCTTGTACTTTCCGTTGCGTAATGGGGTGGATCTTGATCCATCCGACGATATTACATCCTACATGCATATCAATCAAATGTCCACCATTTTAAATTCAAAATCCAATACACATATCATGAGGACTTTATCAAGGTTGTAACGGGGTTAAGGACTGAAAAGAAGGTAGGGAAAAAGGGAATACGGGGCTAAAATTTCAAGGAAAATACATGAATAATCACAGTCACAAAAAATCCTTCCAAGTGAAATGCATAACATGACTCCAACTTCTATCACATCTTAAGAATTGAAGTGCAAACAACAACATCTGAATATGTTGATGTTCTAAAGAATTGAAGTGCAAACAACAACATCCTACATCCGAATATGTTGATGTTCAAAAGATGATTAACAGTTTCTTCGAATTTGTAACATAACGGGCACAAAGAGTCTTGAATTTCATTTCCATGATGAATAAGATTCGGTTTGTAGGAATTCATCTTAGACTTTCTTTCCACAATAAAAGATTTACTTTCAAAGGTAATAGTTTATCCACCTGGCCCTGCTCATTTGCCGTAAAAGTATTTTTAAACATTTTAGTTTCGATCTTTTCCCGCAAATGGGTCACCGAGAATATGCCTTTCGAAAAGAGACTACATCTCAATTTGTCCAATAAAGTTGCATTTCCATCAACAAAGTTAATTAAATTTTCCAACTCACCTACTTCCTCCTCCTGGAAACCCCTCAATCTCCTCCTCCATGACCTACAAAAGGAACGCCTACAATCTACCCACTTCACCACACTTTCAACTGTCACATCTTTGACCATAGAAAGCCTAAAGATCCTAGGAAAATTAGATTTCAATGACCCAATGCCCCCCAAATATCCTCCCAAAACCTCACCCAACTACCATCACCGACCACCCAACGTTCCGATGCCAACAAACCGATACCCACCCTTTTAACCGATTGAACAGCACTAACTATCCATTTCCAAACCCCTACCTCCCAACCGACAACCATCCACCTCCCAAGCTCCATCCATACCATAAATTGACACAACCACCTTCCTCCACAAAGCATTAGTTTCTGATATAAATCTTCATCACCATTTACTTAACAAAGATAGATTCTTCACCCTAAGACTACCCACCCCAAGGACACCCAAAGATTTAGGAGCTTGCAATTTTTTCCAATCAAGCCAAGAAATTTTTCTTGTTGACCCATCCCTCCCAAAAAAAAAAAGACCTCACACTTTCCAAGAAATTCAAAACACATTCAGGGCTTGTAGACAGAGAAGAAGAAGAGGGGAAGAGCTCTTAGAACAGCTTTAATGAGAACCAATCTACCACCTTTCGATAAAGAATACCACTTCCATGCAAAATGTTTCGCCTTACATTTGTGAATAATGTCTTCCTAAGCCTTTTTCTTCATCATATTTTGACCCACCCACAATCCAAATATTTAAAAGGTAAACAACTACTCTTACGTTTGATAGAAGCTATAACGCCCCGTTCCCGGACACCGAGTCCTTATCCGGAAAAGGAACGTTAGACACTTATAAAATAAAATAAATTCACTTTATACGTAAGCCTCTACCACGTCGTATCAAAATAAAGCAAACGGAAGCAAAAGACTCAGGTATAAAATTTCTCAAAGCATCCACGAATTGAAATAGTAAACTAAAGGTGGAAATGTAACCTTTATTACATTCAAGAGAAGGTACGAAATCCAAACGTACGAAGTCCCAAAAGAAAATTAAAAGTACTATAAGTCTCGAAATACCAAAAGACAACTTCAAAAGAACCAAAAGAATGTATAGTCTAATAAATAATTAAATGAAAGAACAATAAAAAGTAAATCTCCAATGAGGCATCACAAATGTCGCCATTGAAATCCTCCTCAAAACATGATCAACATGTTCTTCTTCTCACCCCAAAACACATAGAAAACATGCATTTGAGGTAAGTACAACAGATTTAATAAAAGAGAGAAGCTATGATAACTTTTAAGATTTATAAGGAAAAGATACTTAAAAGTTTAGTTATCTTTATGTGACCGACTCAATCTCGGGTTCATTTCATGTCCATGAACATGTTATGACTAAACGTTTCTAACCTAACTTATGTATGTTACATTTGCACTCAAGGGCACTACGCGATATCCGATCGATATTCTTGGCAAAATATTGGTGGATCACACCAATATCCACGGAAGCCTATTCTTGTAGACTCCGATAGTGTACACATTTCAGTGAAGTCCCTCCGTACTTAGGGTCTTATGAACCTACGGAGTTATCCACCTTCAGGAAAGCACACACATCGCGATATTGTCTGGTGCCTATCCAAGAGTGACATGATGTTTAATATTTTACTAGGCAAGTACGTATTTATTAAATGGTTATCTAACCACCTAAGTATATTCAAATAATCTCCCTCACACATACTACTCTCTTCCTACACCATTAGACATAAACATGGCCTAGCAATTACACACATTGATGAATACTAATACATCAAAGCACAAGCCTATCATGCTCTTCCGACCGATCCGAACTTCAACTCCCTGTAAGAGTACATTCGATGCCGAAACTAAATGAATCAGAAGCTCATTCCAGGCTTGTTCATGTTTATACAATGTTATTAGATCATAAATCAAGGTTTAAAACTCAACACATAGCTTAAACATTAAATTTTCCCAAAACCAGGTCCAATGCGTGCGCATTGGTTGGAATGCGTGTGCATTCACTAACCGTGAGACTTGGCGAAGACTCTATCCGGTAATGCGCGCGCATTGCCTTCAATGCGTGTGCATTGCACGAGCAGTAAGCATCCTGAATAACCTGAAGCAAAATGCATGCGCATTCTAAGGAATGCGTGTGCATTGCACCTGAAACAAAAAGACTTCTACAACCTGAACCATGAATGCGTGCGCATTCTTTTGAACGCGTCGCGCATTCGACCAATTTGAAACCAAAACCGAAATATCTCAGAATTGAGAATGCGTGCGCATTTTGCTCGAACCCTAAACTCAATTTCTCACCACTTAACGATTTCTAATCCATTTTCAACACAATTAATAAATAGATTAAACTCAAGAAACACAGAAATCATATCTTTACCAAACCATAACATCTATGATCCTTAATCAACGAAAGGACACGATTTACTAGCATCTAAACGTACAAGAACATTAGTCTAATCCCTTTAAACCATAATCAAAATCATAGGAAGAGTCTCTTACGTGTTTGCAAGCAGATCCAATTTCCAAGATCTAAAAAATCTGCAGCAATGCAAACAGTCTTGTATCCAAACGTTGTCCTCTTCACGACGATTCCAAAACTCTAGTCTGATCTGAAAACGGTTTAGTTTCACTTTGGAATTTCTGAAAACTTTCCTAACATTTTCTCTTCTCCTCAATGGCGCAGAGGAAGAACGTATAAATTGATTCTGAATAGTTTTAGGTTATGGGAATAATCTGATTATATTTTCCTTAAATATAATTTCTCAATTATCCATTTTTCCTTAATTACCCTTAATTACCATAAAATTTAGAATTTTCCTTAATTAAACATATATAAAATAAATTTCGAAAGTCATATATATATATATATATATATATATATATATATATATATATATATATATATTACATACTTAACTCCAATAAAATAAAAGAAATAATAATATTTCGTTTTCACAAAATGACATGTCTGCCCTTTCCCAAAAATCGGAATATTACGAAGCAGCCGCGTTAAACACTACTGTTCAATGTTAGACATTAAGAACTTTCATCTGCTTGTCAAATTCAAGCAGTGCTTGGACATGTTTGACACTGTTTTATGACTTTGGAGTTTGGGGAGAAATGGTAGTATTTCTATTTATGGATGTGGACAATTGCCCAAGGTGGAGATTTGTTAGATTAGTGGGACAATTGTTCCTTTTCCCACACCGCTAAGCATTGAAGAGCAGCCGACTCTTGTTAAGTATTTAGGAACCTTTGTTGTTTATTTTAAGATGTGGGAAGTAAGATAAATCATCAACTGCCTTTAGCCTATTTTGCCTTTTTTCTTAAGTCTTCAGGAGATTTTTTTCTGTTGTATTTCTGCACTATAGTAATATTATCTCTTTTAAGATAAACTCTCGCTTGTTCTTAGCTTATTTTCGCTTTTGTTTTGAGGTATCCAAGAGTTTTATCTTTTGTATTTCTAATGTATTAATATTCTCTCTTTATCCCGTGGATGTAGGTTACATTGACCGAACAACGTATATTTGGACTTTTTCCTTTTTCTTTCTCTGTTTGTTATTTTGCGTAATCGCGCGAAGGGCTATCACTCAATATATATTTTCTACTAAATAAGTGAACATTGTTCATTAAATGATGTCACAAAACCACCTTCAAGTTCTCAATCCAAATACCAAATTTGTTGAATTAAGACATCATATCCATTCAGATGTCTCCGACACAGTAATTAAACGTTAATCCCAAACCTACCGAAGGAAGGTTTCATTTAAAGCATGTCTAAAACTAACATTTTGGTGGAAGACAACACAAAACTTGCGGTTGAAGAAAAAGCCGATGTTGAATGCTCCCACCCTTACGAACAAGCATGTTCAAACAAGTAACACCAACTCTAGCCCATATGCTTAAATCTTCAAAGAGATTAATAATTGACGCTCGTTGTCTTTGTAAACACTTCGCTAAAAAAGAAGGCTTAATGTTTTTGTTTGTACCTACAATCCCTGAACCTATGTATTAGATTTTATGTTCCTATGAAGATTAAAAAAGAAGGCTTAATGTTTTTGTTTGGAATAACGCTATGTAATGTTTGTTGATGCAGGCTAATTGCAATTGCAACATGCTTATTAAATCCCACAATCCCTTGCCTATGCAGCAATGACATGGCAGTATTCTCTCCAAAAGCCATTTGTATACATATCTAATTAAAAAGGGACTAAATGCATGAACTTATCGAACCAATCAATGAATATATATGACACCTTCGACATTAGAATTGTTGCTTGAGTTCAATTCAATGGAAAATACCTATCAAGGACCCATACAAAATGATATGCCACGAACAACCATCTTTCTGCCGATGCTTTGCAAATCATCCTATGTTTCTTTCCATAAAGATAGCGAATTCAACATTACATAATATGGTTGAAAATTAAGGGACTTTGTTTACACAGCACAGTGACAACTAATTGGGTCTTTAACAGGACGTCCGAACAGATTCGATTCGTTTACTCCTTTCACAGCCAATGACTCAATACACCTTTCTGTGATACGGTAAACTTCGGGCTCGATTAGGCCATCACATGTCTGAAGCGCTTTCAATGTGTCTTCCCATTTTTTTAGAACTATTTGATTGAGAAAATTTTCTGACGCCGTAATGAGATAGTTCTCTCCATATTCCTCTGTCATTTCGAGAATGTCTATTCGAGTTTTATGCCACGACATAACTTTGCAACAAGTTCAAATGTTTTTGCTCCATGAGAACTAAGAAACCCAACTAGCTAAAACTCACTCCTAGAAAGCACATACAACTTTTTACTCATTAAACCGTAAATAAAAAACTATTAATTAACTCGGGATGTGCTACATACATCATCACCTCCATCTTCCTTACTCAAAAAACTCTTCCTTGAGGGAACTTGTCAGAATCCACATCGAGCCGGATCAATATCTTGAATGTAGCCGTGCTGAATAAGGAAACATGGCTGCCACATCCTTACATTAGATATGAGTTGTTCTTGGTTACTGCAAAGAAAGGCGAAACCATCTAAGATTGCTGAAAAGTGGTGTGAGTAGTTCTAAAATGGTGGAAAAGGGTTGAATCATTGTTGACTTCAAATCTTTGGTAACACACACTAGGAGCTTTTAAGGGTCCTAGTGTATAGAGATGTTGCTGCTCTGTAATAGTTAACATTCAAACATAAAATTGTACAAGTGATGGTGAAGGGAATAACAACATAGAAAAGGGGAGAACAAAATACCTATCAAGGACCATACAAAATGATATGTCATAAACAACGATCTTTTTCTTGTGGAAATGGTATTTACAAACTCTTTGTAGCTAGAATCAGCTTCACAAATCATCATCTGTTTCTTTCGTTTCGTTAAGTATGAGTATGTGCATGTATTTATTTCCTTTGTTCTTCTTCAGTTCCACAGTCTGCAAACACATACACAAAAAGAACGAAACTGAAAAAGTCACTTCAAGGGATACGACAATTTACACACACACGCAAATGGAAACCCATCTCATTTTTAGAGGTTCAATAAATCAACAAAGGTAATGAATTCTAATGCGGAATCTAGAATATTAACAAGCTTGCATTTGATAACATAGAGACCAATGAGCAAATGGTTGAGGGATCTACCATTGGCAAATAGTTATTTTGCAAACATGGAAAGTTATTTTTTACAATGCGAATAGAGATCACTGAATCTTGCCAAAGATTTTAGGATGCAAATGTCATAACGTAACGTAAGTAAAGCAACATACATGAATGTATTAAATATTTATGGGCCATTAACCATGTCAATCGTTGTTTAATAAGTATCATTCAAAGATACGCCGCATCATATTTTTAATTAACAAGTTGTGCTGAGTAGATATTCAGTGTCTTTGTATTTAAAAAAGAAATTGGTTTTTTGTAAAAAGAAAATAGAACAAGCAGTGTGTAGAGTTGAATTAAAATTTTCACCCCCTCGATTTCACCCTGGTGCCGGAGAATCGAAATTTTAACCCGTGCCAGAGAATCGAAACCATGTCAATCGTTGTTTAATAGGATGTTTTTGCTCACAAAGAAGCATTCTGTTAGAAAATATTTATAATACTAGAACAACTCAAAAGAAAAGAAAAAAAAACCCAATAAACAAATAAATAAACAAAACTTGCCGGAACATCATCAAATGAAAAAACAAAAACACAAACAAATAATAATAAACAACAACAACAACAAAACCTGCTAATTCCAACCGCCTAAGATTGGTTATTGAGAATAAACTGTCTGCCAACTTCAGTTTTTAGTTTGTATATGTGTATAAGAATACATTCAAAATATGATGGAATAATGAATAAAGTCTCCCTTTTTTATAGTCAAGAGGCTGGGCCATTTGAAGGAGATCATTGAACTTGATGAATCCTCTTATAGAAATTAAATTAATTTTTCTAATTTCCTTACCAACTCACTCAATTCCATTTCACCATTTCCTTTCTTTTTCGGTACCCTGTTCACATAAAAATTCACCAACAACAAAAACATTTCTTGTGGAAACCCTCCTACCCCTATCCTCGAGACAGTTTCGCTTCAAAATATACACAGACACACCATCACCCCACTCAACTACCCACGAGCACCTAGAATCACAGAAGAAAATGACAAGAAAAAAATTCGAAACTGTAAAAAATAGAAATACAAAACATGAAGCAATACAATATAATTATAATAAAAAATATGCTGTAACATTATAAAATGAAAATACAAAACCTGTATAGTTTGAAATGACAAAATAATAACGATACAAATTCTGTACCAGTACATAACGACAAACCTATATCCATGACAGTACAAAATGACACTACAAATAATCATCTTAAAATTTTGACTACACAGAATGTTCATAACACGTTAAAATGACATGTAAAAATGTCAATACAAAATGCTTAATAATAATAAATGACAGTCCAAAATAATCGTAACTGTACAAAATAATCATAAATAAATAAAATGACAGAAAATTCTAGTATAAAATAACCGTTTCAAAATTTTGACAATACTAAAGAATCGTAATAGGATAAAATGAAGGTATGATGGTCATCTCCGCCTATAACCAATAATTTGGAGGCATCAACCACTCCCAATGCCATGTCTGGGATTAAAATGAATAGTTAGAAGACTACCTAGCTGAGGTAGTAAGTGGTTGGGCTATGGTACAGCCGCTGCGTGATAAGAGAGACTCCACGGCTGAAATTGACAGGTCGAATCAATCAAACGAGCCAAAGACTCTTCTAAGCCAAAAAAAGGTATGAGCACTAAGAATTCCTATATACCGTACTCTTGTAAGATGCTATAATACTCGTCAAGAGGCGTCAAGAGTAATGTTCTTTTATTTTACATAAGAGATTTTGGTCTCCCGTGCTGAGTGAATTTTTTATCAGCCAAGGTCAATACCTGCAACAAAGTCCTAACATTAACGGATGGCACCCAACTTGCTTGTTGACACTTGAGGGGACTTATTGCTGTAGCACCTTGAGTTACAAGAAGTATTTTTGATTCTCTTGTCACTCTAGGAGCTGTACATGGATTACCTAAAGTTCATTACAAAGGGAAACAAGGAGATTATTACGTAATGGTCATGGATGTTCTAGAACCTAGCTTGTGGGACGCTTTGAATTCCTCAAGGCAAAGCGATGTCTGGAGAAATGGTGGCTTGTATAGCAGCTTGAGTCACTTGTCGATTTCGGCCCTAGCTGCAGTTGTTCTCTGGCAGGGACTAGACCATTTGGCTACCTATGCATTTCTGCTGATGAGTATAGCTTTCCATATGCCTTTGCAGGGTGGTATCGAACTTCTTATGATGCAGAACTTGTCCTATCATGATATTACTTGCAAGTATAGTAGGTGAATCATATTACTCTGGTGTGTAAAGTTTGATCCTATGATGATTTGGTTAAGTATCAAAGTCTTTTCAAGTTCTTAGTTTATGACAATCAATAGTGAAAATAATAGTTTGTGTTAGTAAAGGTTAATTGATATCTGCAGTTGAATCTGTCAGAACTGAAGTTTGGGAGCTAAGCTGAGTGATGGTCAGCTAAGTTCAAGTGTTCAAGTCTTGGAGATCACCAAGTCTTTGTTCGATAAGTTTTCTAGTCGATCGAGAGTGGTCTCAATTGAGTCTATTGAACATGTTTCGCCGGCTTTGTATCTGAGTCCGGTTACATCTGTTGGTTGTCAGTTGAGCTGAGGGGATCATATATGGGGTATTTATGAGATTACACAATGCGTAATTATGCCGGCTAGGTTTTAATTACTGGGGCTTTAAATACCAGCATTTAATGTAACCTGGACAAGTATCTTCTAGTAATTTTGGGCATAGTAAAATATCTAATTTTCTATCCATTTAGTAGTCGGTATAACGCCGGAAACCATGTTAAATCGTGTTTCTTGTGTAATTTTGGGCATAATAAAATTTATGTTTCTTGTTATTTGATATGTTATTTATTTGTCTGCACTTTCAATCCATTACATCATACAGATATCAGAGCGTACGTTTCTGGGAATCTCCACAGTTCAAGCGGTGTTGATTGTCACCAAGGTCATCACCGATGCTAGGTTCTGGGATCAATATCTGTTCATTGGAAAGTTAAGATGTCTGAAATTAATGTGATGATCAACAAGTTTTCAGGGAGAAATAGTTTCTATTTATGGCAAATCAAGATGCAGGCCGTGTTGAAGCTCCATGGATTGCGGACTCTCTTAACCCAAAAAGGAGATGATACTTTCGATGAGATGGTAAGTCAAGAAGAGAAGGCACATTCAACCATCTGTTAGTAATACCATCCGCAACGGAAGCGATTTAAGGATCTAGATCTATAAAATACACATAATAAAATAACTAGATCTATATCTACAAGGGGGTTGTAGAACATACCTCTTGGATCTCAAAATCCAAGTTGAAGAACCGCAATAGAAAGAATGCAAGAAGATGTGAAGAGCACCACGATCTTCCGCACGTGTGATCCAAGAAACTCCCGGTGGAAGGAAATCCTCGTCTCGAATCCTCCCGATATGCTACCCGGAAAAACCTCCAAGATTTTCCTCCTTACACCCCTTGGCCGAAAATATTTTCCTTCTCTCTCTAAGAGATGAAGTCGAAATTATGCTTGTGTATTAGGCTTGGGAGAACTCTCTTTATATAGGAGAGTAATCATTGACCTCCAAGGATTTTATTTTGCAAATAAATAAATCCAATAAATAAAAATAATCCCATAATATTCTAGAATAAATCTAGAATAATATTTATCTTTATTTCTTACCATAAATATTTATCCAATAAATATTTTGTGCACATGTCTTAAAACAATTTCTTGTTTCCTAAAAAACATGCTCTTGGCCGAAATTATCAATTGACCTAGTCAATGATTATTTTCGGCCATAATACACTAATTTGCCAAGATTATGAAAAATTCCTTTTTCACATATTTAATTATTTAGCCCAACTAATTTAATAGTTCACTAAACAATTAATTCACATATCGTTATAATAAAGTCCAACAAGAACTAAATTAATATTATTAGGATTCGACGTCCGAAATTGCTATGCTATATAGGAGGCACGTCGGGGACCATGGACTAATAATCGGCGCTCGATAAATCAAATAAGTAATTATCTTACGAATGTAATAATTATATTCGATAAATCAATCACAGAATATGCCACCATAATCCCGTGATCGCACTCCTCCGATTATGAGATTATATTTATCTCCTCACGAGAATGATAATAAGCGTCCATTGATATAATCATTACATATGGATTAATCCTCCATAGATCGCTCATTCTAAATCGGGAAGTTACCGTTAACCCTTTTTAGAACCTCTTATCCTTATTTACCATTAACCCCTAGTGATCAATTAATTCATACACCTCACCTGAGCTAATCGGTGTAATATGAACTCGCGCGATCAATCAGTTTCTAGGATTAACAAATAAGGGAACTGTCTATCTACTTCCATAAATAGAAGGAATGGATTCCGTATCCATGATAACACAGACTACTCACTCAATCCAAAGACAATGCCAAGATGGGTTAATTCGGATCACGGACTCGGTGTAATCCTTAATCTGTTAAGTCAAACCTCATACGATTCAAGCGGTGATCGTGATCACCTCGAGGATTAAGATATATCCATAAATATGATCATCGATTGATTCGATAAGACTTCGATTACGGAATTATATCATGAACTCTAATCAAATCGGTCCAAATTTCTATATGATATATCTATCATATATAAATGCCCCACTAGGTTCTCTTAACCGAAAGTCCGGATAAGACAATCACACATATTGTGTTCTGGGCGCATTAATAGCACGTTAAAGGAGAGACCCAATACTCTCGATTAACTTCACTATGGGCTAATTGTATTTTAAGTACATCTTCACTAACTCAATCCTCCCGTGTATATCCCATACAATCGAGTTAAGTGATTACATAAACGATATACTTTAGGGTTTTACGTAGTGTAAATACTATTGTCACATCGGTGAATATGAGAATAATAAATATGAATAATAATATCATTTCATTTATTAAATAAAACAATTACAAAATTGTCTTTCGGGCATCACACCTAACACCATCATGGTGTGCCTCAGATGATGTTATCACAAAAGTTGCAGTGGAAGATATTACAGCTGGGCTTTGGTCAAAGCTTGAAAGCTTGTATATGACTAAGTCATTAACCAACAAGTTGTTGCTGAAGCAACGTCTGTTTAGTTTGAGGATGCATGAAGGTACTTAGCTGAGAGATCATCTTGATCAACTAAACAGAAGATTGCTGGACCTGAGGAATATTGATGTCAAGATTGAAGATGAGGATGCAACATTGATCATGTTAGTGTCGTTGCTTGCATCATATAAGAACTTTGTGTAATCCTTCATTTTGGGAAAGATACAGTGTCTTTGGAGGATGTGAGATCATCTCTCTATGAATAGGAGCTGAGACATAAGGCAGTTGGTACAAGTACGGAAAGATAGACAGCTAGCTTGGTGGTCAGCAAAAGTAGTGGGAAAGGGCATGGGTTTTGGGCAACAAAACCCAAAAATTTTGAACAACGATCTTTATGCAACTTGAAATGGTATTTAAAAACTATTTATAGCTAGAATCAGTGTAATATTCCGATTTTCGGGAAAGGGCAGACGTGTCATTTTGCGAAAACGAAATATTGGGTTCGGTTCCTTTTATTCGGAGTTTGAGTATTTTATTAATTTTATGGGGAAAGAAAATCTGATTAGTAAGGGTAATTAAGGAAAATAAGTATTTAGGTTAATTATTGGGATTTTCCTATTTAAGGAAAATAAACCCAATCAGTTTTCCCTAACCTTTTGAATCATATTTTCCGCCTCCAAATTTGTCTTCTGCGTGTGTGAGAGCAAGAGTTAGGGCTGAGAGGTTTTCAATCGATTGCTAAGTCAATTCTTAATGGTTTTCAGATCAGAGTCAAGCAACGGAATCGTCGTGAAGAGGTTGACGTTTCAATATCAGAAAGTTGGAGCTTTCTTAAGGTATGATTAAGCCCTAGTTTTGTTCTTGTTCGAGTTTGATGGATTCAAACTCATCAATTCCTAGTTTTTATCGTTTAGAAGCATGTGATCGAATCTAATCTAAGTTTGGATTTATCACATGTTTTCCTGCAGAAAATGATCAGTTTGATGCTGTTTTCCTGCGTTTTTGTTTGGATTAAGCTTGCTAAAAGGTAAGAGGCTTTTCCTACAATTTCAATTATTGTTATTGAGGTTTAGTTTAAGGTTTAAGATGGTTAGATGTAAGAAAGAGGTGTTTTTTTTGTTGATTAATGATCATAGATGCTATGGTAATGTTAGATGAGTTTTTCTGTGATTTTCTGTGTTAATTTTGATGTTAACTAAGCTAGAAACGGTTTAGAAATCGTGTTTTTAAGATTTAGCGTTTTGGGGAAAACCCAGGCAGACGGGCGTTTGCATTAGGCAAATGGGCGTTCGCGACCCTAGTAGCTCAAACGGGCGTCTGCACAAGGCAGACGGGCGTTTGAGGTTAGATTTTTGATTCAGGATGTAGCCAATTTTGACAGACGGGCGTTCGGGATTAGTGGACGGGCGTTCGATATTGAACGGGCGTCCATAGAAGTCAAGCGGGCGTCAACACACAGTACCCTTGATTTTATTGCCTTTATCGTTTGAGCTCGTTTTCAGGTTTCATAATCATGTTTTCACTGTTTTAAACCCTTAATAATGATATGTTAATATTAATTAAACATGAACAAGCCTCGATTGAACTTCTGATTCGTTCAGTTAAAACACCGAATGTACTCTTAAAGGGAGTTGAAGTTCGGATCCGTCGGAAGGGCATGAAAGGGCTTGTGCTTTGATGAACTAGAGTTTATCAATGTCTATGTATTTGCTAGGACTTGTCCGTGTCTAGTGGTCTATGGAAGAGAGTAGGGTTTGTGAGGGATCTTACTTGAAAACACTAGGGATGGCTAGTTAATTCACAGTAATTAATTACATATGTGTAGTAAAGGCTAAAACGTCACTTATTCTTGGTTAGGCACTGATTCAAATCGGCGATGTGATACGTTCATAAAAGGTGGACAATGCTACTGGCTCAAAAGGCTGAAGGGTAGTGGAGGAAATCCATCGAACGTATATGCATACCGGGGAGATCCCGGGACTATCGGTGCTAATCACCGTAGTTGGCAAGTATATCTCGTGGTGGAATTTTCACCATGCATTGTGTCCTTGAATAATGGTGTAACAAAGATAAGCTAAGCTAGAAACGTATAGTCACGACGTGTCGATGGGCACGTAGTGAACCCTAGATTGAGTCGGTCTCACCAAGATAATCTTTTAATAATAACCTTAATTGAGTTGTAGCTTCTACTTCTTACTTTGTACAATGTACTTACCTCAAATGCATGTTTATTTATGTGTTTGGGGGAGAGAAGACGAACAGGTTAGTCAAGACTTCGAGGAGGACTTTGATGACGACGTTTGAGGACGCCGGAGTTGAAGATCTTGTTTATCATTCTTTTATTTCCCTTTCATTTCATAGACTTGGATTACTATTGGATGTTGTAGTTTACTTTTAGTACTTTGGAATTCGTACGTTTTGGATTCGTTGGTTTCTATTTCCAATGTAACAATAGTACATCTCCTCTTTAGTTCTTGATATCCATTCTTGGTTGTTTGAAAAAAAATATTTAATATTATGCGTGCCAAACGTTTTGATTTCCGGATAAGGACTCGGTGTCCGGGAACGGGGCGTTACAATCCGCATCGCAAATCATCCTCTATCTCTTTCGTTTCGTTAAGTATTAGTATGTGCATGTATTTCTTTCCTCTATTCTTCTTTAGTTCCGAATGCAAGCACAAAATGAACGAAACTGAAAAAGTGACTTCAAGGAAAATGACAATTTACACATACACATACAAAGAAATTAACCCTTATCCTTTTTAAAACTTTATTAAATCAACAATGGTAATAAACTCTAACACGAAAAATATCTGTCACCCTGGACGCACCCTTCATAATGTTGAGGGGTGCAAACAGGTTGTTTCTCTCTTTTTTGAGTTCTTGGTTTTATATATCTGTCATTTGGTTCTTTGTGGTACATTTTAGGGGCTATTTGTGCTCATCTTTGTAGTACTCTTATTGGACTTCCATTGGCCCCGAAAAATCTGGATCATAGCTTGGACATCTTGTTGATAATATGTTATTGGAAGTGCTGGATAAAGACTGCTAAAGATGATGGATGCTTGCGCTTTCTTTGTTTTTTTGTTTCTTGATTGTAGATCTTTTGTAATAGCTCTCTTTAATTTTTTTGGTTCCAATACATGGGAGATCATACTCTTCCCTTAAGCACCCGGCTTTTCCCACAATGGGTTTTCTGGACTAAGGGTTTAAGGAGGTGATAAACATGTATTGATGACGCTTTTTTCTTTTGGAGGTAAGGCCCGGGGTTGGCCATGTAAAACTTCATTTCATCATTAATAAAATTTCTGAGGTTTTACAAAAAAAAAAAAAAAAAAAAAAAAAAAAAAAAAAAAAAAAAAAAAAAAACTAACACGAAATCTGGAATATTAACAAGCTTGCATTTGATTACACAAAAACAAATGAGCAAATGGTAAAGGGATCTACCAATGGAAAATTGTTATTACGCAAACTTGGAAAGTTATTTTATTCAATGCGAATAGGGACCACTGAATCTTGCCAATCGAACAGATCACCAAATCATGCCAAAGATTTTAGGACGTACATGTCATAATGTAAAGAAAGTAAAGCAACATACATGGATGTATTAAATATTAGGTTAAAGGTTGTGAAGGACAGTTTAAATCTAAAATGGTTGAGAAGGATAGTTACTACACGTGTTACTATATTTTGTCCTTCTCAACCATTTTGTATATTATCTTGTCCTTCTGGCATCTGGCCCCTTAAATATTTATGGGCTATTAACCATTTATGTCAATCGTTGTTTAATGAGTATAATGCAAAGACACGTCGCGCGCATCATATTTTCAAATAACAAGTAGTGCTAAAAAAACAAGAATTTCATAATAAAGCACCTCGTAAAGACCACTTGGTAGCTTTTGCCCAATGTTGATTTCTTTTTTCTTATCTTTTTTGAAATTACTTGCTTTCATGCATTTTACTGTTCGGTATCCTTCACGATAGTTCTAAAGTTATGATCAACTTCATTGATGTTAAATTACAGACGAGAAACTTGCACTCTAAGCAAGATAAAACAGTAGCAATGCAAATATAATGTTTGGCGAAATGACAAAACACAGCAACAAAGAGAACACTGTGATTTAACATTATTTCCGGCGTCGTGCCGACTACACCACGTACAGAAAAGAAGATATTATACTATGCACAAAGTTACAATGATTTTCACACACAGTGCATTGATTACAACATTGGTATTTATAAGCACAATTCCTTAAACCCTAGCAGCCATAAAGATCGTTGTCGGAACTGTCATAAATACCTCAGATCTGGACCCCCTGCTCCAGCTCTTATCCACCAGATGAAACTCAGCTCCAGCTGACTTTCTCAGACTTGTAATCAACTGCTCGGATGTAGAACTCAGTTGTATTCAGCAAACCTCAGTAGACAAAATAGACTGATGACTTCAGAAGAAACTTAGTTGCACTTCACCAAACAGACTTTCTCAGAACTGAATACCCTTACTCAGCTGTCCATCATTCTCAGCTCAGTTTCACAAATTAGTTCCACCAGTTTATTCATCAGTTTTAGAGATCAAGTCACTTAATCGACAAAGCGATGTTATATTCGCGAGAATAAGGGTTAAGATTATGATTTTAACCTATCTAAGTATACAGTAAACCAGGTTTGGACTTTGTGTAAACCTGGTTTTATAACACCTGCGAGAATATTTACCCGTAAATCTGATGTTTACTCTTTTGCGATCCTCTTACTTGCGCTTCTTACATGAAAATGTCCTTCTATTGTCTATGATGAAAGGGTAAGGACCGAGTACTGTAGGGTGCGTTTACCCAGGTAATATCTCATCATGTAACTTTCGATTTAGAAAACCATACAAAACAAAGAGGGTCGTATTCATGATCGATTAAATTTATTTGTCAATAATATCTCCCTGTTTTCCTTTATTTAGCATGATCCTTTTGTGATTACCAGAGGTATTGATATTCAAGCTGTCAATGTAGTCATTAACTTCGAATTTCCTAAGAATTCAGAAACAATCTTAGTGATCCATCCACATCTTTTTCCTGATGTAGTGAAGCAGGAGCTTGAGCAGCTTTAGACTGACCTTGATGTTGAGAAACAAAACGAAAGTGATCCTTCTGCTGCTGTAGAAGATATAGTCTTGTACAGGTTTGTTTGAAGTCCCGATTGCAAATGAATTTTCTTGCTGATTTGCATAGGTTTATGTGGATGTATATGTATTAAAATAGAAAATATTTCTTTCAACCGGAGAAATACAAGATTGATAGAATTTCAATGTTTTCTGATCAGTGCCTGCCCTATAGTGACTTCGGTGCCGGCTCTGGAAGAGAGTAGCGTTTTTGAACTGTACAAAGGTTTTACCTTCACCGTTCTTGTCGCTATTATTAAGGAAGTTTGTCTAATATACTTCATTTGGAATGAGAATAAAGAAGAATTTACAACATTTGTTAGTGTCCCTGTTTTAAACAACTGTTTATACTTATGCCTATTGTTTTATGGCATGAAAAATACTAGGAGTAGTGCAAAGGTGAAGGCCAGTGGGAGGAGAAAGACATTAGAGGAGATGTTTTACACCTTCGTCGTACAAAGTTCATGGAAGACAATGTTCCCTTAATTCCTAGGATGTTTTAGTACGTGTGAGTATTTTGGAAGTAGGCATTTTGTAGTAACGACTAAAGCAACGTATTTCTTTTGGGATGTGATATTAGAAATTCCTTTAAATATACATCTATATGTAACGTACTTATATTTTGGAAATAATCTATCGTGGTGTATAATAAAGTATTTTAGTAGTATAAAACTTATGATGAGGTAAATCATTCATGTTTAAGATTTCAAAAAAATACAACTATATTATTACAATTTAGTGACGGGTCAATAACCTTATAATGAAGAGATGTATCTTATATATTTCATGATTTAATGAGGAGAAAATAGCCTTTTAATGAGGAGTTGTGTTGTACAAAATTTTTATTTAATGAGGAGTAAATGACTAGATAGTGAAGATATCAGTCGTCATTAAAAATAATTTAATGATGAGCAAATATTCTTAGTAAATGTATGATTTAGTTAATGAGGAGATCTACTTCTCCTCATCATATATCTTAGCGGCGGAGGATGTAATGAGGATTCAGATTATCCTCATTAAAAGTCATTAATGAGCGAAATGGCCAATTTATAAGGAGAATTCTCTTCATTAAAAGGAAATTTCTTGTAGTATCCTCTTCAACAGCTTCACCACAAATAAACACAACTCCTTATCATTTCCACAAGACAAACTATCCTGACGGCCGTATCGGCTAGCAAATGGGCGAGAATATTTTCTTGTCGTTTGAGAAAGGAGAATAACACTGATATTAAAAGGAGGGAGCAAAGATCTACAACCTTTTAGGCAATAATTCATTCTTAATAGATGACTCAAAGGCCTAAGCGGGACTCACGCTGGGTGATACTTATAATCATAAAATATGTCATCTCGTGCTTTAAAAGGTCGCTTAGTGTTAAAGTGTCACACATTCGGCGATTGTAATTGTTTCATCCACCATATTAAGAGATGAACTTCCCTCGCCTCATTACTTGATTTTGAGGATGAGGCTCCTCCTCTTATATGGGTTTACTCTTATATTTTCAACATGGAATCAGAACCACCCATTATGTGTAAGTGTTGGCCTTCTTTGTTGGCATTATAGTGTCCCTTAAATGCCTTGAGTGCAGATTCAAGCGTGCTAAGATATTGCGCTGCTTGGAAAGGAGAAAAACTAGAGAACATGATGTAGGACATGACTAGGGGAACCATGTATTTTATCATACGAACGGACGGGGTGATTGATCTCTTTCAATCGAACAAAGAAATTCGAATAATAAACACAACACAAGACGAAAGGCTTAAAGAGATACTCTTAAAATGTTGCTGATGAAAAGATGTTACAAGTTTACAATAAGAGTGCTATATATTTATACCGTAAAAATAGAACTAAGAAGTATCTAGAATATATTGCTCCATAGTAAAATCAAAATACTTGCTCCCTAATTTTGTTAACTAAAGAAATAAATTAAAATAGAATTACATCAGATATTCTCCTTTAATTATTTGTAAAAGTAATAAATATCTCTAATATGATATCCCCATTAAATATTATATATTATTTCTCTTTTTCTTCTTACGCCATTTTTCGGGATATTCGTTCCCCATCATTCCATCCCTCTGTAAAACAACTCGTCCTGAGTTGTTATCACGTCAATGAGTGTACGCGAAATGCACATACAAAAGTAATTGTTCACCGTTGGGATTTCCACTTTCAAAGTCATATTTGAATTAGATGTCATCAAATTAATGAGTTTGTTTGAATCTCACAAGAAAGCCATGACAAGTAATATCTTATGTCTTTCTCGATGTGGTTTTAATAAAGATAGCCTGCAGAGAGTTACTGCTAATGATTTGTGGGAGAATTATAATCCTTGTATATGAAGAAAATCATAGAGAATAGACATTTTAAAGCAAAGTTTGTATATACTTACAGATGTCCGAAAAGCCATATATATTATCACATATGGATAAATTTGATTCCGTGGTTATGGATTTGAGTAATATAGATGTTAAGTTTGATGAAGAGGACCATACTCTATTGTTATTGTGTTTACAAAGAAATTAAGTCGATTCTAAAATTGGAAGATCAGATTGAAAAAGACATAACTAGGGAAAGTAGTAGTCACGCGGACATGTTGGTAGTTTGGGGTAGTTTTAATAAGGATACAATATAGTTAAAATTTTGATTTGAAACCCATACAAATAAATTTGATATTGTTATAAAACTAAGAAGATAATGGAGGAAGAACAAGAGGAAATGCAAGTATAGAAGAAGGGAAAATTGCTTGTGTGTTATTCCAATGATATAAGGGGGTATTTATAGTAGAGATTACAATGTGAACACAATAATCTGAATTAATCACAAATCTACTTAAATCAATCGTAATAATAGATGATCCATCAATGATATTATTTCATAACACTCCCCTTGGATATCTATTATTTAAACATACAATGATATGATATGCCTCATTAAAACCTTACTAAGAGAAAACCCGAGTGGGAAAAAATCTTAGTTAAGGAAAAGAGTACATATTTATCGGTTGATTTACTCCCCACTGAACCAAGCGTCAATTTCGATATTTCAATTCTTTGCATCCCAATGCTCTTCAATGGTCTTTCAAATGTTGCGATCGACAACTTTGTCTTGATAAATAATTATCGGTTGATCGGATCTCATTGCACATCAATCTCCTCATTCTTTTGCAAATCATGAGTAAAGAATAACTTGGGTGAAATATGTTTTGTTAATCTCCATTAATATAGCCTCACTTCAATTGAGATATGCAAGATGCATTGTCTTCATGCAATTAAATAATTTCCATTCTCATCTAGACAATGTCTCAATTAATTGTCTCGATCGTAGTTGCATAACGTATATGTCATGTACTATTAACTTTGCTAGAAAAACCCAGTTGGGAAAAAAACTAGACAAGGTAAATAGTTCATGTCATATGCTTTTCTATGTGTTGCACTGATTGTCTCATTAAAACCTTTAACTAAGAAAACCCTTTGGGAAAAACTTGGTTAAAGGGAAAAAGAGTACAATCATTGGTTTTAAGACCAAATCCACACAAGAGTTTTGAAGTTGTCGCTCTTCCTGACGACAACAATCTTTCAAATGTACACATTCCATTATTATAAACACTTATTATCCAAAACCGATGTAGGAATAATCTTAGTGAACAAATCTATGAGATTGTCACTTGAGCGTACTTTTGCATATCACTCTTTTTAGAGTTTATTGGATAGTCGAATGTAGGGGCTAATAAGTGTCATTCCCACTACTAACTTGTGCAACACATGCAACACAATCAACACTGTAATCAGCTAAATAATGGGGGAAGTAATATAATCGAAATTTGCATGCATATATTTCCACTATCATGCATCGTAATTCCTTAAAATTTATGACATTAACCATGCATTACTTACATATTCCTTTCTCAATAGGAATCTACTCAACTGGTCATACTACATTCAACATGAATGATAACGACCTTAACCATATGCATGTTGCGATTGTCATATTAATTCATTTCAAATCCACCAAGGATTTTCATATCAATATTAATGTCTAACGACCGTAAATATACCGTCATGACATAAAGTTACTGCCAGATATATTAGTTAGCGGAACATTATATTATCTATAATGGGAGAATATATTTGATCATTAACAAACAAATATTTCCAATTCAAACTCAACCTCAATTGCTTATTTCATTTTTACCTAGTCTGAGTGTTTATGGCACTCTGCGAATGACTTAAATCTTGGATCCGAGATATAATAATAGCAATTAAAGAGGCAAATATGTAAATCGATTTACTATGATATTTTATTATGAATTTCTCCCATAAAATTCATTGCTAATTCAATATTAGTATAAACCAATTCCTTATCAATGTATGGATTGATTGTTCCATAACCCAATATTTAATCATTTGATGCACGTGCTAATTTATTCGGGTTTTAGCCTCTTTCAGACGAATCTCTTTAAGAGTTTTCATGAGTGATGAATATCAATAATAAATTGATCATTCTTCCGCGGATTTTTTTATCTTTAACACCGATCGGTCTTCTACGCTCGCGTAGAAAATATCTTTAATCATCTTGTTGGTGCATTTATAAATAATCACTCATTTAATTTCAATATAGGCATCGGCATATTACTTGTTAAATACTACAAGTAAGATTATTTTCGCATGATTCGATTAAAGCGATGCGTGGAAGATCGTTTATCTTGTTAAAATTTCTCGGCATTCTTTTATTCTAACATGAGATTTTCTTTATCTCCCCCTAATGCCGAGAATCGATCTTCATCGAACATGTTGCACCGAGCTATACATTGATGCTCTTTTATTCGCTTCATGCGATTTACACATATAAAACATAGTGGTTTCAATTAAATATCTCATTCTATGAGATTTTTGAAAGCAATATCTCTCTTGCGCTTCATGCGTTTAATATATCACTATGTGATTTTAGATTCTTCAAGAATCGTTCAAATTATTTTTCACGTCATATGTCGAAAATCACTAGAGTGAGACAATTGAACTTTTGGTTCATATTCTCCATTTTCTCGGAAAATATTCGATTTATGCAAAATGTGCATAAAATCTACCCTTTGTGGGTTTTATGTCAATGAATAATATATGAACTCATGGTTCATATATGTCAATGTTTGTCATGAGATATAATTACTAATGGACATTCCTTCCCGTATTCTCGGACAACATTTTTAATTTTCACAATCGATATATAGAAAATTTGCAATAACCCGTGAAGGATTCAATTTTTCAATATTAAATCCTCTTATGCGGGTATCAACAAACATTTTTCATGTTTTCAATCGAAGGATTTAAATAATCACTTCGGAGATTGATATTTCAATATCGATTCATCCATTGTCTCATTTTGATATGACCACAACAAGCGATATCTCCGAATAATATTATTTTGTCACGTTAAGCCGTGGAACGGATTGATGCATCTTAGGTTTTAGTGTGGTCGCATCCACATCATTGAATGGACTTGTACTTGTATAACATGATGCATCTTATATAATCGACACATATATCATTGCATAAATTAATTATGCATATAATATTGGTCACACTCTTTCTAGGAATATACAAGTCTTGTCATTTATAACAAGTTTCTCTGTCTCAATATGATATCCATTTTCACAAATATATCCAATACTCGATAAAATTTCTTGAGACACGGGAGATCGTGAGTACTTTAATTCAAACGATTTTGTATCAATGGCTCTTTCGAGGCATTGTATTCATATAGCACTTGCACGTTTTACATTCAACGTTTCTACCATATTTTCTTCTAAGATATTCTCTTTATTTCGCAATATAACATGCGTTTTACTTTATCGATGAGACAAATATTGCCATTACCATCTTCATCAATGAATATCATTTTTATGGCTTCCATTTTTCTTTTCGATCAATAATTTGTTCCACAAAATCATAATTATCACAAGGCATAGTATAAATGAATAACAACCTACATATGATTGAAGAAATAATGATATTGATTACAAAATAAATGACCAATATATAGTCCAGTCATACATGCACATTCATATTAATACGGATATTAATCAAAACTATATCGATTATTCGATTTGAAGAAAAGTGATGCAAATTTAACATATTGTAAACCTTCACATGGCTATTAGCAAAATGTATAGATTAACAAATTACGCTAACTGGACAAAGAGTATTCGAGCTAAATATATCTACATTTACTAAAATGGAGCGAAAATCATCCACTAAAAAATGAGGAAACATACATATTTGTTAAAGAAATACTCATGTTAATCAATCTTCTCACCTTCCTTTATTATTATTTTATTTAGCCATAGCGAAAATCAAAACGATCATTGAAAATAGAATAAAGTCTTATCAATAGACTAAGTGTAGAGCATCCTAAACAAAGAGTTCGGATCTATAATTATTATTATAACACACTAACCCATATCATATCATTTTCAATGCAAATACCATTTTACATCATTAACCCATATCATTATCAATGTAGCTAGGAGAGTATTTTATATGAGTCAAAGAAGAATTCATCTTAATGCCCATAAATCAACCCATCATATATAAAAATCACCATTTTATTACTAAAATAGAAATTACCTCAAAACTGCGTCAACTCAGAGGAATTACATACCACAACATAAAAGAATTACCAACCATCGAGCAAAAGGATACAATCAACATACGCCAACTAACTTCATGTTGTGAAGCCTACTAACTTCAAATTGTGATATCAGTGGCATATCAAAATCAACTAAAATATTGGCCTTCTCTTAATTAATATACCAAAATATTGGCCTTCTCTTAATTAATATATGGCCTTGTCTCAATTAATATATGGCATTATATGCCTTTTCTCAACTATGTCATGATTGTCGTTGTGAAAGGAAACATATTTTCCACGACCGCATCCACGACCACTGGCCTCTACCAAGACCTCCAGGCGACCACGGCCATGACCAAAATTGGAATATTATGCCGTGGCCAAAATTCGATTATATTCACTCCAGAGAATGGACTGGCACCAATATTGATTTTCAATAACAAATCTTTTTTTTTCTCAGTGAACAATGGACATGCAGTGAGATCAACTCATCAGCCAGCAATATGAGTACAATGAGATCAGAATATCTCTTGAGACATTTCTCGGGATATTGCTGCTGCCGTAGCACTGTCACTTACACCATATTATTTCAATCATGGTGCAATAAAAATGCCTGAATTAACCGATTTAAAATCCTGCATTCGCAGGTTGAACCAATCATGTATGGCTTTCGTTAAAACGACCAATCTCAAGTGGTTGAACCATTATTTCAAATGGTTGCACAAGTCGAACCTTTTTTTTTTTCAAACGGTTCCATACTTCATACGGATCTTTCACCGTTAAATAATCATAGTCGAACATTTTTTTCAAACGGTTCCATAATTCATACATGGCAATATTAACGTTTGATCAATCATTCTCTGGAGCATGTCCTTTTGAATGGACTTAATGGCCTTATTTATTAATGTAATGACATGTCGGCATTATTTTTCAAATTCACTCATTTATGTGAATTTCATGTCCACTTTCGTCAATTCTCGACATGTCAACTTTTGTGAATTTTATATTCACTTTTACGAGCTTTACATATTTAAATGAACTTCGTGTCCATTATATGCTCGTTCAATGTATTGATCATCTCCAAATAATCAAGTTTTTTTCAAAATTGTCAAAAAGGACAAGACGCTATTGCGTTAGGTAAAATTAAATTGTATCCATCTCATATAGAATATCAAATATTGGTTTACCGTGATCTTGACTCGATTTGATGTTATCAAGATCAGACAATTACTATATACAATTGATTATCATCTAATAGATCATAAACAACAAAACAAAAAAAAAATCAAACCTTTGCTATTTCTCGGGCTATGTCGAATCCTCCAGCAATGAAGCAGGCCTCCAGGTTTGGTGGTTGGTTTCCCTCAAGAGGTGCGTACCACCTTTAAAAGATACGGGCTTAACATCCAAATGTTTTCTTGAGAAATTCACGGCCATTGATTCCTCGTTCAAACATAAATTATAATAGTCAATAAAATTATATTATCATTCCCTCTTATGAACAATAACAAATTTTAACGATAATCACATGATAAGAAAAAAAAAGGTTACAATATAACTTAAATATTAAATAATACGAAAATCGCATATATGTATAAAACTAAAGAAGCGATCATCGTGATCATCCTCAAGCATGGAATATTGCAATTGGAGTGCTTGCAATTGGGGCAATTTGTCCAATCTTCAATATACTCCATTATGATTGATAGGCTAATGAGATCAAAAACAAAATCAATCTTAAAAGAAATTGTAGAGACTCGTGCTGATAACGTGTTATAAAACTAAGAAGATAATGGAGGAAGAACAAGAGGAAATGCAAGTATAGAAGAAGGGAAAATTGCTTGTGTGTTATTCCAATGATATAAGGGGGTATTTATAGTAGAGATTACAATGTGAACACAATAATCTGAATTAATCACAAATCTACTTAAATCAATCAGAATAATAGATGATCCATCAATGATATTATTTCATAACAGATATGCAATTATTGTAAAAATATTAGGCATATCATAGCTAACTGCTTTCAAGTTACGAGCAGAGAAAAATGTGAACAAAGTAAAGAAAATTTAAAAGAGTCTGCTCAGACCAGTGTCATAGAAAATGAGAGTGATTTTTTCCCTTATTATTAAATAATCAGATTTTCCCAAAATATATACATATTTCAAAAAAAAATATATACATTCATCTCAAAAACTCAACTCCAATAAAAGGAGTCAGAATAATAATATTTCGTTTTCACAAAATAACACGTCTACCCTTTCCCGAAAATCAGAATATTACATTGAAGAGCATCCGACTCTTGTTATGTATTTAAGGAACCTTTGTTGTTTATTTGAAGATGTACCAATTAAGATGAATAGTCACTTGCCTTAGCCTATTTTGGCTTTTGCTTTAAGGCTTCAAGATATTTTCATATGTTGTATTTCTCCACTATAAGAATATTATCTTTTAAGATAAACTCTCATTCGCCTTGGCCTATTTTGGCTTTTATATTAAGGCATCGGAGAATTTTATCTTTTGTGTTTCTCCACTATAAGTAATACCTCTCTTTCTCCAAGAGATGTAGGTTACATTGACCGAACCACGATATATTTGGAGTTTTGCCTTTTTCTTTCCGTTTGTTATTTTATGTCATCGTCTCGGTTTATATTTTCTAATAGATAAGTGACCATTTTTCATTAAAATGATGCCAAAAAACCACCTACAAGTTCTCAATCCAAATACAAAATATGTTGAATTAAGACATCGTATCAATTCAGATGTCTCCGACACAGTAATTAAACGTTAAACCCTAACCTACTAAAGACATATTTCATTTAAAGCACGTCTAAAACTAACATCAACAGATATTATAAATGCATTACTAACTACGCCTTATTGCAAAACTCATTTTGGAAGAATCATAAAATGTTTTATATATTCTCCAAGCAAAAGTGACTCTTGGCTGATAGATGGACTCAAAAAATATTTCATCTCCTAATTTAATAAGTTGCTTAAGGTATATTGCTACTATATGATCTCCAACCACCATCATTATCTGCAATGCTAAAACAGATTAATACACAATTCATAAAAGTTTAATCACTACAGAAATGTCAATGTGATCTTTGACTCCATAAATTTATGTTTTCTCAGGTCAAAATCATTTGCCATAACATATTGGCTCCTGAAATGTGTTGGGGAGATGATTAATTTTCTCATTGAATATATATATTTACAACTTATGTGTGAATATTCAGAAAGCTCAAAGAAGAAGAACAAACTGTGGAAATGTTATGACGGATCGATCAAAAAGTGATGATAATTGTGAGTAAAGATAAACAATTAACAAGTAAACAAACACAGAAACAAGAAGAACAAAGATTTAACATGGTTTCCGGAAATGTGCCGACTACTCCACGGACAAACGAGGATATTTTATTATCACGAGAATGTTACAAATTACAACAGATACAGATAGTATTTATAGCCTTGGGAATCAAACTCTAACCGACTTAACAGCCAAACTAGATAATGACTGAAATACCCCAGAAGTAACTTTATCCAAAACCGGAAAACCATGCAGACGTGTTCCCCAAGCATCACTGAGAGCTAACTCAGCAAACCATGCTCTACAGATGATTAGTCTGCTCACCCCATTCAGCATAACACCAAACTCAGCAGACACCTTCAGGCCCTGCTGACCACCATAGTTTCCACACAGATTCTGCAGAGTATTACACTCAGCTGACCAAACTCAGTAGCATAGTTTAAGTCACCATTACAAATCTCCACCTTGATTTCAACTACATGCAACCGCCTGGATGCACAACCAATTTCGGATCTCCTCTTTGTGTTCATATTTGAATACCTTAGTAGAACCCCCACCTTCAGCTGAGTATTCCCAGATTCAGATTAACAGCTTTGGATATTTAGCAAATCCAGACACAACTGAATTTTGCTCGTTAGAACTAGTTTAGTGAACATATCGATTGCATTAACATCGGTCTTTGATCTTCTCCACTTTGACCTTCCTCTCATTCCTAGAAAATGGTACCTAACATCATTGTGCTTGGTTCTCTCATGATGAACCCGATCCTTAGCCAAACATATTTCTCAAAGATCGTCACAATACACCCTGGCTTGATCTTGATGCGTACTCGGATCATTGACTAGCCCTTTAACCAGTTGCTTCCTTTGTTGCTTTTGTCGATTGCCATGTTTTATGCTTCATTGGTAGATAATGTCATCAGAACTCCTGCAAAGTTGCCTTCCAACATACCACCGAACCACTCAATGTAAACACATACCCAGTCATTGATCTCCTGCTGTCCACATCAGCAGCATAATCAGAATCATAGTACCCTATGACAAAACATTCAGTACCCCCTCCATAAATGAGTCCAATATCATATGTACGCCTAAGGTACCTAAATATCATTTTCACTACTTTCCAGTGTTCTTTTCCAGGTTGAGCCATAAACCAGCTGACAACACTGACTGCCTGAGCCAAATTAGGCCTAGTATAGACAATGGCATACATTAAACTACCCACTGCATTAGCATATGGAACATTTGACATGTATTCTTCCTCATCAGGCTGAGTCATATAAATTTTTTTTATCTACATATCCATGTAGAAAAGTTGTCTTTACTTTCAATTTCTCAAGTTCATGATTCTGATATGCCACTATTGCTAACAGCACCCAGATGGAAGTATGTCTGACAACTGGAGAAAATATCTCTTTATAGTCTATCCTCTTTTTCAGGACTAAACCTCTTGCAAGCAAACATGCCTTATATCTGATGCCCTAAGTAGATGACATTCCTTCCATCTTCTTGAAGATCCATTTGCAGCTTAACACCTTTCTATCATATGGATGTTTGACTAGATCCCAAGTCCCATTCTTCTGAAGTCACTCCATTTCTTCTTGTTAGGAACATTTTGTTTGTTTTGATGTTTTGATGATGACCATAATAGCTGTTATAGCAAGCCTGAAATAAGTTAGAACTATTTGTATAAGTCTTTACTTAGAGTCTGACATGTTGTATAAGTTCAGTCAGACAAGTACTGTACTAGAATGGTAGGATGGCTAAGTGAAACGGAAAATTGGCAGAGTGAAGGCATCCATGTACCAGCAGAGAAGTTAGATGTAAAAAAGTCTTTGATAATCTGTCTTGGTCTTTTGCTGATCCTGTCACCTATGCTTATGAGGTGAGAAACGATTTCATACAGGCATCATGTTCGGAGAAGACTACTTAATATGTTTTCCATTGTTCTCCTGATTTGCACCGCGTGGACATCCCTATAGTTGTAGTGAGGGCCTATGTCGATGCAGCCTGGAAGTCATCCTGTCTTACTGGATTTGGGGCAGCTATTTTATGGGTATGATAATTCTCTATTGGAAGCATGGACTTCTCCAAAATCATGTCGTTCCCATGTTCTTGCGGCAAAAGCGGGGGCCTTCGTCGATGTCTTTCGTTGGGGATCAAAAGGTTTTTTGTTATACCGACAGCCAGACTCTTGTTAAATGTTGTTCCAAGCAATATTTTCCCTATAGATCGTAAAACTATTGTGGAGGACATTTTAATGCTTATTGATAGTTTTGATATTTGTAGAAGTTTGTATATCGAAAAATGACGTAACAAGCTAGCACATGACTTTGTTGTTTTTCATCAACTACTGCTACCAGCTAAAGACAAACAAACTCTATCAGGAAAGTTCTTCCTATGATGAGTCAAGTTACCATCAGTAGTGAATTGATGGCTTTGCTGCCCTCCTGAAGATAAAAAGCGAATCTCTGCAAGAAAGGTCATCCCCCGTTTGTCTTCTTACAATGTTAAGCGTTGCCAATGCCGGTTTTCACTGCCCTCCTCAAATTCATGGGGTCTTCTCCTCCACCTCCACCTCCAGGAAGTCCTGTTGGAGGTTTCGATGTTTCTCATCCTCTTCTACCATTGCTCCTTCCTCCAATCCCCTACTTGATACTAGCTCCCTTTCCCGTTTGGACTGCGTCATCGTCGGTGCTGGTATCACTGGCCTTACCATTGCCCAGGATTTGGCTATCAAACACCCTAATCTCTTGGTGACAGAAGCTAGGGATCGAGTCGGCGGCAACATTATTACGGTTGAGAAGGATGGTTTTCTTTGGGAAGAAGGTCCCAACAGCTTCCAGCCCTCTGACACCATGCTCAAACTCGTTGTCGATAGTGGATTGAAGGATGATTTGGTGCTGGGGGATCCTACTGCTCCTCGTTTCGTGTTATGGGAAGGTAAACTCAGGCCGGTGCCTTCCAGTCCAAAAGACTTGCCTTTCTTTGATTTGATGTCCATCCCTGGTAAAATTAGAGCCGGTTTTGGAGCCATTGGATTGCGTCCTCCTCCTCCCGTGGGTTTTTTCTTCCCCTCTTTTTTGCTTTGTCTCCTCTAATAGATTGCATTAAGCTACTTTTCAATCTCTTATTCATCTTAAGTGGACACTTACAATTGGATACTTCACTAGTGCTTCCATGAAGGTTCACTAACTTACGGAGGTGACAGGCATGCGAAGAATCCATTGAACAGTTTGTGCGTCGCAATCTTGGGAATGAGGTTTTTGAACGCTTGATTGAGCCCTTTTGCTCCGGTAAGTTTTAACAGACTTTTGATGCTTTTCTCTATTCTAAAATGTTCTTTTAGCAGAAATTTTATTTCTCCTTAAAGGTAATATGCTTTGTTTTGTGTTCTGTTAGGATTCTAGATTTTCTTGGGTTAATGTAGAGTGTCTAGTATTGCAAGTGCAGGTAATTGCCGAATACCCTTTTGTCTGACAGCAGAAGAGTTGGCATTTTTCGTAGTCTGACAAGGATGCTAATCTTGAATTTGAATTCTGCTTTATCCATAAACCTAATTTTGTTATGGTCCGATTTGTGTTTATGCAGTTAACTAATGATGACTATGTCCACCACTTATTAACATGTATATATCACTAGATGGACTTTTTGGATTCATCTCTTTGTTGCAATTATTGATGATTGATTTGATTATATTATAGGCAGGTTTCCAAATGCTGCTCCCTCCTCTGGGTCTGTTTGTGGGGGTGGGGTTGGGAGGATGGTGGGGGTAAGGATAGGGGAGTCAGGTTAGAGTTGCTTTTCTCTATGACTAGGTGGTTACTCTCAAGCTGCTACACTTTTTTTTGGGAATCATAAATTGTACTGTGGAATGCGATATTCACTAGCTTTGTCCGTGACGTTTTTGAATAAATCTTTTCTGTCTCTATATTGTTAATGGAGTTTTAATCAGAGAAATTTCATTTTAAAAAGGCGTGTATGCTGGCGATCCTTCAAAGTTGAGTATGAAGGCAGCATTCGGAAAAGTTTGGAATCTTGAGCAAAGTGGTGGTAGTATCATTGGTGGAACCATTAAAGCACTAATGAATAAATCCAAAACTCCTGATCAGCCACGAGATCCGTAATGTTTGTTTAAGCCCACCCCCTCCCCTCGCCCCATTCCTGTTTTATGCCTAATTGAGTAATTGTCCTCTGGTTTTATGCATTCTCAGGCGTTTGCCAAAGCCAAAGGGCCAAACTGTTGGATCATTTAAGAAGGGACTAAGCGTTTTGCCTGATGCTATATCTTCAAGGTTCTCTTGACTATTCTACAAGTTGATATATATGTAGATATGATGGATTTATGTTGCCTTGTCTATTTTATATGTGTGATTTCTGTTGCTGCTGTCATAATATATTTTTTTTTTTTCATTCCATTTCTATTCTGCTCTGAGTATTTTGAGTGATGCAATGAGTAGACGGCAGTTTTAGGGAGAAAAACACCTGCAAATGCTTCAAACTAAACTTTTGTAACCGCTCGTGCTTTTCCCAGTTCCCACTAAAACCTTGGCAGTGTCTGGCTGGCCTGGCTGGTGGTTTCCAGTTTCATTCCAACATCGTTGGAATCGAATTTGACCTGGATTCTCTGTATGTTGTGCTCCATGATGTTAGTCCCAGTCGCAGGTAGCACCATCCGGAAATGGTGGAGTGGTGGAAGTTGGCGCTTCTTCTGGGTATACTCTCCGGAAGGATCCTACAATGTTAGCAGGGGCATTGCTGGTGGCTGATTGGGCAGCTAGTCCAATCAAAGCTCTTAGTAGGTGAATTCTGGATTTAGGTTTGAGCCTCATCTGCAGCTTTAAGGCAAAAGGTCTCCATTTCTTAGATGGATGTTACCTTAACAACAGCAAAAATGATTTGTGCCTTGGTAGGACAGATTCTTGGTAGTTGATGCATGAGTTGATATTGAATTCTCTGTAAGGTGGTCCTTTTGATTTAAATTTTTTGGGGCCCTGGGATTTCCTTCTCTATTCATATCTTACCCCTAGAAGGGCATATCATCAGCTTTACTTTCAATCAATTTGAATGCGGCTTTGGTATGAAGCTTTAATTCTATCAGGGTATTGAGGCAGGGAATCACATCTCCTTCATATATATATATATATATCAAAGAAGGTTTGTACAATGCCGTATCCCGCCCTCTTCTTAAACCAAAAGGCGCTGACGAAACATGGCCCTGCCTCTTTAAAACATATGGATGTCAAATCCAGTGTGGGAAGATCCATGTCATAGGAAAGAGTACAACACCCCATGTTTCCAAAAGTTATAAGCTCCCACAATGATAAATCAATACAACGTGGAACTTAAAATACAAGATAAAAAACAACTGCAAAAAATCATCTCCGCTTGGAATCTTTGAATCATCCTTCCCTGTGTCAATCGAAGTTGTGTCTAAAATGGCTGAAGTTGGGTTCTCCTGGCAATGCATTGTGTTCGATCCTAGGATATAGCAAAGCTTTTGGATGGCATCCTCAATGCGATCTGCTTGGCTTGAGTTAAGAGGCTCCCCATAGCATGGCTTGAAATGGTGAGATTCGCAAAGCTGTAGAAGTGACATGTTCCCTTGTCCAATAAAATAGCTGTAATGATTAGTGCTTGGCAGAAAAAAATGTAGTGTAAATAGAGTTGAAGCGTAACACCTGATTTGCACGGTTGCACCCTTCATGTAGATGAAGGGTGCGTCCAAAAAACCATGCCATGACGAGGAAGGTGGATTAGGGAATGATCCTGTATCATCTCAGTTGTAAAGAAGTTTGGATCACTTCATTGTTCTTTGTTGATGACTTATTTGTGGCAGCACAGGCTGAAATGCATACTGTGGTGGCCAGAGAAACATTGGACCTATTTGGGAGATGTTTTGGACTGATTCGTGAATTGTTGAAAAGCTCTGTTTTCCGGCTTGGGTTAGTGATGATGCAAAGGCGTAGGTCGCCTGTTAAAATATTCAGGTGTCCCATTGATGTCTACTAAGCTGACCAATACTGCTATGCAGTATTATTGCTAGAAGGATTTAAGGCTGGTCTTTTTTGCCAAAAAAGGTGCTTAAAGAATTGGGGAAGATGCTATTTTTTCCGTTTTGAAGTGGTCAACTATGATCTAGAAAGGTTGCCAACATGAAATAGAAGGTGGATTGTGCCCTTTTAAATCTGGTGGACAAGGATTTCCAAGCTTGACGACTTTGAACAATAATTTGCCAGTGAAGACTTTTATGGAATATTTGTTTGCGTAAAAAATTCTTGCGTCTAAGATGTGTAACGTATGTAGGAAATGACTCCAAAACATGTGGAAGAAGCTTTTGAGCTTGACGGAGCTTTTTGCTTGTAAGGTTAAAGTCAGATTGGGTATTAGACATAGTACTTCCTTTTGGCAGGTTTTATGGCATCCATTGGGAAGCTTAGTACATTGTTCGAGCAGTTGAACAGGACATTCAGACTGATCGCTGATGCATTGGTTTGTGTAATTGACTCCTGAGATTCTATGGTTCATTGTTAGCATCCCCAGTGAGCTGCTTTCAAGAGTTCATCTGAATGATGAACTTATGTGACTTATTAAACATGATGTAAGAATCCCAGTGACAAGCCGAGCAAGAACTGGGATGGACAAATGTTGTTAGTTCAAAGGAAAAGTCCCTAGATTAGCAAATGATCTTATGAGTGGTTGCATGGAAGAGACTCGGTCCACAGGATTGGTTGCAGAGATGGGGATTTGTTAGTGAAAATCATTGCTCTTTCTGTGAGACTGTAAAAGAAACACACGACCATTTGATTGATTTTATATGTGAATTGTACTTTGTTATATGATGAGTAACGTGTGTAATTTCCTCTCCTTACAGCAATGAAGTATTTCCCGAGTCAAAAACAAAAAAGTTTCTTGAGTGACATATAGTTTTGCAGGCTTGGCAGCAAGGTAAAATTGTCTTGGAAGCTCGAAAGTATATCCAAGTCGGAAAATGGAGGATATATTTTGAATTATGAAACACCAGAAGGATCAGTTACTGTGTTGAGCAGGAGTATAGTGATCACTGTTCCATCCTATGTGGCAAGTAGTTTATTGCGCCCTCTTTCGGTATGTCTCCCATTGTATGCATTTTATGTTTGATCCTTCTGCTTTAAGCAGATATATATATATGCTATTTAATTTTTGTAGTCATATATGTACTAATCTTCCAAGTATGAGCTATATAGCATATGATGCATCAGGAAAACACTGAACTTGCTGTGCCATTTAATTGCAGGAGATGACAGCTGATGCTCTTTCCAAGTTTTATTATCCACCCGTTGCTGCAGTCTCCGTTTCCTATCCAAAAAGGGCTATTCGTAATGATCGTTTAATTGATGGTGAACTTAAGGGGTTTGGCCAATTGCATCCTCGCACACAAGGAGTTGAAACCCTGGGTTAATTTTGTCTCTTAACAATTATTGGTTTTTTTTTTTTTTTTTCTTTCTATCCAGAAGGCTATCCAAGTATTTCTGTAGTTGAGTTATTTATTTATATAATTCAAACTTTATACTGCAGGAACCATATATAGCTCATCACTTTTCCCAAACCGAGCACCCTCTGAAAGGGTTCTTCTCCTTAATTACATAGGGGGCGCAACAAATCCTGGAATTTTGTCCAAGGTGAGGATTCCAGTTTCACACTCTCTTCAGCTCTTAACTTTATTCTCCCTTGTTAGTTGTAGAAAATTGCATTTTCCGGTTATATTCTCACCAATTGCGATTGAAACTTGTTTCTTAAACCGCCTCATAAATTTTACTACATAATCCCAAGTATAGTGTCTAAATTTGAGATAATTGACCTTTTCAGCAACCTGTGAGTCATTAGCTGTCATGCATAGGCTCATGGGAAAAATAAGTGTCCACGATTCCCTCTGATCGCCTAGTAGAGTACACGAATCATCGAAATTCAGTTCAACACACCTGATAATTTACATTTCTGTGGCTTTTGTGCTAGACTGAGGGACAATTGGTGGAAGCAGTTGACCGCGACCTTAGAAAGATGCTCATAAATCCTAGTGCTGAAAAGCCACGTGTTTTAGGTGTTCGAGTTTGGCCACAGGCTATTCCACAGTTTTTGATTGGTCATTCGGATTTATTGGATGCTGCTAAAAAGGGTCTGAATGATTGCGGATTAGAAGGGCTATTTTTAGGGGGGAACTACATTTCAGGTGTAGCTTTAGGGAAATGCGTGGAGGGCGGTTATGAAACTGCTTCTGAAGTAGCCAAATTTTTGTCTGTATATGTATAAATGAGATGTTGGCCTTCTATTTTTTCTCAATATGCAAGAAAAATCATTCCCACACCACTTGGTTGGTGTTTATTATACTCCAGGTTTCAACCCTGCTATATATAATTCAGTCAAAGAGCTTTAAGTTTCTTAGCTTCCATTTGTAAGCCTGTTCAACAATATCTTGTGGAGTATCATCAACGAACCATTTTAATTAGGCGGCTTCTGGCGACACCACAAAATTGTTGCCGGCACCACGATTATTTTTGAGCAAATGACGTCAGTGGGTTCCTTCTCAATAATGTCACTGACGTTAGTTTTCAATAATAACGTCGGTGACATTGACATTGAAGTTATAAAAGTGTCGCGGTACGTTCCAATATCGACCTGGGGCGAAAGACCGTATCATTTTGAGGGGGTAGACCATGAATTCATAATTTCTTCGTGCTGCACCTGGACTGCTTATCTCGAAAGCTCTAGGGTTGTCATATATTCAAACTAAAAAGCTGATTTTTTTTAGCCCCAAACAGCCAACTTGAAAAAAGAGAAAATGTTTGACTATTGTATCGAGCCTCATTATTATTTAATGAATTATTTTATGCATGCATATACCCTGTAAGTGGTTGTCGGAGCATCATTTAATGTACACATTTTCTTCGAGATATAATGTAAATGTGTATGTATGGGCACCTAAAATGGCATATTTATCATTCAAATTAAAGTAGATTTACTCATTCATCAAGAGAAAAAGTAACAAGATATATGGTTGTTACATCAAATGCCATAGTATTTATCATAATGAACATACCCTAACTTATAGCATCACTATCTGTCACTTTAAATGAATGTTACACCTGTATTCACAAATAATATAATATTTGGCATTTGGCTCGAAACATGAAAATGTCACATAGTGTACAACTATTTATAAAAACTCTTCTCCTGTGTTGTTGAACGAACGGCTCCAAAACTTGAAAGGCTTGTAAAAAAAGGCTTGCCTCGTACACTTGAGTCTCATGCGGTTTGGCGTGGAGAAGAAGGTGATAAGGGAGAAGGCTTAGCATCACCAACCGAGTCAGACTTTTCCACGTCAGCGGTCCCCTTTCCATTAATGCCGGCCTTTGCGTCCTCCTTACCCTCTTGTTGCTTCTGCACCATAACTGGCTGAAACTGCACACATAGAGATTTATGAATTCACAGAATGCTCTAATCACGTGCGTATATTACTATCATCATAACTCATAAACCGTATTATGGCACACCTGGTAAATGGAATATATAACATTTCTTCTAATTTGTGCCATCATCTCGATGAATAGATTGTAGCCCTCAAGCTTATACTCGATAAGTGGATCCCTTTGTGCATATCCACGTAAACCTACTGCCTGCTGTACAAACTTGAGTGCTTGCAAGTGTTCTTTCCACAAACGATCTATGTTGCTCAACAGCAGAAATTTTTCAGCTTCCTTCATCAGCCCCGGAGCTTCTTTCTCTACTATTTCCTACAATACATATAGCCCGTGTTTGTAAAAGCGCTTGTTAGATCAAGAAAAACAATAAAAATCTTGAATTACTATCTCTTTTACAAGCTTAAACCTCACACCCTACACACATGCGGGCCTAACACAAACAGTCTGGTCAACATTGGGCACACAAAGTCAAACAAAGAAGCCCAACATGCGAACAATACAAATAGGGAGACAGCAATGGCAAACAGATTTGAGCTCATGATCATCTCCAGCTTTGATTACCATGTTGAATTACCATCTTCAACACACGGTTTATAAAAATAATAAAAATATTTTAAGTGAAAAGTTGGCCAGTAGGATGGATGTAACCTCACCTTTTTGTACAGATAGGCTTCACGTCCCCGGAGACGAAGATAGTCTCGTAATTCCTCATAATTCTTGCAGTTGCTCAACAACAATTCCGGTGTCAAGTCGTTCAAAAGATAACAATACCTATTACAATGCCTACAGTCAGGAACCATAATAAAAGTGTTTGAAACAAAACCGCAAATTCACCTAAAGAAATTTTCCAAAAGAGGTGGTGAATGAAAGATAGCTTGGGACAGATGGATGAATTTTTTTTTTTATTTTTTTTTGTGCTTCCTGTATAGGCTTGTTTGTTTGTTTGTTTTTTTTTTTCTTTTCTTTCTGTACATACGCTGCTTATTGGTTTCAATAAGACCCGGTTTTCCACACACACACACTAACACTCACACACACAAATTTTGACAGATTATACATGGCATAAAACGGAGAACAAGAACACATCCTACTCCTGCAATACAAGTCAAAATTTCAACCATGGACATAATTTAAAGAAACTATGAGAATGCAGGCTACATACTGTTGAAGTTTTGCAATAAGCTTTTCAAGATCCCAGCTTTCCTTCAGAGCATCTAGACCAATATTTGCCTATATATAACAATCAAGCAAATCACAAAGCCCGCCCATTAAAGACGGAAGTTATGTACATAGGATGAGGAGAATTAGGCACATAAGGAAGTAAATCAGAATCACCAAACCTGTAAAATGTCATCCATTGTAAGTTCTGCATATTCCACAAGAAGCGACTGAAGATCTTCAGATTCAAGAGCTCTTCTTCTCTCCATATATACACGATCTCTTTGGCTGTTTAAAACTTCATCATATTCATACAATTGCTTGCGGATGTCAAAAAAGTAATTTTCAACTTTCCTTTGAGCTTCGTCCAAAGCCTTTGTCAGCATTTTTGATTCGATTGGTAGGTCTTCAACTCTAAAAGCTTTCATCAAACCCTGGAAACAAGTTTGCTTATAGCCTTTCCAAACCGATCCTCAAAAACATGAAAAGGTACAGTAAAAACCTGAATTCGATCACCACCAAAAACACGAAATAGGTTGTCCTCAAGACTAAGGAAGAATCGAGAACTTCCAGGATCCCCTTGCCTGCCACTTCGACCACGCAGCTGCATTTATGTGATAATTTTTTTAGACAATTTGAAGGTGACTTCAAAACATTACTATCAAAACAACAATGTGTACTTCAAAACATTTAGAATTTCAAGAAAATACTGCAAAACACTACTCAATTGTACCAAAGAGGAAGAACTAGTTATAGATTGACCTGGTTGTCAATCCGGCGGGACTCATGGCGCTCTGTCCCAATTACATGAAGGCCACCAGCTGCGACAACCTGTCACCGCATCACATATTCACACCGATAATGTCAAAATCATACTCAGGGAGGACAGCATCACTGCACATGATGCATCATGTGTAGAAAAGAAAAGGGCACACCACTCACTTCCACACCAAATTACTGAATTTTCAGATACGCATTCATTAAGTTCAAAATAGGGACATACATCCTCTTCTTGGGAATATGCATCTTGGTTATATACTTCCTTGACGCAAAATGGTATAAGTACATTGTGTTCCGTTTGATAAGATCGCTTCTCTTAAGCTTGCATATATGTTACACACACACAAACAAATATTATATGTGTGTGTGTGTGTGTGTCAAAAGAAATATGACTTTGGAAAGAAAATAACTCTTATTATTCAAGTATATTTGGTTAGGATACAAGATACATAGTTATAAGGCACAGAATGCCTACTGCCTAAACAGCGTCAACGGCTATAAAGAGCCCAACGGCTCTTGAACAGTAAAAGAAACTAAAGACTAGACAGGAAAGGAGTGGTATTAAATTAATATCCTCCTTATTGTTGTATACTTAAAGATAGATAAATACTTCTAAGAATGTATAGTACATCTGACAAGATGGAATAAAATAATGATAAAGGTCATATCAGTATCTGTTCATTTCAACAATATGTGTGTGTGTAGTTGACTTACACATAAGGGGGTAATGAAATTTACTTGAAAGAGTACCTTCTTTCTTTCTTCATCAGAGTAACCTTTATATTCCCCAACAATCTCTAGAAATGCGCTCCGCAGCTTTGCAATTGCTTCATCTTCAATAGGACCCTACGTACACAAGATTGTAGTATATGGGACATGCTGGTATTTTGAAAGTAGATTTTTCAGAAAGTTGGTGGAACATATATCATCAGGTACACCACCATAAGCCCATTAAAAATCTTAGCTTGAATGGACTAAAGGGACGGTGCATTTTTACAGCCAGTTGCAGGCAAACTCCATGCAGTGACAGCAAAAAATATTGCCAGACTTCTGCAAGATAATTTTTAGTTTCAATGAACTACACCTTTTCACAAGAATATGAGAGTTTTTCATCCACTTCGATCTCACTCAATGATTTCTGGCCCCATGTTTTAGTAGCTAACAAAACGGATTCCTCGGCCAATTTGAAACTCTCCTTGGACAGTTCACATGGGAATAACTTGTCATTCACCTGCATGATCATATCATAATTCCATTTAGTCGATAGATAAGTTTTGTTCAATCAGGTACCTCCAAAGCAGATCCAACCTTCCATGTCTTCTTGGGAGGAGGTTTCTTCACAGAAACAAAAACTCCTTCAGCAGGTTTGACGACTCTGTAGCACATGGAGAGTGTATTTATTGCATCAAGTCAAAATAAACAAAGCACAATTTGAGATAATTAACATCTCATTATCAAAACTATAATATATGGGTGCCACACGAAGCAGAAAGAAGAAAAACAATAAACGAGAATATAGAAGATAATATATGCAGGTGCTACACAAAATTCAACATCATTCTGCAGTTCTAGTAATTTTCAATCCTACTAAGTGATAAATGATCCATACTGTTCCGATTTCTACAAACATAAGTCCAGAGCCCGTTGAAAAAAAGGTGACATTCCTCCCCTTTTCACTCTATTATAAACACATGAACAACCTTGGATGATGCTACAAGAGCAATCATATGGAGAACACAAAAGTTAGACTCACAGATTCAAGTGTTCAAAAATGCCTTGGCCAAAAAGAAACTGTCAAGAGGCGATGAAACTGGTTTAGTTGACTACAAGAATCCTTGTATCTTGCCTTCATTTTTTCTCTCTTTTATTTTAAAGGCATGCCCGGATAGGTTCTACTAGTTAACAAACTGGAGAACTATTATTTGAACAGAAGAGAAACTTGTAACTAAGACAGTTATTCATATGAGGATTGGGCTTGGAGTATAAGTGACGGATCAACTTCTAGTTATTGCACTTTTTTTCGATAACATCTTTGTTGAAATTAGTGTCCTAATTTATTTAGTGGGTCTATTTATTTTTTAATCCCTGTTTTAGGCCTTTTTATTATGTCTTTTTCCCCCTTGTTCAATTGGTTAATACTAGAACAAGTGGGGCTGCTTTTACTGTACTTGTGAACGTTGGATTCACTGTACAGAGCCGTTGGTGACTTTTTGGGACTGTCTCAATCCTATATAAAGGTCCCTTCTCTTGTAATTCTTTTACTAAGTATTTATTCAATCAATAAAACTCTTTTTTTCTCCTCAATACTTGTCTTAATTTCACATCTTGGCAGCTAAAAGAGAACGGAAAGGAAAAAGATTTGATGGCAAAAGCAGCAGAACAATATCTGATCTAGAAAAGGAGTACCTTGGCATTAACATCTCACGTAGCTTTAATCTTGCCATAAATTCTGCATTACCTCCAAGAATTATATCTGTTCCACGACCTGCCATGTTAGTTGCTATTGTAACAGCTCCAAGACGACCACTTTGTGCAACAATTTCCGCTTCCCTTTCCACATTTTCTGGTTTTGCATTTAAGACCTTTAAATGAAAATTTTAATTAATACCATGAACGAAATAAAACCCAATTCCAAATACATATATGATGCACAAAAGTTGTACAAAGTGATGACAATTTGTAAAATATGCAGTGATCTAGTAAACATAAAAACACCTCATGGGGGATTCCAGCTTCAAGAAGCATCCCTGATAATGCATCACTTTGCTCAACGCTAGTCGTACCAACGAGCACAGGGCGACCTGTTTTATGCATTCTCGAGATCTCTACTACAACAGCCCTCCATTTTCCAGTGGCTGCCCTAAACACTACATCTGATTCATCCTGAAAAGAAAATAGTAAATCTTCTTTGAGAACCTCAAACACTCATTGGCATTCATAAACTGGCTCCAGCTCATCCACATTTTAGGGATTTTTTTTAATTAGAAAGAATTAAACCTTTCTTATCATAGGCTTGTTTGTCGGCACTATAGTAACCTTCAGCTTATATATGCTCTCAAATTCGGTGCTCTCAGTTGCTGCAGTTCCAGTCATTCCACAGAGTTTGGGGAACTACACGACATTATAATGAAACATCAGACCAACAATAATCTAACAAAGATGAGAAGCAGAACGTGGATGTATAAAAGTTTCAAAAATTGGGGGAAAAAAGGTGTAAGACCTGAAGAAAGAAATTCTGATAGCTAATTGAAGCTAATGTTATTGTTTCGTTTTGAATGGGTAAGCCTTCCTTCGCTTCAACTGCCTGGTGAAGGCCATCACTCCATCGCCTTCCCTGTCATTGACCAATAACAGTGAAATTGACTGAATTATATTTGTTAGAATATGTTAAATCTAATGCTCCTCCTTAAGTGTGTTTAGTGGTCTTAATTTAGTTAATTATGTTAGCTATTTTTTTCCCCAAGATCCTTGTTTCTATCGGGTTAGAATAATGGACTGAAAGTCCTACTAGCCGTTGGACATGACAGCCCAACGGCTAGTTCCTTTTCTGCTTTATGGACTGTTTGTGTATATAAACAAACAGGTCCCCTCCATTGTAAGCTAAGCTTTCTCTTAATGAAATAAACACTAAGTTATTTCTATCTTCTCTCTAAGCTTCCGCTTTTACATGGTATCGAGCCGTTGGTTCAAAAATTCAAAATTTTCCAGCTTTTTCTTGAATTCTTATGGCTCATCGAATCTTCAACTACTAGTGATTCTACTAGAGCTCCTCTTTCTTCCGAGCATTCTATTACCTCTATGGGAGATCTTCAAAGAATCCAAGTCGCTCATAGACTCAATGGGAAAAACTATTTGAAGTGGTCTCGGTTAAATCAGACCTTCTTGAAGGGAAGGGCAAGCTCACCACTGTTAGTAATCGGACCATCTTCAACTGACCCCTAAGTTTGATGCGTGGGATGAGGTCGACTCTCTGGTAATGTCTTGGCTATGGAATTCTATGTGTCCCGAGATTAGTGACACATATATGTTTGTTTGCTAATGCAAAAGAAATATGGGATAATGTGAAAGAAAACTATTCCAAAGTGAATGATGTCAAGATGATTTATGAGATCAGAATAGGATTTCAAACACCAAACAAGGTGTGAGATCCATTCTCAAATACTCAAGTCCGATGCAAAGTATGTGGCAAGAACTAGATCACTACCAATGCATTAAAATGCACAACAATGAAGATATGATAATTCTCAAGAGAATTTTTGAGAAAGATAGGATCTATTCCTTTTTAGCTGGGCTAAATGGGGAATATGACCCTGTCAGAGTTCAAATTCTGGGAAAAGATGACCTTCCCTCTCTAAATGAAACTATGGCTATTATCAGAAATGAAGAAAGTAGAAGGAGTGTTATGATTGACACTACTCCTACTGAGGGATCTGCCATGATCTCACAAAACAACAAGTTTTGTGAGATCAGGAATAGGATTTCAAACACCAAACAAGGTGTGAGATCCATTACTGAATACTCAAGTCTGATGCAAAGTATGTGGCAAGAACTAGATCACTACCAATGCATTAAAATGCACAACAATGAAGATATGATAATTCTCAAGAGAATTTTTGAGAAAGATAGGATCTATTCCTTTTTAGCTGGGCTAAATGGGGAATATGACCCTGTCAGAGTTCAAATTCTGGGAAAAGATGACCTTCCCTCTCTAAATGAAACTATGGCTATTATCAGAAATGAAGAAAGTAGAAGGAGTGTTATGATTGACACTACTCCTACTGAGGGATCTGCCATGATCTCACAAAACAACAAGTTTCCTCAAAAGGTTACCAAAACTATCAACCAGGGTCACTCCTTTGATTCTAGAAGTGATAAGGATTCTCTAGTGTGCTCTTTTCTGTAAGAAAACCAGGCACACTAGTGGAAAATCACTGAAACTTCATGGGAAACCAGAAGTGAGAAACACAACAAAAGGATCGCTATCTTACGCAGCAGGACAAGAAGCAAATCAGAAAGCTGGGGAGTCTGTTCATAGAGCTGTGAATCAGAATCAAAATCCCAACCTTGGACCATCAGAAATAGAGAAACTAAGGAAGTTCATTGAGTCTTTGGAGAACTCATCAACCTCCTTAGCTTTTTCAGGTATTTCTCAAACTAATATGGTCAAGGGGGATTCCCAGTTATGGGTTGTTGATTCTGGTGCTACAGATCATATGACTTTCTCCAAAGAGCAGCTGATATCTTATAAACCCTGTACTCAGTACAGATCTATTACAGTGGCTGATGGCTCTCCTATCCAAGTGACTGGGATAGGAGATGTCAATCTCTGTGAAAATATTACTCTAAGGGATGTTTTACACATTCCCAAATTATCTAGTAATCTGATTTCTATTCAGAAGTTAACTAGAGACTCAAAATGTCTTGCTGTTTTCTCTTCTGACATGTGTCTGATACAGGACCATCTAAGGAAGGAGAAGATTGGGGTTGCTAGGGCTAATGAGGGCCTATACTACTGGCAAGGCCAAGAGTTAAAGGAAGGCAAACCTGGTTCTGGTTTTGTTTTTGTGTCTAAGGCTAACCTAGACAAACTGTGGATGTACCATTATAGACTAGGACATCCTCCTTTTAGTATGATAAAGCAAATGTTCCCTAATATGTTTACTAATTGTGATAGTGATAAACTTTGGTGTAATGTATGTGAACTGGCTAAACACAAGAGAGCTTCTTTTCCAGTTCAAAACATTAGATGTAAAGATCCTTTCACAATTATTCATAGTGATATTTGGGGGCCTGCTCCTATTGCTAATATAAATGGTTCTTACTGGTTTGTTTCATTTATTGATGACTGTACTCGAATCACTTGGATTTATCTAATGAAACAAAAGTCTGACTTATCTACTGTTTTTCCCAGATTCTACAATCAAATTCTAACTCAATTTGACACTAAGATCAAAAGAATGAGATCAGACAATGCTAGAGAATATTTCAATCAGCTCCTTGATCCTTTCTTTGTAGAGAAGGGTATAATACATGAGTCCTCATGTCCCTATACCCTCAAATGAATGGATCGGTGAAAGGAAAAACAGACATCTAATGGAAATGTCTAGAAATTTGCGATGTTTCAAATGGTACATTTCCCAAGAACTATTGGGGTGAAGCTGTGTTAACAGCAGCTCATTTAATAAATAGACTCCCTACTAAAGTTCTTGATCAAGACACCTCTTGAAACCTTATATCTAAGGTTTCCAGGGATGCCTCAACATGACAGATTACCACCAAAAGTGTTTGGTTGTGAGGTATTTGTTCACATTCATCAACCAAACAGAGGAAAGTTGGATCCTAGAGCACAAAGATGTGTATTCATAGGATACTCTAACACCCAAAAAGGTTACAAATGCTATCATCCTATATCTAGGAAAGTGTTCATCTCTAAAGATGTAACATTCCATGAGGATGTGTCCTACTTCAAGATTCAGGGGGAGCCTGTTCTCCAGAATCCTGATCTTGATACTAATACTGAGTTTCTTGTGGACCTAAGAGATTATGATAATCTAGGCCATGAGGAAACAAACAACACTGATTCTGGAGGTCCTGAAAAGAATCATGAAGTAGAAACAAACACTAATGATTCTGAGGACCATGGAGGGGACCAACCTTCGTATACAAAGGAAAAAACTCCTATTGTATACACTAGAATGAAAAGGGGCACTAAGCCTTACTCAAAAGTGGTCTAATGAAGAAGACACTGATGTACCTCAAGAAAGTCATGATCTTGAGGAAACTACAGTGTCCTCACTTGATGAAGGTGACACAGATAGCCATGAACTCCCTATTGCTCTTAGAAAAAAGAAAAGGGAATGCACCAAACATCCTATGAGAACTTTCTTATCCTAAAGAAGTGTTCCAAAAATCACAGAAAATTCATTGTGAACCTTCACAATGAAGGTATTCCCAAGAATACTAATGAAGCTCTTACTGATGAAAAATGGGCAAATGCTATGAAAGAAGAAATGAAAGCCCTGGAAAAAAACAAAACTTGGACCCTAGTTAATCTGCCTAAGGGGGAGAAGACTGTGGGGTGCAAGTGGGTGTTTACCACCAAATACAAATCTGATGGCACGATTGAAAGACACAAGGCTAGGCTTGTGGCTAAGGGTTATACCCAAACACAAGGCCTGGATTACTTTGAAACTTTTGCCCTGTGGCAAAATGAACACCTTGCCGGATTTTGTTATCCCCAGCGGTAAGTCTTGATTGGTCTTTAGAACAATTTGATGTCAAGAATGCCTTTCGCAAGGCAAACTTGAAGAAACTATCTATATGGATGTACCCCACTGGATTCAAAAACTATGAAGGCAAAGTGTGCAAAGCGGAAAAGGCCTTGTATGGATTGAAACAATCCCCGCGGCCTGGTTTGGCGATTTGCTCACTTTATGATACACAAGGGGTTACAAACAAAGTCAAGGGATCACACCTGCTTTGTCAAAATTTCTCATTTAGGAAGAAATCAATTCTTCCGGTTTATGTGGGCGACATTATTGTCACGAGGGATGATGTGATCACCAATGAACATCTCAAAACCGCTATGGCGGAGAATTTGATATTAAGAACCTAGGAAGACTCAAATACTTCCTAGGCATTGAAGTTGCTCACTCAAGTCAAGGAATTTTCATATCACAACAAAAGTATGTTCTGGATCTCCTATCTGAGACTGGAAAACTGGGGTGCAAACCAGTCAGCACACCCATGGAATATAATCATGGGTTACATGAGTCACCAGATGATGAATCTGTTGATAGATATGCATATCAAAAACTTGTGGGAAAGCTCATATATCTGGCACACACTAGGCCAGACATTTCCTTTGCTGTCAACATGGTCAGCAGGTTCATGCAAAATCCAAAGGTTTGCCATCAAAAGGCAGCAGAAAGGATTCTAGAATATCTAAAGGGGTGTCCAGGCAAAGGAATTATGTTCATGAAAGGAGGAAGATTAGAGCTCAAGGCTTATACAGATTCTGATTATGCAGGCTCTATAGATGACAGAAGATCTACTTCAGGTCACTGCATATTCTTAGCTGGGAATCTTGTGATCTGGAGGAGTAAAAAACAACCTGTTGTCTCAAGATCTAGTCTGAGGCGAGTCGATCATCATGGCAATTGGGATATGTGAACTCCTATGGCTCAAGATAATTCTAAATGACCCACAGTCCAATGGAAATCTCCATGAAATCTGTTAAGTGACAACAAATCGCCATTGAGATTGCTCACAATCCTGTGCAACATGACAGAACTAAGCACATTGAGGTTGACAGGCATTTTATCAAAGAAAAATTGGAGAGTGGACTTATCTGCACTCAATTTGTGACCTCACAAGATCAAGTTGCAGATCTATTCACTAAAGGGCTTTCTGGAAAGATGTTTCAAGATAATGTTGGCAAGCTGGGGATGTTTGATATACACCAACCAAACTTGAGAAGTGTTAGAATATGTTAAATCTAATGCTCCTCCTTAAGTGTGTTTAGTGGTCTTAATTTAGTTAATTATGTTAGCTATTTTTTTCCCCAAGATCCTTGTTTCTATCGGGTTAGAATAATGGACTGAAAGTCCTACTAGCCGTTGGACATGACAGCCCAACGGCTAGTTCCTTTTCTGCTTTATGGACTGTTTGTGTATATAAACAAACAGGTCCCCTCCATTGTAAGCTAAGCTTTCTCTTAATGAAATAAACACTTAAGTTATTTCTATCTTCTCTCTAAGCTTCCGCTTTTACAATATTAATTACTTTTGTGGAAGTTTAATTTAACTCCATGGCAGATGGTGTACTATAATCAAGGCAAACGATGAAACTAAAAGATGAACTCATACAACTACTGTGTATATAGATATCTTCAATAGCCTCTCTTCCTAGGATTGTTAGCAACAATCCTTCAAAATCTTCTCAATCACTGTGAGTTTCAGCCCTGTTTTCTTATCTGATTAATAATCAACTCTCAGGAATTTTTTTAACTGTCCATGAAATGTGTAATTTGAAATTTGCAAATTATGAGTTAACCACAAAATTAAACAATAGACACATGCACCATACAATTTGACAATAGAAATGGTGAACAAAGATGTTCAAACTGTAGGATATATCCTGCTGCAGTATGAAGTCATTTACGAGCCACTTAAAAGCTTGAACTGATAGAGCTTGAACTGATAGAGAGGTAACACATACATTTTGACAGGAAACAGTATAATTGAACAAAAATGACCAATCCAGCGTCTTAGAAATGCCAAATTTTGATTTCAACAGCAGCATAAGCATGTAAATGCTACTTCTTTGTATAAACCACAAAGAGGGCCGTTAATGGAACCACACAAAACTTATCGTGACACTACACATTCGACCTTTCAGTAGTCAATTGTGTGGTCTATAATCGACTTTCAAAAGATCGATCGTGTGCGGTGACACTAACAATCCCAAACCAAAAATAGATTGCGGTATTTATCCCTGGGAGTTCCTACCCATTACCCACTACTGCTGGATTACTTAGGACCATTTAATCTGGACATCAAAGGTCACAATATGAATAGATAAATGCAAATTATGACAGATATTGTTTGAAGTTTTAGTGATCCATTATAGAAAGATAAGTGCATAATAAACAATAAACAGCCCTCCTGGTCCAGATTTCCCACTTGAGGTTTTAATTGTTTCATTGAGCTTCCATAAAGTTTAACGAGAACTAAACAGAGAATTTACCTGCATGACTCGGCCAGTGAACTCATCTACTATGAGGACTTCCTTTCCACGGATGATATAGTTCACATCTTTAAGAAAAAGTTCTTTGGCTTTTATAGCATTCAAAATGAATGATGCCCATTGTTCTCGTGGATCATATAGATCTTTAACATCAAGGATTTCCTCAGCATCTGCATAGCCCTGTTCTGTAAGTAGAACAGTTTTTTGTTTCTCATCAACCTGCGAGATCCATGATTATTCAAACTACTTATAGGTGACGAATAAGAGAAACATACATTAGGAATTTCTTTAAAAAGATAACTTCGTGTCCACTTTATGATTTAAGACTTTTTATTGGTACAAGTATAGATCACTCCTAAATTTAATTACATTGTGTACAAAAATTCATGTGAATCAAATATTAGCTTGTGCCTCGTGGCGAGCTTCCATTTAGAATTCCTACCTTTTATAGTCAGCCACCCTCTTTCTAACATTCGGAGTCAGCCACTCTCTCTATCTCTATATTTAATAATTACCACTTCTACTATGGTGCTGATGAGCTCTCTATTGCTACGTGCCTCTTAATACGCAGCCATGCCCAACCTCAATCTCAGCAGATCTCCCTATTATCTGCCCTTTACTTCATAATTTTTCGCGCACCCATTCCAGCAAACTTTCCCACTGTACCAACCTTTTAAGTTTTCAACTTTAATGAGCCCTGTTGCTAGCATTGGCTTCTACCCATTCAGAGAACTAGTTTTCAAGGCTTCTCACCTGCCAATTCAGAGACTTCGCATAGTTGGGTTGAATTCCTTCAAAACCATTACAAGGAATGGCCGCAGTGCATATATGGTGTTCTTCACTCATACCTCTTCAGTTGCTCCTCCCACAGATCAATTAAGGCAGGTTCTGTAAGGCTATTGCATAGAGCTCTAATTCATCATAAATTTGGTCCCTAACTTTGTATCTAAAGAACATAAAACAAAAAATTCGCTGCTCTCAAAGCCGATGGGGGCTAGTCGGTGACCACCACGAATAAAGGGAACTAACTGGCTAAATAGATTCTGTTGTAGCAGAATAGCAGATTAAGGCTCGCTACCAGGTACCTTGCACTCAACAGTCAAAACAACTTTTGCTAACTTATTCTCTAGAGAGAGAAGTGAGAGATTCTCTCCGTATTTCCTACAATATGATCTTAAAAATGGCTTTTTTAGTAAAAATATGCAGAAAATCGCTAATTTCTGTAAGAGTACCATAAATGGTCTCCGCTTTTACACCAACCAAATTCATGGTTCGACTTTGAGGGTCCGACCAACTACCAAATTCACTTCACAGCATGCACAATAATGGTCACTGCTTTTACACCAAGACAAGAAAAAGAAAAGGATAATGAATGCAATACATGAAGAAATTACACCACTGAAGCTCTTACAGTGTAATGTATATCTCGCTCAAAAGCAACAGCTATCTTTGCAGCTTTATAATATCTGTCGCTTGGTTTCTCTGCTAGACCAGATATGATAAGTGGAGTCCTTGCTTCATCAATAAGGATGGAATCAACCTCATCAATTACACAGTAGTTGAAGCCTCTCAAGACAAGCTCTCCGACACTCTGTAGACCCGTCAAGACAGACAGATACAAGTTTAGCAAGAGAGCCCACAACAAACTGTAAATACATAAGCAATTTAAAAAAACATTTGCCAAAGCATAAATACTTTCCGTGGCTAGATTATCCTCAGGTAATCGAAACCCAATTCACTGTTGGTCACATATGTAATGTCACACAAGTAATTCTCCTCCTTTGTTCACTCGACATGTTCTCTGAGAAATCCAAGACAGATATTGAGTAGACAGGAGACCTAAATCAGTGGCAAAACAAAGATACAAAAAGGATATCAAACATAAAAGGCAAGACAGCTAGATATTGAAATGAAGCAACATTTGGAGGAGATTATTATTCATAAGGTTTAAACATCTTAAAGAAGTTTTGAGCCAAATGCTGAAAAACTCAAGCCCCATAGCGTAAAAAACAATTTAAGAACAAAAAAGAGAAGTCCTGTTATTCCACTTGTACTTGTCAAGAAACAATCTCCAAGATACGGTACCATAAAGAACCAGAAGCACCAGGAATATCTCAGAAGAAGGCAGCTTCTGAAGGCCAGGAGACTGAAGCCTAAGTGGCAGACAACATGGACCAAGTTTACTTGATCTGCATCTGAACTGGGATGTGAATCAAGACTGAACGGGAAACAGCCATGGAATTTGGGTACAATGGGATCAAATAGAACAAAGACATAACAGGAATGCTGGTTTCCTGGAGAGCAGTGAAGAAACGCAAGACGTAACTGAACATGTATTTTAAGTTGTAAATTAGAACACAAGAAAATTTCTACACTAGTAGATGATTTCTATCACAAAAGGGCAGAGGAGCTGATAAGGATGTCACTAATCGAATTCAGACATGATACTTGAAGTGGAGAAGCGTATCACGTGCAATCACAAAGTTACCCAAAGCCCAAAAGATACAGAATAACAAAGTTAGAGTGGATACAGAAACTTATTCATGTTAGAAAATGTAAGAGCTTCCTTCTTAAAAATTATCTAACTACAAAGTGGATCCTCAGTAACAAAGACGTAAGAAAGCAAATGAAGAAAAGTGAGCAATAGATAGAGTATTGTGAATGAAATATGTATGGTCAATTACAGCACTCAACATCTAACAGAGCACAATGGCAAAAAGGACCCTCATAGTCAAATTTAAAGTGGAATAAGGATTATAAGTTTTTTTTTTTTGTGACAGGTCATTTCTCACAAGTCACAACTAAAAGAATCAGGAACATAATAAATAATTATTCCAGATGATTCCAAAACCACTAGTATCTACGTCCTTATGTGTATATCAATAGACAAACCTTTTTAGCAAAAAGGTAACAGGACGTCAATGATATATTCACTGAAGTGTTTGGAGCGCAAACAATGAAAACATATACATATTGAAGGCATAGACTACAAGGTAAGAAAATTGTTGAGCTCAGAAATGTATTGTGATTACGATAATTTAGTTCGGGAAAACAAAGAATACAACACCTACGTTGGATTAGGCCAACCTTCAGTCCCAAAAAACGAGGAACTTGACCCACCCATTCACAGTCTCTTCTGGCCAAGTAATCATTGACTGTAACAGCATGTACTCCTTTCCCAGTCAATGCATTTAAAAAAGCTGGTAATATTGCAACAAGTGTCTTTCCTTCTCCAGTTTTCATTTCTGCAATTTCCCTTTGTGAAGCACCATACCACCTACACAACAACGATAAGACCACAAAAGCTTCCCAAAGACAAAAGAATCGCTTTGACAAACACTACAACTGTCAAGAGAACCAAGAAAACATAGAAATATATCAAATATTTTACTTTATAACGCATCTCTCTCTTCCACAAAAACCTACTAACAAAAGTGTCAAGCAAAGTCACAGTTTTCCTCTACCTATTAATTGCACATCAAAAGGTCGAAGCCCAAGAACCCTTTTTGAAGCCTCTCTAACAACTGCAAAGGCTTCCTGCAATAAAACATGAGGCAACATAACCATTCGAGTGGGGCACGTTTAGTGGTTACGAGATGGCAACATAACGTCATTGCACTCCAAGAATAACGCATGATCTCAAAGTTGAATGGATTCGGCTGATCACCAACTGATAAAAGCATAATCTTTATGCTTCTATTATCTTCTTACACCATATTGTCCCTATAATCATGTTTATATAATCTTCTAGCAACATTATGTGGGCTGCATTTCTAAAGTTCTTATCTGCCGTTTTTGATTTTGTTCTTATAGAGTCAGAGTCATAACTTCAATGCAATTTACCGCTCTTCTCTAAAGACACATAATCTCAGACCGCTTAGGTTTTACTCCATCAAATCACTGGCTAATATCTCCTACCAACGAAAAATAGTGTGAAGTACTCACTGGTAAAAGGGAGTCAAGGGATTCACCCCGAGAAGCTCGCTGTTGCAAGTTAGATGTCAATTCACGAAGGCGGGAATCAGGCAGAGAAGACATGTTTGCCTCCATCCCGTTGATAAGATCCACGGTAGCGGCATACTGTTTCCTGGTGGACTCGCCGGTGTCGGAGGAAGTGAACAAGCCTCCTAATAAACCTCCCAAGGAAGCCATGGCTACCACCTTCCTCGGTTTTCTCCTTCCCCTCTTCCGTGGGGAGTATAATGAGTCACAATTGGTTCTGCAACTATCCCTCCAACCAAACCTTAAACCACGGGAGGAACAGGAACTAGGGAGACAATGGAGTCTTGGCGAAGACAATAAATTCGAGCTGAATAGAAAGGCACAGCATAAGGACTCCGACGCCATTGGAGATTTTCTACCGAATGAGGAGAAAGGATCGCCCAAGCTGCTAAGCAACACAGATGGTTAAGTGGCAGGAGCTCGTAGTAGGATACTACTCTTCTTCACATCACATTACAGATAAGATACGCAACAAACATTTCATATACTACGGAAATTTCGAGCACGTGACTTTATGAAATACAGTAAAACTTCTAACCAATTAAACTAAACGAATAATTACATCGAAAATTATCTGAATTAATATACATAAACATTTTTAATATTATTAAAAGTTATATTAATAACTTTGCATGAAAATTTGAGTAGGGTCTATGCACCCAACCCTACCATGTTGGGTCTGTCCTTGAGCTATATAGTCTTTTTCTCAAAGATTTTTATCTAAGTATACTCCACCATGCGGAGTGGTTTTACAGTGATCCAGGATCATCATGTCATACTTGATCCATCAATGAAAATTCTTATAAGAAGGATAAAAATGTAAATACATGGTATTTATATTTACACGGTGGGTCATTGTGTGTTTTGTTGCTTTCCTATTGGTTCTGGATCACCAAGTCATACTTGGTCCATGACCATAATAAAATTTTCGTTCATCCAAAATTAAAAGAAAAAAGAAAAAAAAAGATGAATAGTGTTTATGGATATTTGTTTAAAATGACTGATTTGGAGACTTAATCATGAATTTAGGACACACCTAAAATATCATTAATTATAAGGACAAAATTATAATGATCGGACGAAATTACCCCATCGCATTTGTTAAATGGCAGGTGAAAACTTTCGTAAAGAAAACACCTAGCAAAACTTCGGCAACAAAAGCCAGCAGCTCCAGTGACGGCCGCACCATAGGAGCAGATCCGATGAAAATTTGGCAGTTATGGCAACGGAGCTTGAGTTTTATGCGGCGGGAGGTTGCATATATGGAACGCCCCGCTCCCGGATACCGTGTCCTTATCCGGAACGAAACGCTCTACATATTAAATAAATTCAATATTACACGTAAGTCTATACTACGTCGTATCGAGTTTAGCAAAACGGAAGCTCAAAAGGCTCGGGTAAAATTCTCCATACTACAAATAATAGAAAGAATAACTAAAGAGTAGAAATGTAACTTATTACATCAAGAGAAATCCAAATGAAACTTAAAAGAATACGAAATCCTCAAAACTATAGAAGGCAAAACCAACAAGTTCAACTAAAGAACTTGAATCCAAAACAGTGACAAAAGAATAAGGAAAGACAATAAATAATAAACAACTCCAACTCCGGCGTCCTCAAATGTCGTCATCGAAGTCCTCATCAAGCTCATGGTCAACATGTTCATATTCTCTCCCCCAAACACATAAATAAACATGCATTTGAGGTAAGTACAAAGTACTCAATAAAAGGTAGAAGATACAAATTAACTGAGGTTCCTTAACAAGTTTTATTATAAGAATTATCTTTATGAGACCGACTCGATCTAAGGTTTACTTCATGTCCATCAACATGACATTACTATACGTTTCTAGCTTAGCTTATCTGTTTTACATCAGCATTCCAGGGCACTACGCATGATGCTACTCACCACAAAGTATCTGGGTGCAACCTATTAGTGGATCACACCAATAGCCACGGGCTAGTCCCGATAGTATACGCGCTCGGTGAAGTCCCTCTACTCCTGGTGCCCTCTAATGGCCAGCAAAGTTATCCATCCACGAGTACCCTCTACTCCTGGTGCCTCTAGAAAGGCCAGCAAGTTTACTCGTTTTATCCAAAAGCCTACACGTTGCGATATAAACTTGTGCCTATCCAAGAATGACATGATGTTTAGTCTTTTACTAGTCAAGTATGTAATCATCATTAGTTGTTAACTAGCCACCTAGTTGTTTTCAAGTAAGCTCCCTCACAACTCAACTCTCTTTCCTAGACCTCTAGACATGGACAAGGCCTAGCAATTACACATACATTGATGAATACCAATTCATCAAAGCACAAGCCCTTTCATGCCTTTCCGACGGTCCCGGACTTCAACTCCCTTTAAGAGTACGTCCGGTGCCGGAACCAAACGCATCAGAACTCAATCGGAGAATGTTGATGTTTATTTAAGGTTGTTAAATCAAAGGATTAACATTTAGGATTCATATCAGAACTAAAAATCATCTTTTTCATCAAAAAGGAGGTCCAAAGGCGCCAAAGACGGGTTGAGAGAATAGACTTCAATAAGTTCTCTATTTAAGCACATGCCCTAACTTTCCTTTTTAATCCTTTAAGCACTTGAAAAATATTTCTTATTGTAGTCTTCATAAGACTTAAGAAAGATCACAAGAGCCATGTCTTTAATTTCCTTTCATAAAGAAAATCTAAAGTTTATTAAATAATTTATTTAACCTTTTGAATCGTATTCAAAACATTGACTATTTAATTAACTTTTAAGCAATGATAGAATTAAGTCGATACTTAAATCTTACAATTTTGAAAACAACCTTTCTAAAATTAGATGTGGTCATTCTTATCCAATGTTTGAATTAATTGTCATCGTATGACAGAACGATCATCTTGGATCGTATCCAATATATGACTAATTCGCTGAAACTTATTTCAAATGATTTAATCATTTCATGAGCTTCCACTTTCATTAATAATTAAAGCCTTGGAGTGTTGCATCAAATATGTAGTCTCCTTGTCTCTAACTACTATAACGGGATTGCTCGTGTCATTGCTTATTTTAAAAGGATTAAATTTACTTAACCATATTTGAGAATGTTTCTCAAAATGTAACAGTCATAATTTGGTTTTACTAATCGAGAACAAAACATAAATATAAAAGTTTGCTAAAACTACAACATAAAAATGAAAATAAAAGAGTGTTGTTGTTTATAAACGCAAAATCAAAAATGATCTTTTGGTTTATGATTTTGCTCTCACTAGTCAACTACTCCCAATTGACTTTCAAGAATTATTAATTTCTTTAGTGGACAAGATCCCACTAAACTACCGCGAGCTGGTGGGCCGAAAACAGTCTAATAAGTAGACAACTCTTTGCCAATCGTATATGTTGGACTTATTTTAAGTTTTAATGATGAGTGTCAGACTAGCTGTTATAGAGCAAAGGCAAAAAGATGTCTAGATCAAATGTATAGTCTAATTAGAGTTTGATCTTTGTATAGGTTGGATCAAACAAGACTCGTAGCGAGGTCTCACGACTTTATCAAGAGACTGCCTTCAGCCGGGAGCGACTTATACAAGACCTCAAAGCAGGACCTCAAACAGACTCCATATTACAAGGTCGCTCCCAATGCATAAACAAACCTATGGTTATGCTAGTGCTTCTAACAATAGAAATCACTTCAAACAGCATTATGTACCAAAAGGCCAGAAAGCATATGTGAATCCTACGCAAACCTTATGGATGTGCGAAATACATGTATGAACAAAAGTATGATACTTTTCAAAGAAGACCTTATGGAAATTTGCCAAGGGTCATGCTTACCATTGACCACTATGGACCCAAACAGTTTTGGGTACCTAAAATACATTAACTTTATTTTGTAGGGTGTCTAGTACTTTGACAGTGGATGTTCCAGACATATGACAAAGAATAAGCACTGTTTGTCAAATTATATGGCAAAGGATGGTCCAAGAGTGAATTTTGGCAACAAGAACACACCAGGATACACAAGAGGATATGGCACTCTTGTGAGGAATGGATTAACTATCAGAAATGTTGCATTTGTGGAAGGACTGGACTACAACCGACTGAGCACTAGACAGTTTTGTGACATGGGTCACTTTTGACAAAGGCTACCGTGTTGTCATTAGTGAAAGAGGTGAACAAGTTTGTTGGCTGGAAGAAGACAACAAAACATGTATGTTGTGGATTGGTCTACTGCTGTTCCAGAGACATGTCCAATTGTGCATACAAAGTCAGAACTGAATTGGTTATGGCATAAGAAGTTGAATCATCTTAACTTTGATGATATTAATCAGTTGGTGAAAAAGAAGTTGGTGATTGGTTTGCCTAAGATTACATACAAAAAGGATGCTATATGTGATGCTTGTCAGCAAGGTAAACAAACCAAGTCAAGCGTCAAGTCAAAGACTAAGCAATCAACAAAAGAGTTTTGGAGCTGATGCACATGGATTTGTTTGGACCAGTAACACCACCAAGTGTGACAGGAAAGAAGTACACTTTGGAAGTTGTGGATGATTATTCAAGATACACTTGGGTGGTATTCATGAACAAGAAAAGTGAAACACTTCAAAAGATGCCTAAACTTTTGAAGAGATTGCAAAAAGAGAAAAGTTTGACAGTAGTGAAGATCAGATCATACAAGGGTACTGAGTTTCTCAATAAAGTCATAAGAGAATATTGTAAACAGAATGGTGTGCTGCATCAATTAGCAGCTGCTGGTACACCTCAGCAAAATAGGGTTGCTGAGAGAAGAAACAGGAATTTGAAAGAAGCAGGAAGGACAATGATTTGTGAAGCATTATTACCTAAAAGATATTGGGCTGAAGCAATCAATACAGCATGCTATACACAAAATAGAACCTCAGAAGAACAAGAAGTCAGTCAAGACACCTTATGAGATTTGGAATGGAAGGAAACCAAATATATCTTATTTCCATCCTTTTGGAAGCAAATGTTTTATTTTGAATCAGAAGGAGCAATTAAAGATATTTCAACCAAAATCAAATGAAGGAATCTTCTTGGGATACTCTTCTGTCAGCAAGGCATTTAAGGTACTGAACAAAAGGACTCTGAAACATAAAGAATCAATACATGTTGTATTTGATGAACCAAAGTTCACTGGTATGGAGGATGAAGTGTCAGAACCTGCTGAGAATCTCCAAGTCACTGATCCAGATTATGTCGATGTTTTGGAAAGGATAAATGACTTAAAAGTTTCGACTGGCCTCGCCAAGAACCTCACTGGTAACACTCATCGATGCAACAATCGATGTAGCTTCAAGGATCTCACGAACCCCTATTGAAGCAACAGCAGACTCTACTAAATAAGATGTTCTTGAGAACCAAACTAACCAAAATCCACAATGGTTAAGGGATCACCCTCCTGAGCAAGTGATTGGAAACATACAGCAAGGTGTAAGGACTAGAAGACAATTGGAAGCAATGTTTACTTGTTTTCTATCTCAAATGGAACCTAAATTTGTTGAAGAAGCAATATCAGATCCAGATTGGATAATTTCTATGCAAGGAGAATTGAATGAATTTGAAAGAAATCAAGTTTGGACACTAGTGGAAAGGCCTAATCATGCAAATATTATTGGAACTAAATGGGTATACAGAAACAAATTGGATGAATCTTGTACCATTGTAAGGAATAAGGCCAGACTAGTAGCAAAAGGCTATTCTCAAGCTGAATGAATAGATTTTGATGAGACATATGCCACAGTTGCAAGATTGAAAGCCATAAGATTATTCTTGGCATATGCTGCTTTCAAAAACATCAAAGTATACCAGATGGATGTCAAGAGTGCATTTCTAAATGGCATTCTGGAAGAAGAGGTTTATGTTCAGCAACCTCCTGGTTTTGAAGTTAAAGATCAAGAAGATAAAGTGTACAGACTCAACAAGGCACTTTATGGTTTGAAACATGCACCAAGAGCATGGTATGAAACCCTATCTCAATTCTTGGTGGACAATGGTTTTACCAAAGGTACCATTGACAAGACTCTTTTCAGAATCAATGAAGGGGACAACACCCTGCTGGTACAAATTTATGTTGATGACATAATTTTTGGTTCTGAAAATGAATTGCTATGTGAAAAGTTTGCTAATCTCATGAAAATTAAATTTCAAATGAGTATGATGGGAGAAATGAACAATTTCTTGGGATTACAAGTCAAGCAAATGAAAGATGGAATCTTCATTCATCAAACAAAATATACCAAGGAGTTGCTGAAGAAGTTTGGTATGGAAAATAGCACCAAAGTATCAACTCCTATGAGCACCAATAATGTGATTGGATGAAGATAAAGAAGGCAAATATGTTGATCAGCTCTCTATACGTATGATGATAGGCAAATTGTTGTACTTATCGCCAAAGAGACCGATATATCCTTTGATGTAGTGTTTTGTGTAAGATTTCAATCAAAACCAAAGGAAATTCATTTAGTCATAAAGAAAAAGGATTCTCAAGTATCTAAAAGAGACTTTGGGAGTAGGGATATAGTATTCAAAAGATGGAAGCTTCAAAGTTATATCCTACTCAGATTCTGATTATGCTGGATGCAAGATTGATAGAAAAAGCACCACAGGAACCTGTCAGTTGATGGGAAATAGACTAGTTTCCTGGTTCAGTAAGAAACATAATTCTATATCAACTTCCACTGCTGAAGCTGAGTATATTGCTGCTGGAAGTTGCTGTGCACAAATACTATCGCTAAGACAACAATTAAGGGATTATGGAATTGAAGAAAGTGAAATTCCTATAATGTGTGACAACACAAGTGCAATTGCAATCACGTAAAATCTGCTTTTGCACTCAAGAACTAAGCATATTGATGTGAGACATCATTTTATAAGAGATCATGTTGAAAAGAAAGATGTGGTGGTTCATTACAACCCTACTGAAAATCAACTTGCTGATATGTTTACTAAACCATTAGATAGTGAATGATTTGCTAAGTTAAGGACTAAACTTGGAATCATAAAAGTTGACTAAGATACTAACAATCAGCAGTGTACTGGAATTCACCAAGAGGATTAGTCTTTGCTATGTGGGGTGAGCTCACTTAGCAGACTAGTCATTGGTATCAACAATTCCATGTACTTATATGAGTTTGGACAATTGAGCAAATGAAGTTGCCAAGGGACAGATCAGTCATTGGTATTAAACTTCATCTTGTATTATTAGTTGGACAAAACTAGTGTGTATGAAGATCAGCAGAGTAACCATGTCAGTAGGCTGCTGAGCCATCCTCATCAGCAGGCTGCTGAGATATAACTCTACTGAAGATCAAGGTTGTTGAGTTATACGTTACAATACAGTCAAACTTAACTGAAAGTCAACAGTAATTGGATATTATTCTTATCTTTATAACTGCGGTTACATTATCCAACGGTTAGAACACTTTATGGAATCAATTGGTGGGACACATGGCAACATCACATTCACTCCAACTTTAATCGTGGTTAAATGCACAGTACGTGTACAGTGCTTTTTCTGACAGTTACCACCCACCTTCTTCTTCTATATATACAGATATATACAAAGATGATATATACAACTCTCAGATCGATTTTTCTTTAAAAATACACCGTGTTAACATAGATTTACAGAGTTTTCTCTTCATCTTTTTCAACTAAAATGGCTGATAGAGGTGATATTCACATTGGAACGAGTCGAAGTGTCAGAGGATTTGTTGTTGATGCTAACAAGACTGAACTAGCCATCAATGTTGGATGAAGAATCAGAAGGGTTGAAGGGTTAGAGGATGTTCTTAATCTAAGATTGGAAAGCATCTCTTACACTAATGTTACAAATTTCTGGAGAAACATTGTGATTAGAGATGACAGAGAGGCATTTACTACTATCAGAAATGGTCGAGATTTGAATTTCATCAAACCTCACGAGGAGATATTCTGTTTGGACTCGAAATGATGCTCCTACCAACCCCGAATCTTTGAGTCACAAGATTGGAGTTTGTTGATACAATAAAGACCAACAATTCCATTAAATCAACATCGAGCATCAATGTGAAACACATCAAAATGGAGTATAATCTGCTGAGCAAGATTATTGCTAAAAACATTCTGGGATTCAGTGGAAGCCTTGATACACTATCTGGACCCAATATTGACCTGCTGATAATCATATGCAAGAGTATGAAGTTTGATTGGGCAGGATTCTTTATACAATATATGCAGAAGGTGATACTGAGGACAGAAAGGGAACCTGGAAGTCCAAGACACTACCTCTGGTCTTGATGGTGAAGGCCATACTGAACCACTTGAAGATTGCTGATGTGGCACCAGAAAAGATCAACAAGTCCAGATATAAGAAGGAAATCAATTATCTCATCCCTGGTTTGGATGATAATAAGGATTGGATACTGAAAGGACTGAAAGTGACAATGATGGAGATGATGATGCTGGTGGTGAGCAGGTTAAACAAGTTGCACAACCTGCTGCACCTAAGAAGACTGCTGTGAAGAGAAAGGCTGCTGATACAAGGAAGATTACTGATTTGTTAAGGCCTAAGAAGACAAGGCAGCAATTAGTAGATCCTGCTGAATCTACTGAAGTTCCAATTGATGCTGAGGCTGCTGAGCCTGCTGGAACCAAAAAGAAAACTGTTGTTGAAGTTTTGAGAGAGCAGTTGAAAGAAGATTCAAGGAAGAGAAAAGCTGTTAAGGATCTCGAAACTGCACAACCTGCAAAGAGAATGAAGGAGGCTGTACAAAAGAAAAAGCATGGAAAGGGAAAGGAATTAAGGGTTTTGGAGGCCCAAAAGAGAGCTGAAAGTGTTGCTGAAGAAGCACCTGTACAAGGTGATGAGCCTTCTGAGGCTAGAAAGGTTGTTGTTGAGCAACAAACTGCAGAAACACAGCAGACTGTTATTCCTGACCCTGCTGTGGAAATTATTGAACCTGTTCCTGACCCTTCTGTGGATGCTACAACTCAAGGGGAAGAACACACTGATGCAGACCCTACTGATACTCATACAAGTCAGGGGGAACCTAGTATGGAACAGTTGGAGGTGGTAGGTACAAATGTACAACCTGAAGAACCTATTGACCTGATTGTATCTGCTATGGATACATTGGCCCATCTTGTTGAAGTCTTTGAAGGACAACAAGCTGAACAATCTACACCCAGAAGGTCAACAATGCCTTTTGAAAGACAAGAGAAGAGATCAAGGAAAGAGAAAGTAGATCCCAACATCAAGAAAATTCAGGACTACTTCGCTTGGAAGTTTGGTTTTTATAAGAGACAGAAATCAGCTGCAGAGCCAATGACTGACTTTGAAGAGTGGTCGTTTAATAAGTTGGGTGTGGAGAACTTACTTGGTTTAATTGATACATCTGAGTTACAAGTAAGGCTGCTGGATCTCATTGAAAGTGAAAAACAGAGTGCAAGCATTAAGATCAATGAACCACACTCTGGACCTGATGATCATGGTACATCATCCTCTCGATTCTCGATGATGATAATCCTCTTTCCCAGTGCCAATCTAGTGGGCACAACCTTGGAAAGACTCGCTGAGGATGTAGGACAAGGATCTGTAGACACAATCAAGATCAATCTCACGATGCTTGGGGTCGATAATGATCAAATGGATGAAGATCTGGAGGATCTAACCACAGATGAATTGGAGGCTCTAATAAATGATGGAATAAATTTTGGAGATAACAGGCTGGTCAGTATGTCTGACACCTCTCTGATGGTTGAGTCTAATAATCAGCAGACTGAAAATTTGAATGAGGAGACAGTAATTGCACATAGTGAGCTTGACATCAGTTCTGAGGACTCAGCTCAATATTAGGAGTGGTTTGACACTCAGGACACTTTATTTCAAACTGCTGACATTCTACAGAAGATTGCTGATGACAGAGGAGTGTTAGAGGAAAATTTGGTTGTTTTTCCTTTTGTTTTTGTTGAAGGAAGGGTCCTGATCATTGAGGAACAAACAGTGATAGGACAAAGATTGGATTTGGTTATGGGTTTGAAGGAATCACCCACACATTATGTCAAGAGGTGGTTCAAAGGTGTCGAGGAACAAACAACACCGAATACAGTTTGGAACAGAGGTACAGCCGCTAAGGATCGACAAAGACTGACAAAGGTTTGAACCTACAAAGGGTTTGGAGGAAACCCCTGCACTAGTTGAAAAGATTGTTATAGAACAAAGTGTGTCAAACACCCGCCGCTGGCAAAGCAGGGGCATCGAGGCTAAAGCTACTGAAGGTAAAGATGGTCAGCAGACTATTGTTAATGAGGATGAACAGCTGCTGGATTATGATTTCAGTGATGAGGAGTTCCAAGTGCCTGAGGGAGAAGGAGTTGATGTTGAACCTCAACAGGCACATGTACCAATTTTTTGAGGAAGAACATGTTTTGGAACCTCAACCTGCTCAAGACCCTATATTGGAAGACATCTTTGGAGATGTGGTTGAAGAAGGTCCTGAGTTATGCTGGATGGGATAGGACTTGGGCCATGGTTGTCAACACACAGAGGGCAAACTATAATGTGGAAGAACTCGCCATGATCCTGCCGACATATGGTCGAGATGTGGCCGGTGCAAGATCAAAGACATGTGTTTAATGAATTGAAAGCTGTGAGGGATGATATCACACAGCTAAGAGCTCAATTGAATAGACAAGAACATATATTTGAAGACTTGGTCAATCTGGTGGAAAATAGAGGAGAACCATCAAACAAACTTGCATCCAACATAACTTCCACTCAGTATTCACTTGCTGACTTGACCAAAGATGTGAGAGGCATAAAACAAAGCAATACCCACAGAGATAAATTTCTGAATGAACAATTTGTCTCTATACACAAGAAGCTTGATAAACTTACTGACACATCCAAGATCATTGTTCAACTCCGCCGCAACACCTCAACTCTCGCCGTGATTGGATCCTAAAGTCACAGAGAGGATCAATCTGTTGGAGCAAACACTGGAAGGAATGATCACTGTAGTTGACACAAGAACAGAGATTATAGAAGGTCAACTTTCTAACTTAGTGATCACACAGGAGAGTGTTCATGGTCTACTATCCCGGTTTGTTGATGATGTCAATAAGGGGGAAGAGGGCCTTACAGCAGAAGCAAAGGAAGCTACAAGGTTATTTGCAAAGAAGAAATAGGAGGCTGATACTAATGAGTTCAGGAAACCTGCACCTGGCAGGATCCAGTTGACTGATGACCTCCTGAAGAAATATAAGCAGCTATACTATGGAAAGAAAAGACCTTACAATCGCATGGGATATTTTGAAGGTCTGGATTCCTTTTTAGGAATGAAGCTTTGGGAAACAAGGGTCAAAGCTATGAGAGCTTCTAATAGAGGTGGAAGAGGAGGCAGAGGTTGAAGAGGTAGATGGGAACTATTCAATCTGCAAAGAATTCACTGGATGAATTCAAATACTTTTACATGAGACAGGGCTTTAATGTTCACACCATAAGATTAACTCTACCAGTAAGCCTATGGTGGTGGAAAGATCTCAATCATTGGATTGACTTTTCTCTAATTGAAAATCAATGGATGCAGTGATGTAGTCAAAGAAATCATGAGTATTATCGTAAGAAAGAGCAAGACAAAGATCGAAGCTAGATCAAAGATACTTACACTCGCTTACTTCATTCTCACGATCCTAGTTTGTAATAATGTTGAACAAATGATTATAATGAGAAATGACTGAATTTGTTCTGCTTTTGTTTTTATCTTTTTGCTTTGCTGTAAAGAGGGTATTGGCATCATCACTAAAAAGGGGGAAATTGTTGGACTTATTTTAAGTTTTAATGATGGGTGCCAGACTAGCTGTTATAGAGCAAAGGCAAAAAGATGTCTAGATCAAATTTATAGGCTTATTAGAGTTTGATATTTGTATAGGTTTGATCAAACAAGCACTGTAAGGAGATCAGCTGACTTTATCAGCAGACTTGTCTAGGTCAGTAAGGTTACTAGGTCAGTAGACTAGTATAGAACTCAAAGACTGAAGGATGAGGGTGCAAACTCAGTTATTGAAGGCTAAAGGATCAAACTTAGTATTTAAAGTCAAGGATATGGAATTGTAATTTAGGGAAGTCTGTGATGACCTAAACTAATTACATATACCTTGTGTATAAGGTCTAAGTTCCACAAGTTAATTGGTGATTGGAACTTAGTTATGTTTAAATTGGTGTACTTAACTTCACAATCAAAAGTTAGATAAAGATACATACTAAAGTGTTTTATAAACACATCAAACTTGAACAAGATGACTGACATGCATTTTAGCAGACTTACATACACAGGAATCTACTGAATGTAAATCTCGATTTAATCAAAGGTTAGATTGGAATATTACAAGGATAAGGATGGATTACAAGCCTTGATATTGTCAACAAATCAATGGTCAAGATTAAAAGAACGTTGGAAAGATTCAGAGCTTTTTCCAATAGACACAAGTCAAAGGGGTGACAGATCGAAATCACAAAAGTAAATCGACAAAGGTCGCATTTTATGTACAGGGAGAGAATGCAAGTCAGAATGGGGACAAATCTGAAACGGCTATGTTTGAATTTTAAATATAAGTCACATGAATCCTAGCTATAAATAGAGGACTCTTGATTCAGATACAAGGGATGAAAAGTGATGAAGAATAACTATCTACTTTGAGCTTTCTGATTCTTATCAAGAAATCACCCTGCTGACATTCACTGAGCTTAAAGCTACTGATCCAAAAAATTCTTCAAGTGTAACCTGCTATCAAGTTACATCAAGTTTACACACTTGAAGAAATCAAGCTGCTGATCATTTCATCCTCGATCAAGTCCGATCGCTGAATCATTCACTTGATTCAAACTTTCTTTACAAGAAACTCAAGACCGAGAAACACTTAGTGTGTCATGAATCGTTGTTTGTGGTGGAGCCGGGTGAAGAGGCAATCCTTGTTAGTGTAGTGCCCAAGTACAATTATGTAATTGTTTTTGACAGAATTAATAATTCATCTTATTATATGCATGTATGCTTATAATTAAGACATCACTAAAACCCTAAGTACCTCATTTATTTAATCACATAACTCAAAGGTATGGCTATACACAAGAGGATCGAAAGTTAGTGAGATGTACTTAAAATTAACGTAGTCCATAGCGCTTATTAACTGAGTACACGCCTCAAGATTAATTTGCTAATAATGCGCCTGATCACTTTAGTGTGACACCTTATCCAGATCAGCTGCAATAGAGTACCTAGTGGGGCATTTATATACGATGATAATCATATAGTGGTCGACCGGTTTGATTTGAGTTCTCGATATAATTCCATGATCGAGAAGTCTTATCGAATCACAAGATGATCATATATGGATTAATCTCAATCTCGAGGTGATCACGCATAACCGCTGTATTTGAGGTAGAGTTTGATGTATTAGTAAGGATCACTTCGCAGAATGTGGTCCAACACTTCTCGCTGGCTCTATTCCGATGAGTGAGTAGTCCGTGCTATCACAGAGATATGAATCCATTCCTTCCTCGAAGTAGATGCACAGCCTTTTTATTTGTTAATCATAGAAACCGATCGATCCGCTGAGTTCATATTATATTAGTTATGAACTAATTGATCACTGTGGTTAATGGGAAATAAGGATAAAAGGTTTCGGTAGCGGTCTACGGAGATATCCCGAATCGAAATGAATAAATGGCTGAGGATTAATCCGCACTTAATGATTATATCGCTGACACCTTATCAACTCATGGTCGAGTGTAAGTTATCTCGATTCGCATAGTTCGGCCGGGTTGTGGTGTAATCCTGCACTAATAGATTGAATATAATTGTTCGGTCCGATTTAATAATTTTATTTAATTTATTGTAGCTATCGAATACGGGTCTATGGTCCCCGACGCGGCTCCTAATATAGCATATATGTTTTCTCGTCGCTTCACTCAATTATAATTAAATAGTTGGATTGACTATTTAATTGATATGCTGATTAATTGTTTAGTTGGACTAGATGATTAAATACATTGAAAAGACTTTTTCATGGACTCACTCAAATATGTGTAAAATGTGTGGCCTATTTTTAATAGGGTTGAAGCATTTTTTTATATTATTTAATTGTAGAGAAATTAGTTTTCTTGATAATTATTTAATATATGATTTAATTATTTATTTGTTAAATGATAAATCGTGGAATATTGGATAATATATTTATTTATCCTAATTTGTTTGGGATATATATTATATTTATCTTATATTTAAATGAAGGATTATTATAATTGAGTATCCGTTAATTAATTAAATCCTTGGAGGAAAATATTTACACTCCTATATAAAGAGAGTTCTCCCAACCTATTTTCTCATGCCTAATTTCGATGTCAATACACACAAAAAGGCTAAAGGGGTTCGGCCCCTAGCTTATGGTTTTCGAGTTGAGTAATCATCGGGATTATTCCGGTAGCATATTGATCGGCCTTTTCTAAGTGTCCAATCTCACCGGCAGTGTACCGGGCCAACTATAGCCTAGAATTGGTGAGTCAAGGTCGTATCCCACAGGGAATCTGGTCGAGTACCAAAGTCGGTCTCGTCCCTAGTTCAGGTCAACACAATAATTGAACGTGGTGATTTGTCAGATCACCGGTTCTAACAACTAAATAAACATAAGAGAAAAGATTTTAAACTACGAAAAGCAAGATAGCCGAGCTATGATCCAACCAACTACTCTCTAACCCTAACTCGTTTCCGGAAGTGTTTCGACAAACTCTAATGTTCACGGCATCGTAGAAGGGTGTCGTCTCCTGTTTCCGAAAATAGACATTAATTCAATAATCTACCCTCTTATGTTAGGTTCAACAGTCCGCCTCGTTGTCACTTAAAGGGTGTTGATAGCAAAATAGCTAATTGCTAACTTTAACCGACAGAGTATCGGGTCAACAGTAGTATAATGGTAACAAGGTCGAATCCACAGGGAATAACGTTTAAGTACCAAAGTCGACGTAGAACTTAGTTCAGGTCAAGATTATGGTAGGGAGATATTACACTAGTACAAAAGTAAAGATTAACTAACGGTTGTAGTTCTAGTTATTAAAAGGTATAGCCGAATTATGATCCAACGAGTTACTTTTACCCCTAAGAGAAGACTTGACAGGAGCGTGTTTTAACCAACCTACCTTTCCACAAGAATTTAACGACATCCACGGGTGCCAACTCCTAATTCCGTGTTAAGCGTCCTAACAACTCTCACTAACACCCTATGTGAAGTTAATTAATTTTCCCTTGTAAAACCGATTAACCTAACATGATTACGCCTCTAGAGTCGCCGAACAACGATGACAAACCTCTCAGATTGGAAACGGTCCTAACAACTAGGCCGAATCTACGCAACGATCCTAAAACCCATTATCCCACATCTCACCGCAAAATACATCTATAGGTTCGATGTGTGTGATAGTGAACTGTGTGATCAATCTAATTCAAAGACGCTTAAAATAAGTTTTAGGACGTGGATTAATCATTAAAACATAAAATTACGCGCTACACAACTCCCGCTTAATCCTTTTAGTATGCTTTCACTCGATTTTACATAATTCGACTATACACAAATTTAGTTACTCATGATTGTGGATAACAAATGTAATGATTAAAGGAAATTATACTAAAGATAAAGTAAGTAAAAGTTTAATTCAACATCATATGAAAAACAAGAAATAAGTGCTTATAGTTATATATATATAGTTACATAGATAGATAGATATATATAAGTGCATAAAAGTATATATATATATATAAGTGCGTAATTAAATGCTGTAAGTAATATATATATATATATATATATATATATATATATATATATATATATATATATATATATATAGTTATAGTGCGTAAAAGTAAATAAAAGTTTCAAAACATTAATCTATTGATAATTATCCCATTACAACGATATTTTAACTAATTTATATAAAACATATACATATATATATATATATATACATAGATATATATATATATATATATATATATATATATATATATATATATATATATATATATATATATATATATAGATAGATATGACGAGAAAAAGAAAGAAAAGAAAAGGAAGGAAATTGATATATATATATATATATATATATATATATATATATATATATATATATATATTAACTGCTACCAACAAGAAAAAGAAAGAAAATTGGCCGAATGCAATGGCCGCCTCTTTTCTGTTGATTTGCGCCTATAAATAGGCAAATTAGTTAAGGCCGGATCGATCCTAAAAAGCACGGATCGATCCGGCGTAATCATTACATTCATCCCTCTTAATTTTCAATTTTCTGATATAAATTATATATTTTAATAAAACTTCTAAAATTCATATCTCAGCCTCCTGATCTCCAAACAACATGATTCAAGAAGCATCGAAAGCTCTCGAAAATCTACAACTTTAATGAAGGACTCTTCTTCAGATAATGTCGCTTTTATGAGCCATTCAGATGTCGCGGTCGCTTTCGGATTTTCCACTAATACGAATTGATTAGCCACTTGACCACCATTTGAGTTGTAGAAGTCCGATTGACTTGATTCAAAATGTGTTGGAAAGATTATTTGAAGATCTACAACTTTTATTAAGGCCACTTCTTCAGAAAATGCCGCTTTGAAGGGCCATTTGTTCGTCGAAGATATAAATCGTTAGCGGTACCACTAACCACCGATCCACTCGACCACTTAAGCTTAGTGGCACACTCTTTATCCCTAAAAACATCTCTTTAGGTCCTCAAACGCGTCATTACTCTCTGATTTTGGTCAACCTATAATTCGCAATAAACCACCAAAATACCAAACGAACTGACATTTACACTCCTAAGCATTAAACCTAGATAAAACTAATAAAACACATAAAAATACGATATTTTATATATTACTTACTACTTATGCATTTAGATAAAACTTAGGAATTAATGACTCAAATGATATAATAACGCCAAAATGATATTAGAAATGGGGTAAAATGTTATGAAAATAACTGTGAATTTTTCCGTCATCAGGTGTCGTTTCCTAATTCCGAGTATAGACATTAATTCAATAATCTACCCTCCTATGTCAGTTCAACAAATTGCTGACCGGATTTAATCGACCCGACACGGTCTCACGATCTATGAGATGCTCATTAACAATGATATAAACCTCACACACGAAACCAAATCTGAACAACTCAGTCGGTTTTACAGGGTGATCCTAAAACACCTTTTCCCGTATCCTCTCGCAAAATACATATGTAAAGAAGACACGTGAAATACGATTATCGAGTAATTAATTCGACAAAAGTCATTTAGAATAAGTTCTAGAACGATAACAACACCGAGAATCTAACAATCATAACATCAAAACACTTCAATCAACGAGCTAAGGATTCGATTTCGAAGGCTTTCACATATCTCGGCTATAAATGGATTAGCTACTCATTATACTACTAAGCAAAATAAAAGAAATCAACAATCAAAGCTAACATAAAACAAGATTGAAAACAAGAACAATATGTTTATTAAAATTACCGGTAGAAAATTGGTTTTCCGTAAGAAATCCCACCAATAACACGCCAAGTTATCACCGAGATCCTCCGGATTACAACGATCTACAACTAATCTAAGCTAATCTACCTACAACTAATCTAACGAAGAAAAATCGATCTAAAAAAGAGGGAGTGAGATCTAGATCAAATGATGGGGTATTTAAAGTGTTTTGTAGATCTGGATTGTTAGTAAGCGTCAGATCGACAGCGGTCGCCTCACAAATTTTTCCTTCACAAAATCCTATCAAGAACTTTCTAAGCCAAAACCGCATTTTTTGGCGGGAGCGCCATCGTGACAAAGTGTCCGCCTATCACCTTTTATCACCAAAATACTTGATTTCTTGATCCCGAAGCTCTGGTTTACATTCCACGACATTCCCGAGCACCTAAAACCTGTCAAAATCATAACAAATACCACACGTAATCCCTACATGACACTAGGATGACTGAGAGTATAGTAAATTACACCGAAAAAGATCGAGAATCCCGGACTTTACGTCCTAGGTCCCGAAATGATAACCAAGGTGTAAATACATCAAAATACAACCAAATGTCCCCGGAAACATATAAAACGAGGTATAAACGGGGTATACTCACATAGTAAATGTTAGTCAATTTGACTCTCATCAACTACCCCCTACTTAGCTTTTGCTCGCCCTCGAGCAAAGATGAGCGATTCAAAAATAAAGATGGAGTCAACATTGTCATTACACATCTAGTCTTTAGTATTGAAATGATAAAACACAAGTAATTGATATAAATGCATAAAACTCGAGCTCTACCTTGTATCGAGAAATGAATGTGTGTGTGTGTGTATATAGCTTCTTCAACATTAATCACCAATGACCAGTTTAGATTATAGACGTGTACATACTAGGATTACACCATAGGCTTATACGTCGTAAACATCTCCACTAATCGAGGTCTATCGTCGTCTAGTACGGTCAGCAGACTTGCACGGTTATATCATTTAGCTTAGGTTAGGGCTACGAAAAGGATATTTACGATAAAAATAGAAAGAGAAGGTGCAAACGAGCTTTAACCGAGAAAATAAATATGAAACTCGGTTTCAAACGCCTCCAACTCTCCAACTATAAAACAATCTCGATATCCTAAATAAACCCTAACTCCAACTCTAAACAACAATAACTTGGTCCATTATTTTCTGACACTTTCTAAAAATAAAAACACATACTATAAATATATATACACTCTCTTTTTCATTTTTTTTTTCTCTTTTTTTTTCTTATATTTTTTCCAAACTATATACCTGTATGTATAAAACTATACACATCAAAATTCAACAAAGTCGAACCAACACACTCGTCACACTCTCATACCGTATAACTCGAATAATACAATGTCACAACAAAGACTTATACCACAACATCTCGCAACATCGTATAAATGTGCGGAAATAAAACTCAATTGCAAGGTAGTCAAGGATACGTAGACCGGGGCCAAGGCTTCGGGACATCGATTATATGGGTTAGTAACAAAAATGGTCGGGCTCGGGAGCGGCCCAACCACCCTACAAAAGGCTTAGAGGGGTAATCGTGGATATACATATAAGGATGGCTTTTGGCTCGATCGGGTCAAAATAAATGCCAAAACCGTCATCCCGCACTCCAACAACGATAACCTTTCTATTTTGCCTCGGTTACTAATATAAGTTCTGTAACCGGTCATTAAGAACTACCATAATCGCTCACTAGTCGGGTGATTCATGAAGTCGGTTAACATGATAGAACTATTCCATTCTCAATACAAGATCCCAACTCAAATGAAATGCATTCGATAATCACTATATGTTTAACAAAACAATATTATAGGCTCAATGTATCAAAACAAATGTCAAAGGCACCAAAATTTCTAAAATGACTCATTTACACCAAAGTGGATAACAATCTCTAAGTATAACTCGCTCAACATGAAAATGAAACATTGAAGCTAAACCAACCACCCCTACTTTAAAACAAGACACGAATGATAAGTGGTAGAAAGGTTAGCTTACAACCGAAAAAGGCTCGAGTACGATCATGTGGCATCCAGAAATGAACTCCTGTGGTACCAGATTTATAAAATATACACAACCAACACCAAAGGTGTACAAGTATGGAGTATAACACAATAAAACTACCCGGATTACCACAACTCATCAAAGACAAAACACCACACTAGCCCCCCCCAAAAACACACTTCTTCGGGTTATATTACAACAAAACTTACCCAAGTATCAAAATACAAACTAAAGAAACACAAAGAAACACGGGCGGGAAGGAAAAGCAATAAAAACACATTCTGAGTTTATAGTCCTCAGCTCGACTTTCTACCCCGAACTATGTCTCGACTTTCTACCCCGAACTATGTCAAGGATAGCTATACCAAAAGAGAGCAAACCGTTGCTTCTCCCTAACAAAATCGTAAGAATTGAGCACCCCTTGAAAATCAAACAATAGAAATATGGGGCTCAATCCCCACTATCACGATTTGTTCGATGAGTCCATTGCACAGAACAACGAACTCACTTTCCTAGAAGGATCCATTAACTGCAAATCAGGGAAACAATAGGAACACAATCACGGTACCTAGTCACTACCACTACCGAAGTAAATGGTGTGACACTTCAACAACAACAAAATAAAACAAACTATACATAAAAAAAAACAAATAAGAAAAACAACATAATCCTAAGAACTTAACTAACTTACAAGATATCAAACCGATTCCCCGGCAACGGCGCCAGAAAACTTGATTGGCCTTTTCTAAGTGTCCAATCTCACCGGCAGTGTACCGGGTCACCTGTAGCCTAGAATTGGTGAGTCAAGGTCGTATCCCACAGGGAATCTGGTCGAATACCAAAGTCGGTCTCATCCTTAGTTCAGGTCAACACAATAATTGAACGTGGTGATTTGTCAGATCACCGGTTCTAACAACTAAATAAACATAAGAGAAAAGATTTTAAACTACGAAAAACAAGATAGACGAGCTATGATCCAACCAACTACTCTCTAACCCTAACTCGTTTCCGGAAGTGTTTCGACAAACTCTAATGTTCTCGCATCGCTGAAGGGTGTCGCCTCCTGCTTCCGAAAATAGACATTAATTCAATAATCTACCCTCTTATGTTAGGTTCAATAGCCCCCCTCGTGTCACTCAAAGGGTGTCGCTTTCCTAATTCCGAGTATAGACATTAATTCAATAATCTACCCTCCTATGTCAGTTCAACAAATTACCGACCGGATTTAATCGACCTGATACATGGTCTACGATCTATGAGACGCCATTAACAATGATATAAACCTCACACACTAAAACCAAATCAACAACTCAATGGTTTTACAGAGTGATCCTAGAACCCCTTTTCCCGTATACTCTCGCAAAATACATATGTAAAGAAGACACGTGAAATACGATTATCGAGTAATTAATTCGACAAAAGTCATTTACAATAAGTTCTAGAACGATAACAACACCAAGAATCTAACAATCATAACGTCAAAACACTTCAATCAACGAGCTAAGGATTCGATTTTGAAGGCTATCACATATCTCGGCTATAAACGGATTAGCTACTCATTATACTACTAAGCAAAATAAAGAAATCAACAATCAAAGCTAAAATAAAACAACATTGAAAACAAGAACAATATGTGAATTAAAATTACCGGGTAGAAAATTGGTTTTCCGGAAGAAATATCGTCAATAACGCGTCAAGCTATCACCGAGATCCTCCGGATTACAACGATCTACAACTAATCTAAGCTAATCTACCTACAACTAGTCTAACGAAGAAAAATCGATCTAAAAAAGGGGGAGTGAGATCTAGATAAAATGAGGGGGTATTTAAAGTGTTTTGCAGATCTCGATCATAGTAAGCGCCCAGATCGACAAAGCGTCCGCTTGTCAAATTTTTTCCTTCACAAAACCTATCAAGAACTTTCTAAGCCAAAACTGCATTTTTAGGCGGGAGCTTATGGTGACAAAGTGTCACTCATCACCTTTTATCATAAAAATACTTGATTTCTTGATCCCGGCCCCGGTTTACATTCCACGACATTCCCAAGCACCTAAAACTCAGACAAAATCATAACAAATACTACACGAATCCTTACAGATACTAGATGACTGAGAGTATAGTAAATTACACCTAAAAGACCGAGAATCCCGGACTTTACGTCGTAGGTCCCGAAATGATAACCAAGGTGTAAATACATCAAAATACAACCAAATGTCCCCGGAAACATATAAAACGAGGTATAAACGGGGTATAATCACATATTAAATGATAGTCAATTTGACTCTCATCACATATCGAGGAGGTCCGGCGGCTTGAAACACCATCCAACAGGTGGTGTTTGGAGACACACGTTGGAAGACTTTGGTTTCTCAACTAGGATCTCAACTACCTTGGATTGACTTTTTGTTCTTGGCGCTTTTGCACCATAAAAGGTTGGTAATCTAAACCCCTCAGAGGCTTAGATCTATTATTTTATGTATTTTGCTGACTAGATCTAGATCTTGTACTTTCACACAGAATCGGGTGGATCTTAGATCCATCCGGCGATATTACATCCTACAAGTTAGATTAGAGCCTTTGATCTATCAATCAAAGTATGTGAATTTTAGATCTAAGGAGCTTAATAAAGATGCAGATTACTTGTTTTCGCTTTTAATTTTTTTTTTATTGATTCAAAATTTGATGATGATGCTTTGTGATTGTCGTGGTTGAAGAGATGGATTGCCGGATTGCTTACCATAGATAGATTTATTTTGTAGCTCTTTTGATTAAGATCAATCGAAAGATGTGACGCCAGTAATTTATTTTTAAGTTTATGCGAAAATTGTAAAAAGTAGTACTTTTTGTTTTTATTATTATTTTGATCCGGGTCGGCATTTACTTAAAATCACAATTAATATCATCAAGATAAATAAACCAAAGGTGAAAAACGAGAGGCCGATTGTTTTAATTTACTTTTTTCGGCGTTTTTTAGGTCTTGGCTATAACAATTTTTTTTGTTGCGGCACTTTTTTTTGGGAAAAGGGATGCGGCAATATTTTTTTTTCTTTGTTAATGTATCATGCGGCAATTTTGATTGTCAAGGTTTGATTTTTCCTTTTAATCTATGTTTTGGCCGTAAGACCAACTACAATTAATTTTTTAAAAAAAATCAATTAATGTGCCGAGGGATTTACATCAAAAAAAAAAAAAAATTTAAACAATTATTAATATAGATATATTTTAAATATATTGGTATATCACGCCTCCTCTTCTCGCTGCTCACTGCTCATACAAGATCAAATGCTCGAGATCCTAAGTTTCAAGATCAAGATCAAGATCGAGATTTGAAGACTTAAATTAGTTTTACTTTTCCTTAGAAAATAGGTTAGTCGGGGGTACTATCGATCCATCTCGGTGTTTATTTTTTCCGTTATTTTTTCGTGTATGATCGAAATTATGTGATAGAAACCGGAAAATTGCCATGACATGCATCATATCATTATTCCACTCCAATGCATATATGTAGCTAGTTTATTTCGAATAAATTAGGCATGTATAACTCGTATAATTAGTTAAAAAGCTTTTTTAATTAAATATGTGGTAGTTAATTAATTAAGTAACTAATTATAAACGAGGAACCGGTTTTGTCAATCGTTACGATATTTTAGTGATGGATTCTCGTGAATCCACTTAGATAAATCGTTGAGTTTTCGTGAACCTACCTTAAATGTAATCGAGATTACGCTTTGGTTGACAACATAGAAATCGGAAAATCTTAGTACATGGGTTCGAAATGGTCTAACCATGGTCAAGCGAAGTTCAACTCGAAGCTACGGCTCGATTGACTCCTCCACGCGTGACGCTTGCACGGGGTTCGATAAGACTTAGCATATCCGATAAGCCTTCAAAGCAAACGGGTTTCTCTTGTCGGATCCGACCGATACCACATATGTTCCAACGACAAGACAAACAGAGGCTTGCCTACTTAACCGACTCCTCGCTCGAGTACTTTGATTCATTATTTTTATTGTCAAGATCAAACCGTAATTAGTAAACCCACCACTTTTTCAAATCATCGGGCTACAACCAACCCCACGGCCTCTACTATGTGATGCAAGCACGTGAGAGAAGGGTGACGCCGAGCCACTTTGATTTCGCCCCTACGGACGGTATTCACCCCTATCAAAATTCAAGGCTTGGTCTCCGAAAGGAAAGGATTTTGGGTACTGCTGGTCACCGACCGACCCTACGGCGCATACTCGGGGTGTATTTTGAGATCCGATATAGTAGGTCACACTTTTATGGATATTTTCAAAATATCTAGGCTAGAAAAGGAAGGTAATCGATGATTAAGGTCCGGGATGTCTGATTCCCGTGAGATGTTCGATTCTTGAAGCTTAATCATTGAAAGAGATTGTCTCAGTTTAACCGTCACCTCTTAGACCTACCCTATGGCGGCACTGAGGTGCGAGGTTAAAACCTTGGAATGGTAGGATAAACTTTTTATAGTTTATTATTCCTAAAATAAAAATCTAGTAGTGAAAATTTATTTTTTGAATTTAACTTTCTCATTATGTTTATTTTACAACTTTAATCTCTAGGCTACTAAATTGTTAGTAATAGGACTTCATTAAAAATGTGGAAGTAACAAGTACGTTGTGAATTATCAATAGCAACCCGGATGATGGAGAGGAGGCATTTTCATGTTAGATTCCATTGATAGGATCGTTCAGGAATTTCAACAACATGAAAGCATCAAGGATTTCTTGATACCGCCTTAAGGTTAAGAAGATGAAGTCAAGTAAGTAAGTAGCGAGGAGGAGAAGATGATAAGGCCCGGATGTAGTAGAGGACCCCAAGACCTGTAGAGGAAGTAAGTGTCATGAGATTGAAAGATTCTATCATGTACCAACGTGGCATAAGTACTTCAACTCAAACTCACCGGTCGGTTGAAGACCTCTTTGGAAGAACCTCCCACAAATTTGACTTTAAAACCTCTTCCTCGCGAATTTGAAGTATGTGTTTCTTCAAAATGAGACTTTGCCGCTAATCATATCTTCTTCCTTGACGGACTTACAAGAGGAGAAACTAATGAGAGTTCTCGAGAGAGTACCGCTGGAGCATTTGATGGACCATAGCCGACGTTATGGCATTAGTCCTAGCGATGTATGCACAAGATCTCCGTGGACCCCGAAAAGAAAGCGTTGCACAACCTCGAGGCGCTTAACCCCACAATTAAAGGACGTGGTTAGGATGAGGTTATAAAATGCTAGAAATGGGAATTATATTTCCACCATCGATAGCGAACGGGTAAGCCCTATCCACGAGTTCCCAAAAAGGAGGATTGACGGTACAAGCCAATGAGTTGAATGAGTTAATTCCTCGTGAGGCTAATCATCGTCATCGAGTATGCATAGACTTTAGGAAACTAAATGATGCAACTCGTAGCGACCATTTTCCTCTTCCTTCATCGATCAAATGCTCGAGAGACTCGAGCGGCATGCTTTCTATTGTTTTCTCGACGGATATTCGGATACTATCAAATCCACATCTCACCAAGATCGTGAGAAAACAACATTTACATGCCCATACGGGACATTTGCGTATAATCGAATGCCATTTGATTGTGTAACGCCCGCGACATTTCAACGATGTATGATGTCATTATTTATGGATATGGTGGAAGACTTCTGGAAATCTTTATGGATGATTTCTCCGTGTTTGAGATCTATTTCGATTCATGTCTCGCACATCTAGCACGAGTATCAAGAGATGTGAAGAGACTAATCTTGTGCTTAATCGAGAAGTGTCATTTGATGGTTACGGAAGGTATAGTACTAGGCCACCGCATATCAAAGAACGGTATAGTAGGTGGATGAGCCAAAATTGAGGTGATCGAGAAATTACCTCCACCGACTAATCTTAAAACTTTGCGAGGTTTTTTAGGCCACGCCGATTTTATCGTAGGTTTATCAAGGACTTTTCCTTAATCTCTGTGCCTCTACCGAATTATTGGGCAAGGACGCACTCATTCGTGTTTTCTAATAAGTGCATAAAAGCTTTCAATGAAATAAAAGTAGACTAATCACCGCACCCGCTCGTCGCGACCGAGTGGGATTTTCCGCTTGAACTCGATGTGTGATGCAAGTGATACCGCCGTTGGCGCCGCTTTGGGTCGAGAAAGGATAAGATTTTCAGCCCATTTATTATGCAAGTCGGACTTTGAATGTCGCCCAAAGAAACTATGCAACAACGGAGAAGGAGCTTTTGGCCGTTATCTTTGCTTTTGATAAGTTTAGATCTTACTTAGTGGGATCTAAAGTCACCGTGGACGACCACGCGGCTCTTAAGTATCTCCTAGCAAAGCAAGATTCAAAGCCGAGATCGCTGAGATGGATTCTACCGCTACAAGAATTTGACGTAGTAAATCCGAGATAAGAAAGGAAGTGAGAACGCAGTGGCCGATCATTTATCACGCTTTACAATTAGAGGATGGTGAGGAATTACCCGAGATAGGAGAATCTTTTCCGATGAACAACTTTTCTCCATCACCACCATCGTGGGACATGATGATTGTGGCCGCAGCTTTCTTCGCGAATAGAGGTTGTGAAGGAGAAGAAGCAACCATGGTTTAGTTTGTTTGTCAATTATCTATCCGCAAAGTACCGCCACCAAATCTCACCGCCCAAGAAAGGAGAAAGTTCTTTAAAGATCTTAGACATTATTATTGGGATGAACCGCACTTGCTTAAGCTTAGATCTCGATAATGTTTTTCAAGATGTGTGCCGAGAGGAAAGAGTATAATGATATCCTCAAGCATTGTCATTCTTATGAAGTTGGAGGACACTACGGGGAGATAAAATCATGCCAAAGTCCTCCAATGCGGTTTTTATTGGCCGACATTGTTTAAGGATGCACACCAATATGCAAAGGCATGTCATGCTTGTCAAATGACAGTAATATTTCAAGCGAGGAATGAGATGCCACTCAAGAGCATCTTAGAAGTGGAGCTTTTGACGCTTGGGGAATAGATTTTGTTGGACCCTTCACTTCATCATTATCTAACCGATATATCTTAGTTGTCGAGATTATGTATCCAAACGGGTCGAGGCCATTGCTTCCCCTACTAACGATGCTAGGGTTGTGGTTAGATTCTTGAAGAAGAACATTTTTACAAGGTTTGGGACGCCGAGGGCGCATTATGTTTACAATGGTAGTCATTTTTGTAATAAACCTTTGAAAGGTCGATGATTAAGTATGGGGTTCGACATAAGCTAGCAACCGCATATCATCCCCAAACGAGTGGACAGTAAGTCACCAATCGAGAGATAAAGCGTATCCTCGAAAAAAAAATCACCAATGCATCCTTAGTAATTTTCTCAAAAGCTAAAGTTCTTGGAAGAACTAGGTAGCTTTGCATTAAACGATAAATAAAATAGACAACGGGTAGTTATTTCAGATAGACTAGCTGAGTGATATAAGGAAATGAATCTCGATTCACTTCTTGAGTATCACGTAAAATTCATTTTCTGCTGATTTCGCTGGAACAAATGTATTCATTTTCAATAGATAATTTGTTTGTCTTATTGACGATGAATATAAAATTCGTAGCACGATCCAAGACTCGACTTTGTTTGATAAAGTCGTAACCCCTAAGCATTGCTGAAAAGGTATTAGTAACACACCTAAAAATATATAAACGCAAATGGTTTTTGTATTTCGATAAACGCTTCTTTCTATTATATTAATTAGTGCATTCCCTAAAGACAAGATCTGAAGACTGGCTTAAGGTGATTCCTATCTCCCAGTCAAAGGAACACTGTCTCAAAGGAACAATGACTAAGTTTCCTTTCAATCAGGAAAGGGTAATAGATTTAAAGAAGTAACATAGCTTGTTCATAACAACCTCCGGGGTCATATGAAAGGTACAAGCTAGTGGGAGCTTTTGAAGTAGTGATATCTTGTCTGACAACTATTCGAGACTCCGGTAAGTTTATCCAAAATATTTGGAGGAAATCTCCGATTTCACTGCAGATAGAGTATTCCATACTCGTAAATAGGTTATTGCGTAGTCTTCGACTTATGCTCGGCCCGCCTCCCAAAGGAAATGTTTTCACCAAGGATACACCATAAATTTGCCTTATATAGTTATTGATGTGCTACGATATGTCAAGTCATTTAAGATATTGGTTGCAAAATAACGGTTTACGTTGTAATGAAAAACCGAGAAGTCTACCTAAAAGATGCCTATGCATTTGTGGATAAGAGTGAATTCGGTTCACCCCACATCCGTAAATATAGACATTTAGCATTTAGTGCTTGAAGGTAGGATCGAAATTTTATGCATACACGCTCAGTCATGAAATATCTTAATGCATTGAGTAAAGGTTGGTTATAAAACTCGTAAAATCATAGAATGGCGGTTATACTGTCAAACTCACTCTGATAGAGTCTATAAATAACAACCTTAGATCTTGAAGTATTTGTACTCAAGATGTTACTAACTGATTTGTTCACCCACATCCAACACCGGCAAGCTGGTGATAACACTAATAAAAACTACTAAACTAGATCAAGATATCGATCCACCCCGAACGTAGTGGGAGTATGGTTTGTCCATTACCCATTGCAGACCTTACGGTCTATAAGGTAGATTGATGACCTATAGTCCTTTGTGGGTGTGGTAGATCCTCGATCATGTGAGGTTGGTTTAAAAGCCATAACCCTGCATGGAGAGTTTGATACTCCAGCCTGCTGAAACTTTGTAACTACCTGAGTATCTCAGCCCAAAGGGGAGTAATTGGAACTACACGGAGAAGAGTCGAATGAATAGAAATCTAACTTTCAACGCAGCTAAGTAATTTAAGGGTGATTCCCTAAAAGGTAGAGAGTTAACTGCACTGATCTCTTACCACTCAGTCTTGCTTGATTTCGTCAGAAAGCGGGAAATAGGGGTGATTCCTTAAGACTTCCTTGCCGAACAACGGAACCTGAACTCAGGAATCGATCATTGGCAATCCCATCTATTCACCTGGTTAAGATATTCTTGCATTTATGCAACATTCAACGATGTAGTCTACCCTACCTCTGATGACAGTTAAAATATACCTATTTATGTCATCAATTATAACCATAAATCGGAGTTAATTATACATATTTCATATTTAATCACGTGTTTATATTTATTATTTAATGATAAGTGATTATTAATATGATAATTGGTATTTAGCTATTTTTATTATAAAAGAGCAATTAATTGTGTGATAAATGCCGATTTTGCGTATCATGATAAATCGGGAAGATAATTATCACGCAATCGAGAAGTCTCAAGATAAAAGAGAAGAAAATCGGAGCATTGAAGAAAAGATAAATCGATCAATTCAAAAGCATGGAGTGGGGAACAAGTCGACGGCTAAAAATTGAAAACGCCAGAAGAAGAGGAGGCTCGGTCGACCGAGCCATGCCATTCGGTCGATCGAGCGCGGTAGTTCGGTCACCCGAGCCTAATGTGATAAACGATGTCAATCTTTTGATTCTCCTAAGTCGGCTACAACTCCTATATAAACAAAGAGCCTAATGGATGTTGAGAACACACACCACTACAACACAAAACAATTCATACAATTTTAGCTTTTAAGTCTTTAGTCTTATTTTCTTTATGATCGTACATTGTGGATTCGCTGGATTCTCCGATTAAGGAACGATTAAAGAGCGGAGTCACTCGCCTTCGAGTGTATGACTATTCAATTATGCAATCTTTATTCGTAGATCTCATTATATTTTATTACGGAGTAATTTTATCTCAGATTGATTGCGTGATGTAGATTAATTTACGAACCCATGTGTTTAGGTTAGAAACGTTAAGAAGTAATCATGATTTGTTCCGCACAGAATCGTGTTCGGTCGACTAGACGTGTCACTCGGTCGCCTGAGTGTCGCTGCTCGGTCGACCGAGCCTGGTGATGTGTAGGCAATATTATGATTGGCTTCACTACGCCGATTCTCTGATTTGGAATTAAAACGAGTAATTAAACCCGATCAACTTAGTTATTCGTCATCATAATTTAACATGAAACCTAAAAAGTGATTGTTACTTAGGATATAGATTGAATCGGCATCTAAGAAGTACGCCTTTACCCTGTGAATGTTGCTTAGATGAGGTTACGGTTTATACCGCATCCCTAGTCTCGTAATTGTGTCGGGTTATATGAGATGGAGGCCTTAAAAACGGTCACGTAATGGAGGCACGATGATTTGTAGGGCCTAATTGGAACTAAATCTACCTTGTGGATGACTCCTCGTAGTCATAATAATTAATCTTTAACGCTTGTTTTGTCTCGCTATCATCCTAATTCACATGGGGAAGTTATAATCTACTAGCGTAATCAATACTATTTGTTTAGATAATATCAACCGTATTATCCGTGCTTAGTAGTCTTTAGTTTGTCTTAGTCGCCTTTTGTGTCTTCAGTGGTTGTCACTACTTTATTTTCTCAGATTTAGTTGGTCGTAGACCGCCTTTTCAATTTAGTTCTAATAGATAAAGTTATGTTTTATTTGTGCCGAGTCTCTCGTGGGATCGACTTTAACTTATCTCGGTCGTACAATTGAACCTAGTTCTCTTGCTAGTGAGTTAGTAGGCATCGAAAGTTAATAGTTTAACTTGACCTCCATCAACCTCTCAGAATACTTGTCTAAACCTCGCGAATGAATACTAAATGGTATGTTTAGTGAATCCTCAAGTCTCTTCGGAGAATGAGGAATAATATGCTAGTATATTCAGTGCAAACTAGAATATAAGTGATAACACCGATTCGATTTAGGTCGATTGAGGATGATCGTTAAATCGATCTCGGTCTCAAGAGTTTATCACGTGATAAAGTATTATCCAAAGAAGTTTCGATACTACTTCATTGTGAAAACATTGGAGGTAAAGGATTTTGCAATCACTAGAGGTCATAAGCATATTGAAATCGCATAACCGGATTAGATGGAAAGGCACCGCTTTCGATCCCAAAGATTGACTCAAGCCGCCAACCTACTTGATCAAGATACCAAGTCACATGGTATTCGGATTCTAAGTACGCGTCGGTCATCGACCTACCTTCGCGCGCACACACCGGTCGTGCTTTCGAAGGATGAATTACTAAGATGCGCTTGGAGGGTACAGATTTGAGGGATACGCCTCACTTGTTTTGAGCAAGTGGGAGAATGTTGTAGATATATATATAAAGGGTGTGCTCTAAAACAATTAATCCACTTGCCTTCGTAAGCAGTGGGTGATTGTTAGTGTAAAGGCCTCAAAAGACAATTATGTAATTGTTTTAGTGACAGAATTAATAATTCATCTTATTATATGCATGTATGCTTATAATTAAAACACCATTAAAACCCTAAGTACCTTGTTTATGTAATCACATAACTTAGTGTATGGCTATACACAAGAGGATTGAGTTAGTGAGATGTACTTAAAATTAACTTAGTCCGTAGCGTTTATTAACCTGAGTACGGGTCTCAAGATTAATTTTCTAATAATGCATCCGTAACCCTTAGTGTGACAATTTATCCAGATCAAGCCGGGTAATAGGTACCTAGCTGGGGCATTTATATATGATGATAATCATATAGTATCGACCGGTTTGATTTGAGTTCTCGATATAATTCCATGATTGAGAAGTCTTATCGAATCACAAGATGATCACATATGGATTAATCTCAATCCTGAGGTGATCACAGACAACTGCTTAGACTAGGGTAGAGTTTGATGTGTTAGTAAGGATCACTTCACAGTATGTGGTCCAACACTTCTCGTTGGCTCTATTCCGGATGAGTGAGTAGTCCAGCTATCACAGATATGGAATCCATTCCTTCCTCGGGAAGTAGACATACAGCCTCTTTATTTGTTAATCCTAGAAACTGATCGATCCACGGAGTTCATATTATATTAGTTATGAACTAATTGATCACTGTGGGATTAATGGTAAATAAGGATAAGAGGTTTCAAGAAGCGGTCTACGGAGATATCCCGAATCGAAATGAACAATCGGCTGAGGATTTATCCGTATGTAATGATTATATCGCTGACACCTTATCAACTCACATGGTTGAGTGTAAGTTATCTCAGATTCGCAGAGTTCGGGCCGGGTTTATGATGGTGTAATCCCAAAGATTAATAGATTGAATATAATTGTTCGGTCTGATTTAATAATTTTATTTAATTTATTGTAATTATCGAATACGGGTCCATGGTCCCCGACATGGCTCCTAATATAAAGATATATGTTTTCTCGTCGCTTCACTCAATTATAATTAAATAGTTGGATTGACTATTTAATTGATATGTTGATTAATTGTTTAGTTGGACTAGATGATTAAATACATGGAAAAGACTTTTTCGTGACTCGCCCAAATATGTGTAAAATGTGTGTGGCCTATTTTTAATAGGGTTAAAGCATTTTTGTATATTATTTAATTAGAGAGAAATTAGTTTTCTTGGATAATTATTTAATATATGTTTTAATTATTTATTTGTTAAATGATAAATCATGGAATATTGGATAATATTTTTATTTCTCCTAATTTGTTTGGGATATATATTATATTTTTCTTATATTTAAATTAAGGATTATTATAATTGATTATCCGTTAATTAATTAAATCCTTGGAAGAAAAGGTTTACACTCCTATATAAAGAGAGTTCTCCCAACCTATTTTCTCATGCCTAATTTTGATGGCAATACACATAAAAAGGCTAATGGGGTTCGGCCCCTAGCTTATGGTTTTCGAGTTGAGTAATCCTCGGGATTATTCCGGTAGCATATCGAGGAGGTCCGGCGGCTTGAAACACCATCCAATTGGTGGTGCTTGGAGACACACGTTGGAAGACTTTGGCTTCTCAACTAGGATCTCAACTAGCTTGGATTGACTTTTTGTTCTTGGCGCTTTTGCACCATAAAAGGTTGGTAATCTAAACCCCTCGTAGGTTTAGATATATTATTTTATGTATTTTGGTTGACTAGATCTAGATCTTGTACTTTCCGCTGCGTAATCGGGTGGATCTTAGATCTATCCGACGATATTACATCCTTCAATCCTACCCTTCAAGGACAAGTGGATTACTTTGAAGCAGCAATCCTACATGTTTCAAATATTCAGTTTGTGAAGCCATAGTTATTGGTGAAGGATGCATAAACTTAGTGGATTTTTGTAATCGCAACCTCAAAGATCTTTAGGGAATTTCCTCCAACATCACAGGAGAAGAGTGGACTGACAGGATTACACCACCTGGAACCACTATAAAATTTGCCTACTTACTTTCTGCATTTACTTTCTGCATTTAGTATACTGATCACATCAACATAGTGAAACTAGCAACTGAATCACACACTTACACTGCTGAGTATCTAATACTTAGTATCATATTTAAACAATAAGTAATAAGGCTTAATTTGAATATATTCCGCTGCAACAAATTCAGTAATATCTACTGTCAGCAGGCTACTGACCTTACTGAGTTTGTTAACTCCAAAAGTTTTAAGTGTTAAGTTTATTCACCCCCCCTAAACTTAACCAAAGCCTTTTCAAGGGACCAACAGTATCTTATACGACTCTTGTTGTTTGACTACTCAACTCTTTGACAATTTTCCTCTTATGAAGTAGTCAAACCCTTGCCTTTAAAATCCAAACGACCCCGCTTTGGCTAGGGGCCGAGAGAATTCTTAGTCAAGTCATAACCCTAATATTTGTGAGATCTCATACGATCATATCTCGAAAATGACGATATACCCGAGGTAGGTCAACCCCTCGCTTAATGATGAGTTGGATCCGAACAAGGCTCTTCATCGCCATTATAATACGGGAGGCAATTTCAACTTGATTATTTTGAGGTGGAAGTATTTATGTAAATTAATTCACTTAATTAATTTTAATTATGGTCTCATCAAGTATATCTATCTCTATAGACATACATCCTACACATTCATCTGTGATCGTGCCTAGTCATGCATCTATCGTATCATATAAAATAAATACAAGCACAAAATAAATAAATGCGTAAAGTAACCGGTATGATCATGGAATTTTTCTAAAGCGGTTTCAATACAAATCGATTTAAACCGCTGGTCACACCCAAGCAGGTAGCCGCAACCGGCAATAGGATCTTTAATGCGCCATCTCTAATGGGATCTTTATTCTTCTTTCTTTGGCCTCCATCTTCTGCTTCATTCTTGTTACATTTAATTCTATCTAATAAAATAAATACACCCGCCGCACACGGGGGAGCTAACGAGAATGGGATAAATGCAGAAAATAAACTAGGTCACGTTCTTCATAACGGCCAAGGACAATTTTTAAACCAATAAAACAAATTAAATCATTCAAATATATCCTATCGGTCGAGTCCATGATCAATCGGGTCCATATAATCATATTATATCTACTATATCTAATCCATATAATAACATCTTATGAAAAATATAAAATTAAAATTTAACTACTTGCGTCTTAATTAATCAATTAACATTTAAACTATTAAATAGTTTTATCCAATCAATTAACTAATTAACATTTAATTAATTAAATGATTTTAATCGGAAAAAAATTAACGATTAATTTTAAACGATTTTAATTTTAATTTTAATTAATTAGAATATTCTAAAAATAATTCAAAATTAAAATTAAGTCTCTTTTGCTTTTCTCGATTCCTAATCAAAAGAAATGCCTTTGGTTTCTAAACACAAAAGATCTCCTCGCCCATTCCAAAATCAAAATTTTGAAAAGGCTTGTGTTCTGCGCTTTTCCAAAATCAAATATTTTGAAAAGTGCCGAGGCCTATTCCAGACTAAATTTTTAAAGGCCAATATTTTGGTTAATATGCCTGGCCACTTTTCAAAATCAAAATTTTGGAAGTGACCTAGGCCTAAGCTTTTTTCCAAATCAAATATTTGGAAAGGGCCTAGGGCTATTCCAAATAAAGTTTGAAAAGACCATTATTATTTTAATGCCAGTGGCATCCCAATGGCCCAAACTATTTGAAACATTGGTTAGTCACATAACACAACTAAACAAAAGAGGAATTACCAATCACAACTATGAACCATATTGAATCACAAAATACACAAAACAAAATTTAAGGATCCACCACCTTTGACCAATCAACCGATGCCGGAAGAAGGTTGCCCTGCCGCCGCCGCCGACCGGCCGCAAATGGGGTGCCGCCGCCAGTCGGCCGAGCACCACCGGATCCCTTTTTTTTCTTTTCGTGATTCGTTTTGCGAATCAAAAATCTTTCATCTTTTAATTACGTGATTTAAACGATAAGATTAACTACGCAAATTTACATGCTTATTGCTTAAGCTCAAGCTCGCTTACTACTACCATCGTTAGAAATCTACGCGGAACGCAATGAATTCAAAATTTATTTCCTATCGACTCCAAGATCGACTTTGTTTAAGCAATAAACAAATAAGCTAAAGACGGTGGTTACCTTGGTTGATCTAAAAGATCGAAGCTTTGACCGCTCTAGGGAGAGTAGCGATGCACGGAGCCGCCTAAGTGTTCGGCCTCTACCGATGATCCACACGAATGTACCCACCGAATCCCATCATGGATTGCTACCAGAAAAACTCGGTTGCTAGACCGACTTTTCTCTCTCTCAAAACTCTCTAGAAGCTCTCATTTTTCACAAAACTATTAGCTTCTTGGAATCGTGATGCATAAAAAGCTTGACACCCACCTCCTATTTATAAAGGGATGGGGCGCCTAGTAGAAAGTAGAGAGAAGAAAAACTTTTTACTAGTAAAATAAGGAAAATATATTTCTCTCGATTATCTCATTAATATTCAATATCTTATATTAAATATATTTCCAAGATATATATTAACAATATCTTATATTGAATATATTTTTATCTTATTATCATAAATCAATTTACACACGCAGTATATATCACTTATATATACTATATGCATAAATCTATATTTATTATATATATTTATTACACAAGTGCACATGCATATCACATATATGCACACTACACGCATGTAGTCACAAATACATATATATATATATATATATATATATATATATATATATATATATATTATATATATATATATATTAATATCTTATATTAATATATGGTAATACTATTAATTAAATTGCACAATCCAAGTGTAGATCTTATACACACACAAATTGCGCCACCTTAGGCAACAAATTGGCATCCGGAATATTCTTTAATTAATATAATACTATTAATATCTTGTATTTAATTTATTCATAATAAATAAATACCACCATATTAATTTACTACTATAACCTTTATAGTACGAGATAAATTCTTTCCTTATTTGGCTATCATCAATAACTACATTTTAATCCGCTATATATGTTCATATGTGTGTGACACGATAGCCTTCCGAATATGTTGGCCGTAGACACAAAGTGCAAATTACTTAAAATGCCCTTCATGCCTAACGATCACAGATAGCGCCTAGAACACACCGTCAAATCCCCAATCATCGGAAGAGTCAAATGCAATGACTACTACCTTTCATGTGTAATAGCTTACTGCGTAACTTACAATCCTATCATTTGTAATAGATCCATACAAATGTTAGTCGAAAGTGTCAAAACATCAACGACCGTATCTTATAACTGATATCAAGCTCTCTCGGCAGTAACTCATTTACTTCCACTTTGCAAAGATTCACGAGAGTAAGACATTCCTTATAAAGAAGGCCCTTTCGGATATTCACCTCTACAGATAGTGGTACGCGATTCCCGCATGACCAAACATGTATACTCCGTGATGCTTCAAGATCACACCCAATCACTACCGCATGATCGCCTGCGTGGCTGTGGAAACCTCGATAGTGTCAAAGCATGACAATCCACACCGTGATGCCATGAAGTCTCCGGTCCTAAGGATAATTACACAACCACCATATAGCGTGACACTTAATGTAAGCTGGGTCTTAATCATCAGACGCATTCTCTAATACACGTCCACGTACAGTCCAAGTGTCTCTACACTTTGATAGACAAGATCTATCCCTGCCCTTAAAGACAGAAGACATCTAATATGTGCTAGTCTATTTATACTATCAATGCCATGTTTAATAGTACATCAGCCTAGAGACATTTAAGTATCAAACTTATTAAAGTGATTAGAGATCTCATCAACCATAATCGCCTATCATAGTTTCTCTATCACAGTTTAATACTAAGGACGTTATCATATAACAATTCATAATTGGTTCTTTAAAAGAACATGTATAAGACAATAGAAAAGCCATTTAATATATGTACAAACATAAAGAAATAGTAGAAATGATCCGACCCGGTCAGATCCAGTCCAACCCGATTGGGTTTAGGACACTATTCCAACACCCGGGTTGGCTCCTAACACGCGAGTGTTTTCTCGTTTTATGAAACCTCGAGAATAAATTAAATAGTTGGTCTATTTAATTAATATGTAATACTATTTATTTGGTAAATAATATGTAAAATAGAAAAGACATCTTCTATTAAAATTAATGACATTATTGGCGCCACATTTGTGGATAAATTCGGAGAAGAAATTTTCCTAGATTATGTCACATGTGTAATTAATTAATTATCTATTTGTTGGATAATTAATGGAAAAATAAGAGATTGATTTTTTAGAAATTATCTCTTATCTTTTGGCAAATACTTTTTTCTTTATGGGAATAGGTAATTGTGGTGTGAAAAAGATAACTCTATTGACTAGTTATTTTCCTATATAAAGAGAGTTCCTCCTAGCACAATAACCACCACATATTTGCGCCAACATCATAATAAAAGGAAGAAAACTAGTTTCTTGCCTTAGTTATTAAGAGGAGAAAAACTAGGGTTTTTTGTTGTGCATATTCGAGAGGTTCTACGGCGAGGATCGACGCCCACCACTGCCGCTGAGATACAATCCGGGAGATCACGGCTTCTCCCTTGGTCATTTGCCTATTTCTCCAAATGGGGGTAAATCTACTAACCTTTTTGTAGATTAATTTATTATGCGAATCATATCGTGGTAAAATCGTAAACGAATTTAATTCGTAGCTTCAGCTGTGTATGATCGAGCGCCTCGATCGGTGCTAAGAATCAGATCCGACGATCCACCATGGATCGGATCCGGATTCAGGTTTCTGTATATCTAGCAATAAATTCATACCATTACTGTGTTTGGAATGTGAAAAAATAGAATGAAACAAATTATACAAAAGGTGATACATTGAGTGATGAGTAGGGTAGCATAGTGGATAAGATAGAGTGAGTTAGGGTAGGATATGGTATGGTTCACAAGGTATGATATGGCGGAAGGGGTGGGGTAGCCCTACCCCACCATCCATTTTACCCTACCACACCACCCTACCATAATCTACCACACCATTTCTTACATATCATTCGTCTTACTAATCACCCTACTACACTCAACCTCGTTACCCATCCTACCCTACCATAGTTCCTAACCTACTATACCACCCAACTACCTCACCCTGCCCTACACCATCTTACTTTACCCGTACCCTACATTACACACCTTACTTTACATAACCAAACCCTATCTAACCTACGCAAACTCACCCCACACCATCCACCACCCCACCCAACACAACCATACCTCACAAACCTACTATCCCACACCTCGCATCACCCTACATTACCCCACCCGACCCCACATTACCTTACTCTGCACATTATACCTACATTACACCACCACCAACTCTACTCCACCACCACCCACCCTACCCTACCTTACCCCATCCTACCCTGCCCTTTCCTACCACCTATCCACTCTTATCACACCACCCACGTGTTTTTTCAATTTTCATTTTATTCCATCGCATTCTATTCATTTTTGAAAGGAATAAAAATGGATCTTTTTCATTTTATGGGAATAAATTTTCATACATTCCATTAACTTATAATCATACACAAATACTGAAATGGAATGAAAAAGTTTATTGTCGTCTAGCAAACATGTCATTATACTTGTTGCCGATTCGCTTTTACTAATGAAAAGTTTGTGTTTTCTATATTTATAAACTAGTGAACGTGAGCCATGCAAGGCACGGCGGGCCCAACATAAATCGTTACCAATGATAATATGAAAGAATAGATCCCCAACGTGAAATAAATCGCGTAAGCTTAAACCGTAACAAATTCAAGGCGCAAGACAAAGAGAGCAACAGAAACATATCACATTCTCTGCAAGAGGTAGCTCTTTCTTAGAGACGTGAAGATTGTGAATCAATTCTCTTCTAGCCCTATCAGGAGTTTCCACTTACAAAATAAACCATAATACAACGTATCGGAGTACAATGTCATAAAGTCGATCTCTTTAGCTTCGATTTTTCGTAATGAAACATTATAGAAAACAATAAGCGGACCATAACTACACGGTCAAATCTCTTAGGAAGCCTTAGCTTCCAGATCATTAATATGCTTTAAAATGTGTTTCACTCATTTTATATACGATCTGAAAAATATAAAAAGTGATTTGGTATTCCAACGTCAATTTTAGTGACATTCGTACTGCAAATGGCCGTCGGTTCGACGGACATTATGTTGTACAAAATAATAAATACATTTAGTGGTGTCCACGTGGTCACATGTGGGCACACCTTCTTGGCGCGGATATTTGTTTGCCCTTATTTTTTGTTGTTGTATTTTATAGCTAAACTTGACTCATCTTCCATTGTACACTACACAGTAGAACTTCAAATCTGTCGGGCTTTCCTTCTTTTTTCTTCCCATTTCTGCAAAAACTACTAACTGTACATGTTTGATAAAAAAAAGTACACGGTTTTTGTCAATTGTTGTGCCGAAATCGAATCAAAAAATTTCGGTTGATTGAAATTTAAAAATGAAACCGCACTGTCTGTTGGAGGTAATAAAAATGAACCGTATCGAAATATACATTTTGGTTCGGTTTATGTAACGGAGAATGAAACGAAAAATTTCGGTTTCTATATTACACTAACCGAAATTCCAGTTTTTTTTCCTTTTCTGCAAAAACTACTAACGGTACATGTTTGATAAAAAAAAAGTACAAGGTTTTATTCAATTATTGTGCCGAAATCGAATCAAAAATTTTCGGTTGATTGAAATTTAAAAATGAAACCGCACTGTCTATTGGAGGTAATAAAAATTAACCGTATCGAAATATACACTTTGGTTCGGTTTATGTAACGGAGAATGGAACAAAAATTAAGTTTCTATATAACGCTAACCAAAATTCGGTTTTACCAAAGAAGAAAAAATAATCACGTTAAAAAAAAAAATAAAAAAGTGATACGTGTCATCACCGTGAGGTTACCACGTACAATTGTGGAGCAACCTCCTTATCTTCTTATAGATATAACTAGTGATAATGTGTACCGTGCAAGGCACGGCATGACCCTTCCAATTATGTTGCATTTAAGTTGCGCCTAAGTAAGAAGACGATATTTATAAAGGTAGGAGATAGTTATTTCATCTCGCAAAATCCAAATCAAAGAAGAAACAATGCGAAAAAGGCATGCATACATACCGAAACGAAAGAATGGCAGTGATAGTGCCCAATATAAGCTACAAAGCTCAAACATTATGTATTTCTTAATTTGCTTGATGCGGCGAAATACATCAAGCAAAATTTGTTCGAAATTGTCATGCAATACATTACGCGAATATCAAGGTAATGAAATAAGTTATGATCTTGGAAGTGCTATGAACATTCTTTTATTAAGGGGGAACATCTTTTCATTGATACCATGGTTAGAAAAGCCTTGTTTTAGTGACAATCACTCGTTAAGTCAAAAGAAATTGAAACTATCTTTACAGGCGCAAAGAAACCAAAACCCAGCTTATTTGTAATTTGAAGATAGATTCCCACTGGAAAGAGGGTTGGTTTCACTTGCCCATATTTTGGAACCCCGCATGCTTGAAAAATGTGAGAAGTGAAGAAAAAAATGAGCAAGACAATTGGAAATGTTTTACAAGATAGAGCCAACCTACCTTATTTTTGTGCTTTGGATGAGATACTTGTTCAGGGCTTTGTTGAAATTGCTGTAATTCAATCTGAAATTGAGCATTGCAAAACATATATCCAATTATCAATATATTATACACCAACTACACAATTTACAAGACACGAATAATAATGATTTAACTTGTTCTGATCCCGCTAAATCAATGTAGCACATTTGAAATTGATACTAAAAAAGGCAGATGCATACATCGGCCCAACTTCCAAAGACGACAAAAATTTGCGGAAGCAAAGTCCCAATATTATGTTAGTCCCAGTATGTCACATTGGACAAACAACATGAACAAAACATATCAAGTAAAACAAGAAAATGGATTGCATCACTGAACTAATACAACAATTAATCAATTTGATAAGATACCGGATTCACAAGTAGACATTAATGCGATTTTGCGGTGTCACACATACTATGAACACGCAAAGTAACCTTATTTTTCACTCATCTCTTATTTAAACATCTTTGTTAAAATCATTTTGGTAAAAAAAAAGAGTAGATTTAGAGAGACGTTGTAGTCCAACTCTAGCTATATCTTTTCTTCTTATTTTTACCTCTGCAACAGTCACAAAGCATTACGATAGAAACATTACCATTTACCTAAAGTTCTCAACCATGGATTCCTTAAAATTATGCGGGCATTGCTTTTTCAGATTATGGTAATATATCTGATATAAAAATCAGTTTAGTCTCGACAGTGCATAAATGTAGTATTAAAGAAGGTAACATGAATACTACCCGAGCATGCAACAACCAGAAGCATGTCGGGTTATTTTGAAATGACACATAAATAAGAAAAGAATTAAGAAACTCACCTGAATTCAAAAAGAAGCATTAAGATAAGTAAACGAACTCCCAAGTCCATTTTGTGCAATGAGATGACTAAAGAAGTGTGAAAATTGAGTCCTTTTGAATTGTTCAGATATTCAGCGAGATAGCATATATTGTTAAGGATTCATAATTCACACTGAATCTCGAAAATCAATCAACAATACATTAGAAATAATAGCATGATTATGGTCTTAAAGCAACAAAATTTTCAAAATACAAATTTCCTGAATGCAACAAATAAACAGCAACACATGGCCAACATGACCAACATTTGTGTATTCCTCTATCATTGCCATATGTCCAACCCATTTTTATATACACGATTCCCGATTACCCCTTGCCATGACAATTGTTATGCATTATAGTATTATATATCGACAATTATTCAATCCCAAAAAAATGTAATCAGTGTGCTAGTTGTTGTAGAAGAGAAGGTTACTGTTGAATAAACTTGTTTACTTAGTGGAGTGAATAGATGCAAATTTTGCATGTCTAAACACTCCTCCAATAAACTTTCTCGTTAATTGAACCATGCTTCGCTTGCGATGAAAACCATCGCTTGAATATGATGCTCTCTGTTATTACAAATGGATAAGGAGCCAAGAGTGTACCATCGATAGCTAAAACGCCCAATGCATTTCACCCAATATAAAAATGCAACAAGAAACGTGCAGATAACTTGAGCAGCTTTAACCCTTTGTCTCACATCAAGACAACTTGACCAACAAATAAGATTGGACTACCTTTGGTATAAGGTGAGCAAACTATGACTTAATAATTGACTTTAAAAGAATAGGTGGCTTCAGAAAAACCAACAAAAACATAATGAAAAACACAATAAGAAGGCCAAGGAAGTCTTGCCCGACGCTCAAAAGAAAAACCTTTGGATAGAATGTCATTGGATCGGGCTTAAGAACCCGATCACAAAAATGCATCCAATTGGGTAATTTATGAATTTAATGACAAAGTAACGTTTCATACGAGCTGCCCAAAGAAATAGGTGGACCGCGTATGCTATTTCAAACAGAGTGACTAATCATGAAAACAACTTTATTCTAGAGAAATGAAATCAAAGAAAGATCGATGTATCAAAAATCGTAATCACAATGCAAAAATTAAGATAAAGTAAACATATCCGACTTACGCGTTAAAAAGTAAGAGATGACGGATATACACATATGCCAAAACACCATTCAAACTTTCACTTCTTCAATCATATCTTCCTCAAGTATTCTCATCATCGCCTTCCTTAATTAAAATTAGAAAAGGTACCCTAACATTAAAAATCAATTAATACACAGACGGTTCAAAGGTAAAGAATTTCATCCGACAAAAATCAGAAACTAAATTTTTGAATCAAGCAAGATAATACAGATGCATGTTTTAGCATGTTGAAAGCAAAAAAGAATGCACATCAGACCTAATCCACACCAAAATAACAACACTCCTTAGTAGCCTTTCCCATTTGCAGGCTTCTTTCCAAAGACATACCTTTTCTATAGAGAAAGACCATTCTTGTAACCTCAAAGACACAAAGCTCCAAATAAATCTGATCTAAAGCACATTAAAAAGTACAAAAATTAATCGTAAAGAATAAACTCTTTTATTAGGACATTAAGATGATTCATTTGGTTGTTGCTACTCAGGGAAAATGGAAGATGAATCTCAAAGTCTTATAAGCAAAAGAGTCAAAAAGGTACAACTGAGTAGTGAGTAGTTGACAGCCAGCAAAAGAGGTGGCCAGGTCCAGGTGGGGTTAGCCATATATCAGTTACAAGCTTTTCATTAATAAACCAACATGATAAATTATTTATGTTTCACCAAAACTTGTTTCAAATGAAAAGTGATGAAAAATTCACCCAGCAACAACTCATTCAAACAGTCCAACGGAAAAATTGAAGAACTAAAAGACTGTAAAAAGGAAATAGCTAATACCTTATATGAAGACTTTACATCCTCACCTGAGCAAACCATGAAGCCATTAACAAGATACCAAAAATCCCAAATAGGTAGCATTGTGTTTCCATGTCCGGAAGAATCATTTTTTTTCCTACAGCCACGTTAAACTGTAGATTAAAAGCAATGGCACACAAGTTATTTGCATAAAATCCATTTCACAAAAAAACTCCAGAAAAGAAATTAGCCAACAATATTTTTCTTGAAAAGATGCATGTTTACTCAAAAATCAAACTATAAGCGAGAGTTTGAGGGGAAAAAAAAACAAAATACATTGAAGACCTTGATTCATCCGTGAGGAGAAGAAGAGCTTTACTTATCTTTCTGTGTTTATCCAACAAAGCCTACACAACAAACGAGGGGTGGAGTAGTAAAAGAAAATTACTCTGAAAAAAAGTAAAAGAAAATTAAGTAAAGACTATACTTTTGACCAATTTGTTTGTACTTTTGCCAGTTAAAGAAAGAGGGAAGAAGGAGCGTATGTGCAAAGACTATGAAATTGTGTTCACTTTTCCTGGTAGCTTCCTTTGTAAGCCTCGTGCGAATACGAATAATCAACAAAAAAAAATGCAAAACGCAAATGCTCATAGCTTTACAAATAATACATCAGCATCTTGCTAAGGTCCGGTGGAATTTAGAAGGTTACGATTTTTGTGGCTATTTTGACCTAGAATACTAGGTTAGAGGGATTGCTAAACAGCTGTGCACTCTTTGACTTTTTTGATATCTCATTGAGAATAGATTTATACAAATATTAGGGATTTGCAAAGGAAAAAAATATTGGTTATTAGAAGTATGAGACACGTGTCATCCAAAAGTTCCATATGCTAAAAGTGCCTAATTGACTATCGTGGCTGCTTGTGGGAGCACTTTGCTCTCACATTTTATAAGTAGGTAGAGAAGAGAAGATAAGATAAGACAAGAAAAAGAAACCGCACTGTCTGCTGGAGGTAATAAAAATTTACCGTATCGAAATATACACTTTGGTTCGGTTTATGTAACGGAGAATGAAACGAAAAATTTTAGTTTCTATACAACGCTAACCAAATTCTGGTATTTACCGAAGAAGAAAAAAAAATCTGTTGTAAAAAAAAAGTGACACGTGTCAGCTCATGAGGTTGCCACGTGGCCAATTGAGAGCATCCTCCTTAGCTTCTGATAGAGATAATAAGATAAGATAAAAAAATAAGAAAAATGAAACCGCACTGTCTGTTGGAGGTAATAAAAATGAACCGTATCGAAATATACACTTTAGTTCGGTTTATGTACGGAGAATGGACCGAAAAATTTCGGTTTCTATATAACGCTAACCGTAATTCCGGTTTATACCGAAAAAGAAAAAAAATCTGCTGTTAAACAAAAAACAAAAATAGTGGCACGTGTCAGCTCAGGAGGTTGCCACGTGGCCAATTGTATAGCATCCTCCTTAGCTTCTGATAAGATAATAAGATAAGATAAAAAAAAATTAAACCGCACTGTCTCTGTTGGAGGTAATAAAATGAACCGTATCGAAATATACACTTTAGTTCGGTTTATGTACGGAGAATGGACCGAAAAATTTCGGTTTCTATATAACGCTAACCATAATTCCGGTTTTACCGAAGAAGAAAAAAAAAATCTGCTTTGTTAAAAAGAAAAAGTGACACTCAGCTCAGGAGGTTGCCATGTGGCCAATTATGGAGCAACCTCCTTAGTTTTTTTTTTATAGATATAAGATAAGATAATATCAGATAAGAAGAGAAGATAAGATTATAGATATAAGAAAATGAAATTGTCTTGTCTGTTGGGGAGTAATAAAATGAACCAGTATCGAAATATACACTTTAAAAATATAAACTTTTATTCAATTCTTTGTGCGAAATCGAATCAAAAATTTGGTTGATTGAAATTTAAAAATGAAACCGCATCATTTCTTGGAAGTAATAGAAATGAACCGTATCGAAATATACACTTTGGTTCGGTTTATGTAACGGAGAATGGAACGAAAATTTTCGGTTTTTATATAACGCTAACCGAAACTCCGGTTTTTACCGAAGAAGGAAAAAAAAACTGATGTTAAAAAAAATAAAAAATAAAAAAAGTGACACGTGTCACTTTCAAAGGTTGCCACGTGGCCAATTTGTTCGGTTTATATAACGGAGAATGGAACGAAATATTTCAGTTTCTATATAACGCTAACCGAAATATCGGTTTTTACCGAAGAAGGAAAAAAAAAATAAAAAAAACAAAAAAAAAATAATAAAAGTGATATGTGTAAGCTCAGGAGGCTGCCACGTGGCCAATTGTGGAGCAACCTCCTTAGTTTTTTACATATATAACTAGTGAACGTGAGTCGTGCAAGGCACGACGAGCACAACATAATTCGTTATCAATGATAACATCAAAGAATAGATATCCAACGTGAAATAAATCGCGTAAGCTTAAACTGTAATAATTCAAGGCACAAGACAAATAGAGCAACCGAAACATATCACATTCTCTGCAAGAGGTAGCTCTTTTTTTAGAGACGTGAATATTGTGAATCACTTCTCTTCCAGCCCTATCAGGAGTTTTCCCCTACAAAATAAACCACAATATGATGTATCGGAGAACAATGTTATAAAATCTATCCCTTTAGTTTTGCATTTACATAATGAAACATTATAGAAAAATAATCCCGGACGCCTTAGCTTCCAGATCATTAATATGCTTGAAAATGCGTTTCATTCATTTTCTATACGACATTTCTCTTTCTTATCATTAATGAATACGTCATTGATCTCGTGTTCATTCATTTGGTGGGAAAAAAACACGTGTCAAACGGTCGGAAGAATATAAAAAGTGATTTTGTATTCCAACATAAATTTTAGTGACGTTCGTACTGCAAACGGCCATCGGTTCCACCGACGTTATGTTGTTCAAAATAATAAAAACATTTAATGTGGTGTCCACGTGGTCGCATCGCGGCACACATTCTTGACGCGGATATTTGTTTGCCCAAATTTTTTTTGTTGTTGTATTTTATAGCTAAAATTGACTCATCTTCTATCGTACACTACACAATAGAACTTCAAATCCGTCGGTCTTTCCGTTTTTTTTTCCTTTTCTGCACAAACTACTAACGGTACACGTTTGGTAAAAATGATTTAATTCAATTGTTGTGCCGAAATCGAATCGAAATTTTTCGGTTGATTGAAATTTAAAACTGAATCCGCACTGTCTGTTGGAGATACTAAAAATGAATCGTATCGAAATATACCCTTTGTTGTGTATATTCAATTGTTTTGTCGATCTCGAATCGAGAAATCGAAAATTTTCGGTTGATTGTAATTTAAAATCCGAATCCATGATTACTTGTTGGATGTACTAAAAATGAAACGTATCGAAATATACACTTTGGTTCGATTTATGTAGCGGAGAGTCGAAAAAGAAATCGGTTTATGCATAAACGAAATTCTGGTTTTTACCGAGGGGAAAAAATAAACCGCTGTAAAAAAAGGGGACAAATGAATCGAAAAGTTACACATTTGATAAATAAAAAAAAACACGGTTTTATTCAATTATTGTGTCGAAATCGAATCAAATCGAAAATTTTCGGTTGATTGAAATTTAAAACTTGATCCGCAATGTCTGTTGGAGGTAATAAAAATGAACCGTATCGAAATATACACTTTGTTGTGTATATTCCATTGTTGTGTTGAAATCGAATCGAGAAATCGAAAATTTTCGGTTGCTTGAAATTTAAAACTGAATCCGCACAGGATGCACTAAAAATGAACCGTATCGAAATATACACTTTGGTTCGATTTATGCAACGTAGAGTCGAAATAAAAATTTGGTTTATATATAACGCTTACCGAAATTCCGGTTATTATCGAAGGGAAAACAAAAAAATGATGTTTTAAAAAAAATATTAAAAAAAGTATTTGATAAAAAAAAATACACGGTTTTATTCAATTGTTGTGTCGAAACCGAATCGAAATCGAAAATTTTCGGTTGATTGAAATTTAAAAATGAATTCATTTGGTATCATTGGAGATGATTAAAATGAATCAGATCGAAATATACACTTTTTAGTGTATATTTAATTGTTAATGTCGAAATCGAATCGAGAAATCAAAAAATTTCGGTGGATTGAAATTTAAAACTGAATCTGCACTGTCTGTTGGAGGTCCTAAAAATGAAAAGTATCGAAATATACATTTTGTTGTGTCGAAATCGAATCGAGAAATCGAAAATTTTCGGTTGATTGGAATGTAAAATGTAATACGACCGCTTGTCGGTTGGAGGCAATAAAAATGAACCGTATCGAAATATACACTTTGGTTTGATTTATGAAACGGCGATTCAGATAAAAAATCGGTTTATATATAACGAGATAACCGAAATCCCGGTTTTTACCGAAGGGGAAAAAAACGAACCGTTTCGAAATATTCACTTTGTTGTGTATATTCAATAGTTGTGTCAAAATCGAATCGAGAAATCAAATTTTTTCTGTTGATTGAAATGTAAAACTGAATCCATACTGTCTGTTGGAGGCACAAAAAATGAACCACTTTGGTTCGATTTATGTAACGGGGAGTCGGAAAAAGAATCGGTTTATATATAACGAGATTACCGAAATCCCTGGGTTTTACCGAAGGGGAAAAAAATGAACCGTATCGAAATATACACTTTGTTGTGTATATTCAATTGTTGTGTCGAAATCGAATCGAGAAATCGAAATTTTTCGGTTGATTGAAATGTAAAACTGAATCCGCACTGTCTGTTGGAGACACTAAAAATGAAGCGTATCGAAATACACACTTTGGTTCGATTTATGTAACGGAGAGTCAAAAAAAGAAATCGGTTAATATATAATGAGATAACCGAAATCGCGGTTTTTACCGAAAGAAAAAAAAAAAAAAAAAAAAACTGCTACTGTGAAAAAATAATAATAATTAAGTGCCACGTGTCAGCAACAGGGACTGCCACGTGGCCAATTGTGGGAAGAGCCCCTTAGTTCTTAATAGATATATGAGAAGAGAAGAAGATAAGATAAGATAAGATAAGAAAATGAAACCACACTGTCTGTTGGAGGTAATAAAAATGAACCGTATCGAAATATACACTTTGGTTCGGTTTATGTAACGGAGATTGGAACAAAAAATTTCGGTTTCTATACAACGCTAACCTAAATTCCGGTATTTACCGAAGAAGAAAAAAAATCTACTGTTAAAAAAAAAAAGTGACACGTGTCAGCTCAGGAAGTTGCCACGTGGCCAATTGTGGAGCATCCTCCTTAGCTTCTGATAGATAAGATAAGAAAAATGAAACTTCACTGTCTGTTGAAGGTTACAAAAATGAATCAGATCGAAATATACAATTTAGTTCGGTTTATGTACGGAGAATGGACCGAAAAATTCGGTTTATATATAACACTAACCGTGATTCCGGTTTTACCGAAAAAATCTCTTTATAAACAAAAAACAAAAATAGTGACACATGTCGATTCGGAGAGGTTGCCACGTGGCCAATTGTGGAGCATCCTCCTTAGCTTCTGATAGAGATAATAAGATAAGATAAGATAAGAAAAATCAAACCAAATCTGCATGCTGTTGGAGGTAATAAAAATGAACCGTATCGAAATATACACTTTAGTTCGGTTTAGGTATGGACAATGGACCGAAAAATGTCAGTTTCTATATAACGCTAACCGTAATTCCGGTTTTTACCGAAGAAGAAAAAAAATCTGTTGTCACGTGTCAGTTTAGGAGGTTGCCATGTGGCCAATAGTGGAGCCACCTCCTCAGCTAGCTTCTGTGGTCATCAAACCGCTAAAAATAAATTTACCTACTTCCTATAACGAGTATAGGGTGAGCAGGATCGTCTCCACAGGGAACGGTGGATTTATTTCTCTTAAAATCGACAAAAGACAATATTTTGGTATTATAAACTATTTACTAATAAAAAATAAGTAAACTAAGAATATGAAAATAAGTAAAAGAAAGGTTCCGGTTAAATTAATTATATCCACCTCGATTTTCTCAACCGATCATAGATGCAAAGATGACTCATTAATTCATTGATAAATCGGTTATAGTTATCGACACGCGCCAAATAACCAATCTCTCTAATTTTGATTATCGTGACACGGTCACTAATTACCATCTAACGAAAGACACTCCTGAGACACGGTCATAGGAGTTTGGTGTTCCGGCAAAGACTATAATCGGAGACCCCACTTACGAATATTAACGCACACGCGTGTTAATTTTAATTCAGATTATTCATCTTTATGATAGCGGATTTTCCAAGCTGCGAACCGAAAAAATCGTATCATGTTCTACTTTTATGAAAATCACAAACGATTACGGATTTGCTATTCCAACTAGCAGACGATTCAATGATTAAATTACTTATCTCGCGAAAATAACCAACCTAACCATTAACCGTAGAGACAATCAAATCAAAAGATGAATAAATACCAACAAATAAACGAGGAATAAGACTCAATCCGATCTCACAGTTGCATCAATCGAAGCTTCAATAATAAATTAACCGGAAAGAAAATAAATTAAGAACTCACCATAAAAATTGATTGATCCAAAATATCATGTTGAATTCACAAAAGGAGATCAAAATAAAAGTAAAAGCTAACGACAATGGTAGTAGCAGGTGCCGCGTCCGTCCTCCTCTCAAACCTAACTATTGAAATTGTCTATTTATTTGCTGAATGAATAATCAGTGGCCACGCCACTTTTTAATTTGTTTCTCTTTTATTTACTTCTTCCTAATTAAATATTAAACTAATAAAGAAAATGAAAATGAAAAATCAAATATTATTCAACCAATAGGAAATAAGGAGTCTTTTAATGATGGACCAATAGGAAATAAGCCTGCAAAATTCATCTTTTCTTCCACATTGCAATCAACCACACTTTAATGTAATGGTATAATCATACCATTTTCAGCTTTTTCTTCCAAATCACATCTTTTATAATCCACTCTTCTATTCCATGTCACTCATTATAAAAACACTCTTCCAATGCTTATTTTCATCAAATCAGCAAAACAACATCAAACACACCATAAAAGCCCATATCTCATAGAAAATAATCTCGAAAATGCAATGAAATAACAATAATTTACGATCCCATCAAACTCCCCCACAATTGAATGATGCTTGTCCCCAAGCATCCTACTACTCTCGACTAGACCGTGAAATGCATAATGCATGGTGCATGATCCTAACATGTCTTCAAAGCACCAACAATATCCAAAAATGACGCACATCCAACCTTCTTATGTATCTCACGTGTCATAATTCATGTCAAATGGTGATCAAACAATATATATCACACACTAGAGTTCATACAACTCACATTATCACATTGATTCACAAATTTTCAAGTGGCAAAATAAACAAACCCCAACATGTCCTCACGGGTATCTCTCATTATGATATATGCACAGGGACTATTCACACACCCTCAAAATCAACACACATCCAAGCATTACCATAAGTTTGCATATCAATCAAATCTCCACCACTATGCATCCAAATCCAATACACAAATCATGAGGTCTTTCACATGGATGTAACGGGGCTAGGGACAGAAAATAAGGCAGTGAAAAGGGAAAATATGGACTAAATTGTCAAAGAGAAAGAATGAATAACCACACCAATTATCACTCAGTCACCAAAAATGTTACCAACTGAACGCACAACATGGCTCCAAAACATTACATCTCATAACTCAGAATAGAAGTGCAAACAATATTTTCCAAAAAAGCTTGCAAAAAATGCGCGGAAACAAGCTACTTCTTCAATATATAAAACACTCCTTCACTGTAATCCTTTTTTCGTTTCTTTCTTTTCTTTTTCCTTTTTTTTCAACACTTTTTTTTTCTTTTTTTTTTTTTATCGGCAATACACATCACACTCAAGTAATTTGAGCAATTTTCAATTTTCACTTCTTGGTAAATTTTCCTCAAAATATCATGCAACTATTCATACAATCTCCTGACAATAGGGTCAACAAGAGATGGGATATCGTAAGAAAAAGGCCATTGGTTTATTTTCTGGAGTTTTATCAAAGAAGAGGTCGTGCTAGAAGGGGCTCACTAGGGGATAAATATCAGGTTGGCTAACAAAAAGTGGGTCTCGAAGGGTTAAATCCTAGGTGCCTCAATCACTTAAGTGCTTGAACTCCGAAAATGTGGTCTCGAAATGTATGTCAATGCAAATTCTAGAATGACATTGGAATGTGTGGATACCACCCAAAGGAAAATATGAGCGAGTGCGCTCTTTGGCTAAGTAAACCTCACTTTTAAGTGGTTTTCATTAAGGTTCAAAGATTTTACTACCAAACTCATAAACAAACATCATAATGTGAGTGCGCATCAGCAAAAGTGTGTGATTACATCAATTACTCACCGTTTGGTTCCTATTAATTCACGCAAGATAGAACTAAAAAGGTTGGTAAAGTGTCTAGAATGTGCATTCTTGGTGCTATGAAGTTCTAAAATGCAACGCTAAAATTTTAACATGTATGTGTTTTTTTCTTTTTCTTTTTTTTTTGTTTTTTTTGTTTTTTTTTGTTTTTGTTTTTGTTTTTTTTTTTTTGAATGCAAATAATAATGTATGATGTAGTCTAAAAATGATAAATATGTATGATGAATGCATCATCTCCCCCACACTTGAAACATACATTGTCCCCAATGTATGGCCAGATGTGGAAAGGAAAAGAAATGAGACTCAACTAATATGCTTTATGTATAATGCTAATGAGATAACTAATATGCATGCATTGAGAGTAGTAAGTAGAAAAGGACTTCCCTGAAATTGTGGTGGGATGTGGTACTCCATCTATTGTAATCGAGACATAAATCACTTTCTCCATCTGTATGCAACAAGTTTGTGTATGGTCTATACTCTTTCTGAAGATTAGGAAGCCTCCAATAATATATTCACTCATGAAAAATCAGACACAAATTAGATGTAGAAGCTGCCCCAAAAATTTGATTCCTAGAGACCAAACTGCCGAACGGTATGATCATACTGTTTCACTCAAACCAAACTGATTTGAATATAAATTTTCTACCACTAAACTGCTGAATGGTATGATCATACCGTTTCACCATTTATCAGGCTGATTGCATTATTTAACAAATTTGAACTTTGCAAGACCATAACCCTTCAAACCACTCTTCAATTGTCTCCAATAATAATAAAAAAGTATTGAATAAACATTTTAAACATTGGGCTGCCTCCCAATAAGCGCATTTCTTTAATGTCTTTGGCTAGACATTGGTACCTGGACTATCCATTTTCAAATGGAATAGTTTTTCTTGCATGGTTCTTCAATGAATATTCAGAATATAAGCCATCCATTTTTCCATCAGCTGGTAGAATTGGTTGTGCCTTGGCTCTAGGCACTTTTGTGAAGTATCTTCCCAAGAAAATCTTAAACGGATTAGGGGCCTCCACTTCCAAGGTCATTATGTAGTGGTCAAGGGGGAAGACTACTTCTTTCTCGCTTGCTTGCATGTCTACAGTTACGTCAAAAATTATAGGCACCAATGGCTCCTCAAACGTGATTACCTGCTGGGCAACTTTCTTCTGATTAGACACATCATCCACTAATTTCTCCAACCCCAGGAGAATTTCTTCATCTTTTCTTGATCATCATTTCTCTGGTGTTAGATCAATCATAGGACAATCCTCTTCATCATCATACCATGTAAGAGGAGAGGGTGTTTTCGACTTTTGTTCCTTAAGCCGATCCACTTTAGTTTTCAGCTCACCAATTTGTCTTTGCATTTTCTGAACCCAAACAAGATGCTCTTCTTTGAACTGTGAAGCCTCTTGTACCAACTTTTGAAGAGTTATCATTTCAATTTGGATTATCTTTGCAATAGTGGTAGAAAAGGTCTTCATAAGTTCTTCAACGGTTGTACCAGAATTTGAAATTGGCAATCCTTGTTCACTAGGCGGCTGGAAAGTAGACCGATCATGAGAAATGTGTGAAACACAATAATTGAAATTAGATTGGTCATTCCATCTTGGATTGTACTATTGTGGGAAAGAAGTGCAGCCCCAATCCTGATGGTTTGGCCCACTAGGATAATATCCCTCCACATAAGAATCGTTCACCCGGTTACCATACAGATCTTGATTTACCATAGGACTTGTGTAGTTGTAACCTGACATGCTTGCAAACAAAGGAAACACAAAACAAAACAAAACAAAACAAAAAAAACTATATACAAAATTTCAAAAGAAATAAATCACTTATAAACCGCTCCCGGCAACGGCGCTAAAATTTGGTGGTCATCAAACCGCTAAAAATAAATTTACCTACTTCCTATACTTGAGTATAGGGTGAGCGGGATCATCTCCATAGGAACGGTGGATTTATTTCTCTTAAAATCGACAAAGGACAATATTTTGGTATTATAAACTATTTACTAATAAAAAATAAGTAAACTAAGAATATGAAAATAAGTAAAAGAAAGGTTCGGTTAAATTAATTATATCCACCTCGATTTTCTCAACCGATCACGGATGCAAAGATGACTCGTTAATTCATTGATAAATCGGTTATAGTTATCGACACGCGCCAAATAACCAATCTCTCCTAATTTTGATAATCGGGACATGGTCACTAATTACCATCTAACCGAAAGACACTCTGAGACACGGTCATAGGAGTTTGGTGTTCCGGCGAAGACTATAATCTGAGACCCGAATTACGAATATTAACGCACACGTGGGTTAATTTTAATTCAGATTATTCATCTTTATGATAAGCGGATTTACCTACTTCTATAACGAGTATAGGGTGAGTGATAGGAACCAACTTTCAAGATACATTTCACATGCGATTCGATACATGATTATCACATTTTACGGCATGTTTCGAGTGAGTTTAGACCCTATCTTGAGTATTAAATGAGGATTTATTGAACGGCGAGTGACTGTTGGTTTTCCGTAAACTCGACCTTATTTTAGCATTTTATACTCGTTTCTACCGAGCACCCGTAGTTTGCGGGGTTATGCATTTTCGTGTTGTTTTCATATGGATGCAGGACTAGGGTGTCTCGAGAGCCTGAAAGACGAGAAGTATGAAGTTTAGACGTGCCCGAGGCGAAACACGGAGGTTGAAGGTGAAAAAGTGAAGATTGTGGTTACAAATGGCTGTCCGGACGGACAAGGTGTTGTGTCCGGACGGCTAACTCACTGGTTTTTTGGGAAAACTTGGATGAAGAACCCGTCCAGACGGACAGAATCAGCATCTGGACGGACAGAGAAGCATCCGGAATGACAGAGAAAGCATCCGGACGGACAAGAGCATGTCATCCGGACGGACATATATGCATCCATCCGGACACCTGGAGAATCAAGAACAGTCCGGCCGGACATTGAGGATATCCGGACGGACAGAGGTTTTTCTATATAAGGCTGCTCATTTTCTCACAGCAGCCGAGTAGAAAAGGAAGGGGCGATAATATTAGATAGTTTTGGAGATTTTGGGCGATTTTCTTCGTCTTTTAGAGTTAGACTAAGTGTTATATATCATTAAAATCCCCATTCAATCCCCTCTTTGATCTACTAACTTTTAGCTTCGATCCGTAACTTTTCACTTGACAAAAATTTGATCTTTTGTAAGCACATTCGGCACCTCCTTCAAGTTGAGTAAAGTAAGTATGTTCTTTTGTTATTCTATTGTTGCTGTGATGTTTTTCTCCCGTTTTTATTGCTTAGATTCAAGTATGAGTAGTTAGATTCCTCGTATGGTTGAACTATGTGAAGGCGGGTGAAACGCCGTTAGATCGATGAACCGGGAGGTAGTGTAGTGCGTAATTTAACGTTCTAATCGATAATCCACACCACGAAACTTGTTTTGATTGTTTTAATAGCTTTGAATGAGATTGACAAATTTGTTCATTGTTGCACACACGTAGCTTATAAATGTATGTTGCGGCGACGTGTGGGAACGGGTTTCGGGACCGTAGAAGTTTTGGGCTTGAAAGGTAGTCGACACTACCCGTGTACTAGATTGGCGCCTAGTCATCAAGTCCAGATTCAATCACGGGGTTTGTCCTATGAGTTATTGTTAGACGGCAAGGTAGAGTAAGGCACACTCCCGGGGCAATCTTTACGAGGTAAAGTAATCCATTTGAAACGTAGTTCGCCATACCTCTTTTAATTGTCTAGAATTCCGAGTATTGTAATCTTTCTTTTACGCAATAGTATAACTTCACACCTATCTGTTTGACCTGAACTGAGTGCTAAGTCAACTGTGGTACTCAAAAACCAATCTCTGTGGGTTCGACCTCGGACTCCTCAAGCACTTTCCTACAATCGACCGGTCCACTTGCCGGTTAGAAAGTAGATTTTTCTAAGGTTTTGAGTTTTTACTTGATCGACCGGACCTAGAAAATCCGCTTATCAAGTTGGCGCCGTTGCCGGGATTGGCAATGCTTTGATATCACAAAAGTTGACCGAAAGCTTGGGCTTAGAGTCGTTTTATTGTTTTCTTGTTGCTTTGTTTTGACTTGCGGTGAAGTGCCACACCACCTATTGATGAGGTGGTGGTGGCGAGGCACTTGTGATTGTTTTCGTGTTGTTTTCTTTGATTTTGCAGTTGAGCATAAATGGGTGGATACTCTCAACAATACAACTTTTATGAAGAAAAATCCACCTACCAACCTTGGGCACTGAGCTTGGTCAAAATCGGTATCATCAACCTTATGACCAAGAAGCGGGTGCGCGTCCATGGGATGTGGAATGGACGACGATTATCGATATGATGAGGGGAACTATAATGAGACAATTTTTTGGGGAAATTGGAACCGAATCGACCGGGAAACCGGGAGGCAATCAAAGCCAAGACATGACTACAATTGGAGCCCAAATCAAGGACAAGAGAATAATCGAAATTATGACTCGAACAACCCTTGGAATTGGAGCTCTCAAAATCAAGCACTTACAACAAATTGACCTTGCCTATGCCAAGAGGAACGAGGTAGGTGTTATTCAGGAGCTGATGGAAAGGGTTTCTATGGCTATGGATGAGGAAGTGTCGGCACATCAATTGATCGATTGGTTGAACCAGATGCTCGTGTTATATAAAGAGGCCGAGGATGCTTTGAACCGGGCTGGGGAGATGCAAGACAAGTTTTCCAACGGGGAGTATAGGACTTGTCTAGCCAATGAAGATTGGCCCCATATGAGATACAGGATATGTTGGATGTCTCAGGATATCGTGTCTCTCATGACGGCCCGGATGCCGGATCAAAATGAAAAGTCTTGCACACAAACGGTCCGGGTAGACAGTGATATTGACGAGTCAAGTTGCTATAATGAGGTGCTCGTCCCCGGAGGATTCGATGATTGAGTTGGCTTTATCACCGCCACCCCCCATTGTAGTATTTGATTATATGAATTTCCAAGTCCTCCCGAGTGAACTCCCGAATAGTGAGTTGAAAAATGATGATGTTTTGGTAGAGTCCGTGATGCAAACTGAGTTGGAAGCTAGGAAAAGGGAGTTAGCTGCTGTTAAGAGAGAACTCGCGATGGAAATAGGGCCAGAGAAAGTCGTCAGTGAAGAGGTTCAGGTGGAAAGTGAGGTTGATGAATCGGCTTTCTATGAGGAGATTTCTGAGCCAGAGATTGAGATGCAAGAGATTGATATGGGATCGCCCATCACTCCATTAGTTGATGATGTACCATTCGAGTCGGTGGAGAATTTTTATGAGTATGCCAAGCCACTTGTAGTGGAGCCTACCTCAGTTTGAGGTGAGCCGGAAGCTTTTGGTATTGCCATGCTCTGGGACATGGAGGATACCCATGATTGTAAAGTAAGGGAGGTGAAACTGTTGTCTATCATACCACATCCCGACGATGACCATCATGACACCTTGACGAGAGGTGCGATAGATTTATTTGAGGTCGTCGATCCGGTGGGATTCGAAACCGAGGAGAAGATGGGACGACTCGTTACGCCGCCTAGCTCGCTAGTGGTTCGAGGTCATGTGGATGAGCCCATTATGTTGACACCCCGGATAGATTGGTCATCTTTGATATACCGGTCCCGGATTATTACGCCTTCCATTCTCACGTGCGGATGAGTTCTACGAGGTTAAGTTCGAAGGGTCCGGGTGGAAGACACACGTAGAGGTGATAGAGAGGAAAGACCACGGTGGTGGGGTGATTTCAAGAAGAAGATGATGAGAAGTTTTGACAGAAGAGGATTCCCGAGTTGGGAGGAGGTTGCATCGAGGGCTATGAGAGGTAAGTTTCTAACGAACTCGGTTTTCATGATGCTTGCTATTTGTATTCTTCTTGAGTTGTTGATCTTTTTGAGTTCGGATTTTGGTTGATGGTTTTGATGCTACTTGTTTGAAATGAAATATTTGAATTGTTGTTTTGAGTCCATTTTGGTGTCACTTGGTCGAGCCAACGACATAAAACAAAGGCGCTCGGTGGGAGGCAACCCATCATTTCCTGTGTTTTTGCTGGTTTTGAATTTGTTTTGCTATGTTTTGGTGTTGAGGATTGAATCCGGATGATCCCGAGGGGCCTTCATGCTTAAAATTCACTTTTCCTCTGTTTTTATCCTTGTCCGGACGGACACACACACCCATCCGTCCGGATGGATCTCTGGTTTTTACAATGATCTTGGCATTCACTTGTCCGGACGGACAAACATACCCATCCGTCCGGATATATCAATGGTTTTTCATCTTTTCATGCCTTCTGTGACTATGTCTTGGATTTGTGGATTTTGTGTTGGGCACGTTTGGACGTGATTGGTTGTTTATTGTATGGTTGATTCGTATTTTGACTATCTCTATGCCATATGTTCAAGTCTTACGACGTGGCGAGGTCGTTTATTTTATCACCCCCGGATTCTCCCCATATTATATGCTTTGGCACGCGGACCATGTCCAAAGGTGCATGTATTTCTTGGATGTTTTTCAATGACTAGGGATTCGGGATGGACTACTTTCACGACCGTTACGGGACTTGATCGCGCCGTTTTGCCGGGCTCATAAGCTAAGTCTTTATTTTTCCTTCGTTCACACACCGAGGGCGGTGCTTCACTTAAGTGGGGGGACGACTTAGCTTATTCCCTTGTTCTTAAAAGTATTATGCCGTGATGTGATAAACTTGGTTTTTACTCGTTTCCGAGTCGATTTTTAGGCCGTCTTTCAAATTTTTCCAAGATTTTAACACCACGTTATATGCATGCTGTTCACAATTGAGTGGTGAAAGGTCTTTAGTTTTGTGAATGTTTCACAGTGAGTCTATATTGTCATGATACGAACAACACTTTTTAATACACGTTTGACGACGGTTATGCTTATCACGATTACTTTACACACCTGTACCCCTAGTTTCGAGGCGAAATAGAAGGATTGGCCTTGGTAGGAACACGAGATGACAGTTTTGGCGTTCTTTTTGACCCTACTTTAGCCAAATAAGCCTGAGCCGAATGTTTGACCTTCGTAGCCCCTCTCGCCCTTGATAGAATGGTCCGACCACCATTCGCTTTATAGCCGTTTAGTTACTTAGTCGAAACTTCCTTGAGCCTTATTTTGGTCACATTCCTTTCATTTGACCTACGAGTGGACTTAGTCTCTTGTTAAACCACACTTGCCAAGGCAAGTGTGTGGTGAGGAGATGTTGTTGTTGAGTCGGGTGTTGTTTCTTCCGCTTAGAGCTATAAGGAGAGAGGAGCTCAATGGGGCTGGATGCTCGGGTTTCATTTCAAAAAAAAAAAAAACAAACAAACAAACAAAAAAGAACAAAAATTTTCAAATCAAATAATTGTGTTGTATATAGAAATAAAGGGTTGAAAAAGGCAATGATCTTAAAGCAATGATGATGTTAGGGTTGGGATAGTCAGATAGGTACTAAGTATTCGAGCTCACCTCACGACACTTGAAACACAGTCGAGTTTGGTAATGAGTTCGGGTATTTTAGTGTCCTATAGTTACCAAAGTGTTGAAAATGATCAAAAAGGAGTTTGGTGGGTTTGTTTGGTAAAGAAGGCGTGGTACGTGTTTGGATTATGTTCACTCGTGCTTTTTTTTCTCCGCTTCCCAAATTACCCTTTTCGATTAACTGAATTTACCCTAGCCTAACGTTATAACCATTCAAGTCCTGTTTGGACCGTGTTTAACCTTGGTTAGTCCCGATTAGTGGAGATTCTAGGAAGGGCAGGATTGTGTAAAGTCATTTGTCCGGTATTCCAAGCCCGAAATCATATTAAGCATAAGTCGTCGTCATTCAACACACACTCACTCCGTGTCATGATCTAGTAGAGTCAAAGTAATACATTCACTTAACTAAGTTCTTTTCACCTCGATATTTTGAAATGCATGCATGTACCGTAAAGTTGATTCCTTGGTATTGTTTGAACGCCTAATTTACTCGAGGACGAGTAAAGGCTAAGTGTGGGGTGGTGATAGGAACCAACTTTACAATACACATTCATGCTGATTCCTTACGATTATCACATTTTCGGCATGTTTCGGGTGAGTTTAGACCTATCTTGAGTATTAAATGAGGATTTATTGCACGGCGAGTGACTGTCGGTTTTCCGTAAACTCGACCTTATTTTAGCATTTTATACTCATTTCTACCGAGCACCCGTAGTTTGCGGGGTTATGCGTTTTCGTGTTGTTTTCATATGGATGCAGGACTAGGGTGTCTCGAGAGCCTGAAAGACGAGAAGTATGAAGTTTAGACGTGCCCGAGGCGAAACACGGAGATTGAAGGTGAAAAAGTGAAGATTGTGGTTACAAATGGCTGTCCGGACGGACAAGGTGTTGTGTCCGGACGGCTAACTCACTGGTTTTTTGGGAAAACTTGGATGAAGAACCCGTCCGGACGGACATAATCAGCATCCGGACGCACAGAGAAGCATCCGGACGGACAGAGAAAGCATCCGGACGGATAAGAGCATGTCATCCGGACGGACATATATGCATCCGTCCGGACACCTGGAGAATCAAGAACAGTCCGGCCAGACATTGAGGATATCCGGACGGACAGAGGTTTTTCTATATAAGGCTGCTCATTTTCTCACAGCAGCCGAGTAGAAAAAGAAGGGGCGACAATATTAGATAGTTTTGGAGATTTTGGGCGATTTTCTTCGTCTTTTAGAGTTAGACTAAGTGTTATATATCATTAGAATCCCCATTCAATCCCCTCTTTGATCTACTAACTTTTAGCATCGATCCGTAACTTTTCACTTGACAAAAATTTGATCTTTTGTAAGCACATTTGGCACCTCCTTCAAGTTGAGTAAAGTAAGTATGTTCTTTTGTTATTCTATTGTTGCTGCGATGCTTTTCTCCCGTTTTTATTGCTTAGATTCAAGTATGAGTAGCTAGATTCCTCGTATGGTTGAACTATGTGAAGGCGGGTGAAACGCCGTTAGATCGATGAACCGGGAGGTAGTGTAGTGCGTAATTTAACGTTCTAATCGATAATCCACACCACGAAACTTGTTTTGATTGTTTTAATAGCTTTGAATGAGATTGACAACTTTGTTCATTGTTGCACACACGTAGCTTATAAATGTATGTTGCGGCGCGTGGGAACGGGGTTTCGGGACCGTAGAAGTTTTGGGCTTGAAAGGTAGTCTGACACCTACCCGTGTACTAGATTGACGCCCTAGTCATCAAGTCCAGTTCCAATACGGGGTTTGTCCTATGAGTTATTGTTAGACGGCAAGGTAGAGTAAGGCACACTCCCGGGGCAATCTTTCTGAGGGTAAAGTAATCCGCTGAAACGTAGTTCGGCCATACCTCTTTTAATTGTCTAGAATTCCGAGTATTGTAATCTTTCTTTTACGCAATAGTATAACTTCACACCTATCTGTTTGACCTGAACTGAGTGCTAAGTCAACTGTGGTACTCAAAAACCAATCTCTGTGGGTTCGACCTCGGACTCCTCAAGCACTATCCTACAATCGACCCGGTCCACTGCCGGTTAGAAAGTAGATTTTGCTAAGGTTTCGAGTTTTTACTTGATCGACCGGACCTAGAAAATCCGCTTATCAGTGAGCAGGCTCGTCTCCACAGGGAACGGTGGATTTATTTCTCTTAAAATCGACAAAGGACAATATTTTGGTATTATAAACTATTTACTAATAAAAAATAAGTAAACTAAGAATATGAAAATAAGTAAAAGAAAGGTTCCGGTTAAATTAATTATATCCACCTCGATTTTTTCAACCGATCATAGATGCAAAGATGACTCATTAATTCATTGATAAACTGGTTATAGTTATCGACACGCGCCAAATAACCAATCTCTCCTAATTTTGATTATCAGGACACGGTCACTAATTACCATATAACCGAAAGACACTCCTAGACACGGTCATAGGAGTTTGGTGTTCCGGCAGCACTATAATCTGAGAGACCCGAATTCTGAATATTAACGCACACGCGTGTTAATTTTAATTCAGATTATTCATCTTTATGATAGCGGATTTTCCCAGCTGCGAACCGAAAAAATCGTATCATGTTCTACTTTTATGAAAATCACAAACGATTACGGATTTGCTATTCCAACTAGCAGACGATTTAATGATTAAATTACTTATCTCGCGAAAATAACCAACCTAACCATTAACCGTAGAGACAATCAAATCAAAAGATGAATAAATACCAACAAATAAACGAGGAATATGACTCAATTCGATCTCACAGTTGCAGATCAATCGAAACTTCATAATAAATTAACCTGAAAGAAAATAAATTAAGAACTCACCATAAAAATTGATTGATTCAAAATATCATGTTGAATTCACAAAAGGAGATCAAAATAAAAGTAAAAGCTAACGACAATGGTAGTAGCAGGTGCCGCAGCCGTCCTCCTCTCAAACCTAACTATTGAAATTGTCTATTTATTTGCTGAATGAATAATCAGTGGCCATGCCACTTTTTAATTTGTTTCTCTTTTATTTACTTCTTCCTAATTAAATATTAAATTAATAAAGAAAAAGAAAATCAAATATTATTCAACCAATAGGAAATAAAGAGTTTTTTGATGTCTTAAATAGATAATAAAGCATAAAAATTCATCTTTTCTTCCACATTCTGAATCAACCACACTTTAATGTAATGGTATAATCATACATTTTCCCGCTTTTTCTTCTACATCATACATCTTTTATAATCCACTCTTCCATTCCACGTCATCGCATTATAAAAACACTCTTCCAAAGCTTTATTTTCATCAAATCTGCAAAACAACATCAAACACATTATAAAAACGCATATCTACATAGAAAATAATCTCAAAATGCAATGAAATAACAATAATTTACGATCCCATCAGCTTCTTATAGATATAAAATAAAAATAAACCGTATCAAAATATACATACTTTAGTTCGGTTTATGTATGGAGAATGAAACGAAAAATTTCGGTTTCTATAACGCTAACCGTAATTCCGGTTATTACCGAAGAAGAAAAAAAAATCTGCTGTTAAAAACAAAGTGACACGTGTCAGCTCAGAAGGTTGTCATGAGGCCAATTATGGAGCAAACTCCTTGGCTTCTTATAGATATATATAAGATTAAAAATAAAAAAAATAAAAAATAAAAAAACGAAATGTATGTCAGCACGTTGCACTCGTATTAACCCGATCCTTAAAACTCCGATGGCGGCGTTAAATGGCTACCCTGTGAGGACAGAGCGGTTTGACATATACTGGCTTCCCGGCGACCGGCGAAAATTTTCATTTCTTTAGTCGGCAAATTAACCGAGTTTTCTGTGTCCGATTGAAAAGCCATTTCCTCTGCAACTTAACCTAATCCTTAAATTACACTTCCAATGGAAGACCCCGGGCAAATGGCGACCACAATCATAGCCATGTCTCCAAAAACTCAAACTTGCTACTCCGGTTTCCTTCATAACCGACGACGAGATCCGCCAGGAGTTCTCTCACCACCAGACCGGAGTTTCCCGCATAAACAACGGCAGTTTCGGCAGCTGTCCGACCTCTATCATCAATGCCCAAAAGAGCTGGCAGCTTCGATTCCTTCGTCAGCCTGATGATTTCTTCTTCAATGACCTTCAGAAAGGTATCCTTCGTAGCCGCACCCTTATCCAGTCTTTCATAAACGCTGACCACGTTGATGAGGTGTCGATTGTGGATAATGCAACCACTGCCGCCGCTATTGTGTTGCAGAACGTTGGCTGGGCCTTTGCCGAAGGCCGCTTCCAGAAGGGTGATGCCGTAGTCATGCTTCATTGCGCCTTTCAAGCTGTCAAGAAATCTATAGAGGCTTATGTCACCCGAGCTGGTGGCTCTGTGATTGTTGTACAGCTGCCCTTCCCCGTCCACTCAGATGAGGAGATTATTGCTGAGTTTCGGAAAGCTCTGGCTAGGGGTAAGGCTAATGGTAGGAAGGTTAGACTCGCCATTATTGATCACATCACATCTATGCCGTGCGTTGTGATACCTGTCCGTCAGTTAGTTCAGATTTCTAGGGAAGAAGGTGTGGAACAGGTATTTGTTGATGCTGCACATGCAATTGGCAGTGTTCACGTTGACGTTAAAGAAATTGGTGCTGATTTTTATGTTAGTAACCTGCACAAGTGGTTCTTTTGCCCGCCATCCGTTGCCTTTTTGTATACTCGCAAATCATCACCTATTTCAGAGGACTTGCATCATCCAGTGGTCTCTCATGAATATGGGAATGGGCTGGCCATTGAGAGTGCTTGGATTGGAACAAGAGACTACAGCTCTCAGCTAGTTGTTCCTGAGGTTATGGATTTTATAAATAGGTTTGAAGGCGGTATTGAAGGTGTTAGGGCTAGGAATCACAATGCTGTTGTTGAGATGGCCAAAATGTTGGTTGAGTCTTGGGGGACGATTCTTGGTACGCCGCCAGAGATGTGTCCCAGCATGGCTATGGTTGGTCTTCCCCCACCTTTGAAAATACTAAGCGACGATGATGCCTCGAACTTGAGAACCCATCTGCGAGATCGTTTCAGCGTGGAAGTCCCCATATATTATCAAGCTCCACAAGATGATACTGTTGATCAAGATACACAGGGGTGCATCACAGCTTATGCACGGATTTCTCATCAAGTTTACAATACCAGTGATGATTATATCAAACTAAAAGATGCTGTTGATCAGCTTGTTGCCGAGGGTTTTACTTGCAATGGGCTGCCACAGAACTAATAGGTTCGTTTCATAATAACCCTGAGATATATGTTTGGGAATACAGATGCAAATTTCTGTTTTCTTTTTCTTCAAAGTGTGCAAGTTTCTGTTTTCTTTTTCTTCAAAGTTCCAATGGACTAAAAAAATCTACATAGATGACTTGATTTGCGTGCTCACAACTAGGAAAGTATGGATCTTACCCTGAGCCATTTATTTATTTGCTAGTCATGTAATGTCAAAAAAATAAAAATAAATAAATTAATCTGTGAATTATCAAGTTGAAGAAAGCTATGTGTGTGAAACTATATCACCATGATTATAACAGGCCCAGAGTGTCTGTATCAGCTTATGTATATCAGTGTATGTATTGTCGCTTGGTGAGCAATTTCTTAAGGCTTGTTATGAGTTGCGATAGTAACTTTTCTTGTAGTCTGGATAGTGAATGTTGAATTATTTGTTTTATTCCATGAGAGAAAACTGAGCACATGCTATTCATGGTCATGTTCAGTGCCATGGTTACATTCATTCATAAGACTTGATGCTTCAAAATATCATATTTTTTAAAGGTGCGTTAGGTTCCTACTATGAACTTGGTAGCTAGTTATTTGGTTGAAGGTTGAAACTCCACAATGGATTTGGTGCCTGTGTGTCCAAAGTCTTCCCATTCGTCCAGAACCAAGAGCAGACAAAAACAGGCTCAATGAATTTTTTTCCGAAAGGTTTTCTTTTAGTGTGTTGGTTTTGCAGAGTGTAAGATGCAGCTGTTTTAGCTCTAAATCTAAGGGTGTCAATTTTTGACGGCGCTAAGCGAAATTGTTGCTTATTGGCTCGTTAAACAAATTGTGCAAAGATGATATCTTTATTGTAATTTATTATTTGGTCCATAGTTTCGTGCTACTCACTAATTTATAATAGTCTTATCCTTGGGGATTATTTTGTCACAATGTTTTTCAAATATCATACCTCTGTTTGTTTAATTATGTCTATACTCCAAACGATTTTGGTAATCGGGTGGTTGCTGTGCTTGTTTCCAGGGTTCTCTTGTCTTTACTTGTTTTTTTTTTAATTACTATAGTTATTGTTGCCTTTTTGAATAGGTTTTCTGATATATATTGCTGTCCCATCATATTGTTTTGTATTCTTGAGAGCATGATGTTGTACAGGTGGCTCTTAGCTTTATGAGACTCTTGCCACTGAAGGTGTTAAACACAGCTGTTTACATGTAATATTTGATGATAATCCTTTCCATGAGAGAGCGGCGTTAGACTTACAACCCATTGCACATGTATCACAAAATCATCTTCAGGGTTAAAACGTAGATTTTATAACAGAGAACAGTGTATATTTCTTATATTGTCCGTATAAAATGGATATCTTAGCATTTGCTTTATTTGCCATGTAATAATAGATTATCAATGAACTTGTTTCATTCCGTAGGTAATGATATCTAGAATTAGAAATAACATGGCACTGATCAGAGGTTGGCTTTAGTGTACGGGCAAGGATAGATGCCACACCCTACAATTTTGTAGTAGGTTTGACGTGTAAAAGAGTTAAAATGTCTGCTTTTGTTTCCCTGGAAAACTGTCCTACCAAAACTGTCATTATGGGAAATGACTAATAACCTTTTGTGTTTTATGGCAAAAGGCAATTTACTGTTGTTTTATCTTAATTGCAGAACAAACATTGCTGAGGTTTGGTTTAGGGTTCAGGCCTCAATGAGGAAAAAAGAAAACGGAGCGCTTAACAACAACGTATCTTCATGGAGCCAGAATTGTGAATTTTTGTGTGTTGCATGTGGCCTGACTAGCAGCAGCACAAGAGCTTTTGTAAGACGAGGAAATAGCTTTGCTGTTTTAAATATACCGACATGTTGTCTTTTCTTGATTGGAACTGAAGGCGGAGTACCTGCATAAATCTTGATAGCTTTGTCCTGCAAATTGAAAATGTTGTTGCCAATGTTAATTCATTTGAAGTGACTGAAAGTAGCATGTTTAATAACTGAGTTGCTTGCTTGCTTGCGTGTACCTGTTATTATAAAGATTCTCATATCATAACACTAGATGAAGGGTTTTTCTTTTTTCCCTTGTATAACTCTTTCCCTTCATATTTTAAAGCAATTGTAGACCATAAGCTGGAGGTCAGCAGTTCGATTCCCGTAAAGGGGTTGATTTCCGATTGATAACACCCTTCAGTGCAGTGGTTATAAAGCGCAAATCTTACGTTCAAATGCACTTGTCTACTGCATTCACATCTCTCCACATTCCCATGGACGTAGGGGACTTTAATTTTGGGGTTCAACATTTTTTTTAAAAGCAATTGTAGACTAGTATCTGCAGCTTGTTCTTGAATATATAGTTGGGTGATGCACGTGTTCCCTCACATGCCATCTGTAGAACTATTATTATTATTATTATTATTATTATTATCATTATGGGGTAAATTAATCCTTAATAACATTAGAGTTGAGGTATTAATTTCTTTGTTTGCTTTTATCTCTAGTTTAGGGGGCTGCCTTGTTTAGGATACATCATTTAATGATGGATGTATCAGCCAATTTCTTTATGCTCTTGTCCAACCTTTTGGACTGTCATCGTATCCTATTTAGACTCTTTCTTTCGGTTAATATTAATATCGAAGATTTTCTCCACTTTCTTTGTTTCTCTTAAACTCTTCATGGTATCAGAGTCGTGTTTGCTCGATCTTTACATTTGTTTCTCGTCGGTTTTGAATCAAATTGAGGATGGGGGCGACCTCAAGGACGAGGAAGTGGACGAGGCCAATCCCCTTCTGGTCCGTCTGTTAAATGTCAATTATGTGTTTGATTTGGTCACACGGTTCATGATTGCTGGTACAAGTTTGATTCGACGTTCAACCCTCCTCGCCCAATTTGTCCACCCCAGATCAACCTTGCCACGCGACCTGCTTCCTCTGACTGGATTCGTGACACCGAAGCAACTCACTACACTACCAATAATCCACGGAATCTGAATCTCTTTGATGATTCCTATGATGGTCCTAAAAAACTCTATTTGGTGATGGTACAGGTTTGCCTATTACACATTATGGTTCTTCTCTTTTATCCACCCCAACTCAATCTTATGTACATAATCACGTTCTTGTTGCCCCCTCCCTTTACACTAACCTTTTATATGTTGCTTAAATTACCAAAGATAATTTTGTTTATTTTGAATTTCACCATGACTAATTCCTTGTGAAGGACTACTCGAGGCGCATCCATCATCGGGGATACCTTAAAGATGACCTCTATCACTTCTCTAAGTCCTTTTAGTTACTTTCTTGCTCATGCCCTTGCCTCCCGTGCTCCTCCGTCTCTCAATGGCATCAACGTCTAGGACACTGCTCGTATCGGTTCTTCGTCAATTTCTGCGTCACAATAATATCTCGGACCCTCAATTCTCCATACATCTGTCTGTGTTGCTTGTCAAATGGCCAAGAGCAATCGTCAGTCATTACTAATGTCGTGCTGTACTTCTTCGCGTCCTTTAGATTTAATATATTCTGGTGTATGGGGTCCGTATGCCGAGGATTCTATTTATGGCAATAAATACTATGTTAGCTTTCTTAATGATTATACCATTTTTTTGTGGCTTTACCCCTTACGTCTTAAATCTGAAATGGAATCCGTTTTTCCTCAATTCAGTGCTTTGCTTGAACGTCAATTTAACACTAAAATCAAATCAATTCAAACTGATTGGGGTGGCGAATATCGTCATTTAAACACTTATTTCACTTCCATAGGCATTGAACATCGTTTGTCTGCCATTGAGCGACGTCACCGTCACATCTTGAAATTGACCTTGCCCTATTAGCTCACTCTCATCTTCCCATTCCCTGTTGGGAGGATGTCTTTCTTACCGCCACATATATTATCAACCGTCTTCCCACAAAAGTCCTCGACCACAAATCTCCCTTTAAAATGGTCTATCACCGCTCTCCTGATTACTCCTTCTTCCGCGTCATTGGATGTGCATGTTGACCCTATCTCCACCCTTACAACGATCATAAAACTGAATTTCTTTCCAAAACTTGTATATTCCTTGTTACAATCCTAATCACCATGGTTACAGATATCTCGACCTTAACTCGGGTCATATTTATATTTCCCGGCACGTTGTCTTCGACGAAGCTTCCTTTCTGTACACCTACTCTTCATCCGGATCCTCTTCCAACGCTCCTGAAACTGCCACCTTTCCGCCGGTCATAGTCATTCCCCCACCGGCTACTCATTCGAACCCTTCTTCTTCCACGACCTAGTTATCCTCCCCCCTGGCCACCGGCCCTACTCCAGCTCCTATATCCGAGCCCTCCCCTATTTCCGAGAACCTCTCATCTTTTTCTTCCACATCTCCTCCACCTCCCACGCCTCATGTTCCTCATCAAATAGGCACTCAGTCCAAAAACAATACCCTTAAACCAAAATGTTTGGATCCTAACTTTGTCCGTTATCCTCTTCCTAAAGCTTTCACTGCCACCACCGATCCTCCTTAACCTACCTCTGTCACTGAAGCTTTAAAACACCATGAATGGAGGGATGCCATGAAGAATGAGTTTAATGCTTTGGTCCAAAATGATACTTGGGACCTCGTTCCATATTCTCCGACTCAAAGACTCATTGGTAATAAATGGGTTTTCCGCATTAAGAGGCGTGTGGATGGTCATATCGAGCGTTATAAAGCTCGTGTAGCTAAGGGCTTCCATCACGAAGCTGGTGTTGATTTCTCTGACATGTTTGTCCTATTGTTAAGCCGGTTACTGCCATAACCAAAGGGGTGAGGGAGAGGAAAAGAGCCAGAAACACTTGTTAAGACGGTTACTATTCGCACTCTTTTATCTCTCGTTGTTTAACATCAGTTGCTGCCATAAACAAAGGGGGTTACTATTCACACTCTTTTATCTCTTGTTGTTTAACATGATTGGATTGTTTAACATCAGTTGCTGCCATAAACAAAGGGGTGAGGGAGAGGAAAAGTTTATCTCTTGTTGTTTAACATGATAGGGGTTACTATTCACACTCTTTTATCTCTTGTTGTTTAACATGATTGGATTGTTTAACATCAGTTGTTGCCATAAACAACAAAGGGGTGAGGGAGAGGAAAAGAGTCAGAAACACTGAAACATGCTGCTGGCTAATACATGTAATTGTAACGCCCCAGGACTTGAGCCACAACGGATCCAGTAACCACTTAAGCCCACCGTCCTCGCTTGGTTTATAAGCTGGTTAAGCCAAGTTACCAAGTCCACTATGGCTCAGCCTAATATCTTGGTAATGTTTCTCCCAATTTTTCAATTTGGGATATTATATTCTTCCCTAAGGAACTAGCGTGCTCCCCATGACCCTACAAGAGGATTCTAAAGGTGGCCCAAGGCGTCTCTCGCGGAGTGGCCACTTAGTTCCATTTGGTAGTCGGTTCTCGTACCACCTGTAACGCCCTAGAACTTAGTCTAGCGGTGCTACTTAAACCACAATGGATCAAGTACCGACTTAAGCGACAATGATGATTCCAACTTTAGAACCCTTCTGCGAGATCGTTTCAGAGTGGAAGTCCCCATATATTATCAAGCTCCACAAGATGATACTGTAGATCCAGATACACAGGGGTGCATCACAGCTTATGCACGGATTTCTCATCAAGTTTACAATACCAGTGAAGATTATATCAAATTAAAAGATGCTGTTGATCAGCTTGTTGCCTAGGGTTTTACTTGCAACGGGCTGCTACAGAACAAATAGGTTTGTTTCATAATTACCCTGGACCTATGTATGGAAATACAAATGCAAATTTCTGTTTTCTTTTTCTTCAAAGTTCCAATGGAGGGAAAAAAATTCTTACATAGATGACTTGATTTGCCCTGAGCCATTTCTTTATTTGCTACTCATTTAATGTCCAAAAAAAATTAACCTGTGAATTATGAAATTGAAGAATGCTATGTGTGTGAAACTATATCACCTTGATTATAATAGGCCCAGAGTATCTGTATCAGCTTATGTATCTCAGTATACGTATTGTCGGCGGTGAGCTTGTTATGAGTTGCGATAGTAACTTTTCTTGTAGTCTGGCTAGTGAATGTTGAATTATTCGTTTTTATTCCATGAGAGAAAACTGAGCACATGCTATTCATGGTCATGTTCAGTGCCATGTTTACATTCATTCATAAGACTTAATGCTTCAAAATATCATATTTTTTTAGGGTGCGTTAGGTTCCTACTATGAACATGGTAACTAGTTATTTGGTTGAAACTCCACAATGGATTTGGTGCCTGTGTCCAAAATCTTCCCATTTGTCTAGAGCCAAGAGCAGACAAAAATAAGGCCTATGGATTTTTTTTTTCCCAAAGGTTTTCTTTTAGTGTGTTGGTTTTGCAGAGTGTAAGATGCAGCTGTTTTAGCATTAAATCTAATTAAGGGTGTCGATTTTTTAATGGCGCTAAAGCGAAATTGTTACTTATTAGCTGGTTAAACAAATTGTGCAAAGATGATATCTTTATGGCATATTGGTTAGGTAAGAATAGAATGGAATGAAATTTTATTCCAGTGGAATGAAAAATGTCCATTTCACCAATATAGAAACCTTAGAAGTATCGGGTAACCCAATTGCTCAGAAGTATCGATCTTCGCGTTCATAACAGACATCCTTTCACCAATATAGAAACATTAGAAGTCGATTTCACAAAAAAAACAACACCAAAACACAGCAGTTTGGTCTCGGGTTTATTCTGAGATACTGAACCGTCCAAAAACAATTTCAACCGTTCAAATTGTACCAAATAAAGAGACGAACACGCCCTCAAAATTTCGTCACGATCGTAATCCGTTTAAAATGTCCGATCGTCGCTGGAAAACTTCTGCTGCAACAATTAACATCAGTTTGGTCGCGGGCAATTTTAGAGAAATTAAACCGTTCAATCAAAATTTCCACCATTCAGATTATAGAGGAAATTTTTTTGAATAATCCCTCAAAATTTCGTCACGATCGGAATCCGTTTCAATGTCCGATCATCGCCGGAAAACTTCTGCTGCAACAATTAACAGCAGTTCGGTCACGGTTAATTTCAGAGAAATTGAACCGTTCAATCGGAAATTCCACTGTTCAGATTGTAGAAGACAAAATTTCGAACAACCCCTCCAAATTTCGTCACGATCGGAGTCCGTTACATTATCCGATCGTTGCCTGAAAGTTTCATCTGCAGAGTTAAAAAAAACAGCGAATTTTTTTTTTGTTTTTTCAACTTGGCTCTGCTACCATGACAATTTTCGGTCAAAATATTTCGTCTCACTTTAATCAATCAATGAGTACAATATTTATCGTCACTAATAGGGCTTATACATTACACAATATACCAAAACTACCCTTACTAAATCAATACACAAATCAATATTTTCAATAATCGTAATATATCGTAATAGTCACATTTTATATAATTTGTTTCATTCTATTTTTTCACATCTCAAACGCAGTAATTGAATGAAATTATTTCATTCTATTTTCTATTATTTTCTTTCTTTCCATTCTATTCATGCGTAACAAGCATGATTGTAATTTGTTATTTGGTCCATAGTTTTGTGCTACTCGCTAATTTATATTAGTCGTATCCTTGGGGTTTATTATGTTACAATGTTTTTCGAATATCATACCTCTGTTTATTTAATTATGTCTATCTTCCAAACGATTCTGGTAATCGGGTGGTTGCTGTTGAAGAAAATCAGAATACGCAATACGGAAGACACAAACTAGATGTTTTATTGAATTGATGATTGATGATACAATACTTCTCCATTATATATGAGAGAAAAGTGATAACAACTTAATTCAAAATAAATAATCCTAATAATAAATACCCCAACCCATGCAATCCCATTAACCATCACGTTCCGTTGAAAAAAAAAAAAAAAACAACAACAAACAATCAAACCAATTCATCATCTGCATCCATTTTGACGATACATGGTTTCACCCCTCCACGTGTCTTCTATCGATTGGTCTTAAGACTACATTATGGATAAAACACCAAGGTATTCATGTCGATGCCCAGGCTCGAGGCTAAGGCCATCTAGTAGACTCCAGGCTACGACGATCGACTATTGAGCAGTGTGAGACGACAAGTCCATAAGGACAGAGTCCACACCAGCTAGCAGTGTACGACAATAAGTTCCATGGTCGATTACCGCAGGTCGGAATATCGACCTTGAGGACAGAGTCCGCACCAGCCGTCCAAGCCCATTAACAACGATAGCTTGTGCAAGGGTTTAAGGCCCATTAAAGGGTAAAGATGACAATGACATAAGCCGACTTAACCTTAGGGTTTAGGCAAGTATTGTCATTATAAATACCCCAATCCAGGAACTAGATTGTCATTATACAGTCTTGGACCTCTACCCCGAGCCCCGGGAAATCTCAGATATGTAGTTGTTGCTATGGACTACTTTACGAAATGGGTGGAAGCTAAGGCTTTACCCGATATCCGAGCTGCAACCATCAAAAAATTCTTGTGGGTCGACATTCTATGCAGGTACGGCATTCCAAAGGCTCTAATCTCTGATAATGGTGCCCAGTTCGAAGATCGAAAGGTTAGAGAATGGTGCAGCGATACCATATCGATCAGCGATTCACCTCAGTGGCTCACCCTCAGGCAAACGGTCAAGTAGAGCAAACTAACCGAAAGATCAAGCTGGGGTTAAAGAAAAGACTAGAGGCAGAAGGTCGAGATTGGGCAATGCAACTTCCGAGCATCCTATGGTCGTATAGGACAGCTCCTAATTCCTCGACTGGAGAAACTCCTTTCTCTCTAGTATATGGGTGCGAGGCAGTGATACCCGCCGAGATCGGTGTTCCTTCTCCTTGAGTTCTGGCTTACAATGTTGAGACAAATGATCCCGAACTCCGACAGGAAAGGGATAATGTCGAGGAGCGAAGAGAGATAGCCTCAGCCAGAATGGCAAGGTATAAGCAGAAGATTTCACAGTACTACAACTCGAGAGTCAGACACAGATACTTCAAAGTCGGAGATCTGGTTCTGAGGAAGAACGAAGCAAGTCGGCAGGAGACAATTGGAAAGTTGACCCCGAATTGGGAAGGACCATATCAGATTCTGAAAGTTCACCCCAAAGGGTCGTATCAACTTGGGCGAGCAGATGGAACCACGGTTCCTCGACATTGGCACGCCAACAATCTGAAGAAGTACTATGTTTGAGATAAGCTTTGCTTCGTTGAACTTTTGTTTAATTTTAAATTTTAGATCTTGTAATAAGTCCCATGTGACAATTTTATAAGTATTCTAATAAACTTGTGTTTTCCTGAGATACTTTTGTGCTTGCTAGAATTGATAGCCGTAACATTACAAGTCCAAGATGATATAAAATGTTAAGGCAAAACAGTCGTCGACGAGTAGAGAAATCCGTAGGTCGGACATCTCGATAAAGCTAAAAGCAAAGTTAGCCTAATGGGCAACAAATGCAAAGGCACAAAGACGGTTCGCAGGGTCGGGCCACAGGTCCAAGCTAAAAGCCGAACGAGCCAAAGCGGCGAACGAGGCTAAAGCAAAGGACGGTTCGCATGGTCGGGCCAAATGTCCCAGTCGAAAGCCGAATGAGCCTAAGAGGCGAAAAAGGCCTGGACAAAGGACGGTTCGCATAGTCGGGCCACCTGTCCCAGTCGATGGTCGAAGGAGCCTAAGAGGCAAAGAAGGCCAAGACCAGGGACAGTTCACATTAAAATGGTCAGCCTGAGGTCAAACAAGCCTAAGGGGTAATAAGCTAAGGCAAGCGAGTCGATCTCAAGTGCAATAAGAACCAAAGGTTCATAATACACTTGGGGGGCAACACAACGTCAATAAAGCGAATAGCGAACAGAGCCAAAGGCTGGACAAGCGAGAGACTAAAACATCAAGACAAACAAGATAACAAGGAAAGAAAAACATGGCAAAATCGAATTGCAAAATCAAATCAAAATCTGAAGCAAAGTCAGTACAAGATAAGGTCAGGTCAAAAAGACCCGCCGAAATCAATTCAAAATAATCATTACAAAGTTCAAATTTTCAAATCAGCAAAAAAGAATGATTTAAAAAGGCAACGGTCAAGGGTCGGTTTCAGGAGTCGGCTCAGGATTGGCAGAGGTCGGATCAACTGCGAATGGATCGATGCGAGGAGCGAAGTAGAAGGACTATACTTGATGGCCAAAGACTCTCCCTGCTGGAACTCTTCGATATACCGATCGTATATCGCCTCCGAGTCGGGATTATAAAACACCGGTGTCTCAAGAGTCGACATGTCGAATTCCGGGACCACAACCTTCATTTGATTTACGGCCAGAGTAAAGCCACCCATCATCGATGCACGCATGAGCACCTCCAGGTCTGCGTCAAGATTGGCCGACTTCCGATACTCCGCAATCGCGTCAGTTGTAGCCGTCTCGAGCCGCGCGCGCTTGATCCAACTTAGCTCATAGCGTATCTCGGTCATGTCGAGCCTTCGCAACATCTTCCAGTGAAGCCTCGTGCCACCCTTGTACCTTCTCGAAGTCCTGAGCCAGCTTGAGCAGCTCTCTACCTTGGTCGAGCCTCTCTGCTTGCAATCGGTCCACTCTTTTTCGGCAAGAATCGTCGCCTTATCTTGCAACTTCGGCACTCGGCAACCGACTCACGCTTTAGTGTCTCGAATCGAGAATCCATGGCGTAGATGGCGGCATTCTTTGCAATGATGTCCCGCAGCGGCTTGCCATTTTCCTTATGTAGATCGCCCTGCCGACTCACCCGTCTTGACCGGTCTTGGGCGCCTCTCGACAAGGTTACTCTGCAAGAGAAAGAGAAATGTCTGATGATAAAAGACAAGGCAAATGCCTCGATAAAGACCAACATTTAAAGAGGAATAATACAATCGACTTACGAGGCGATTTAATTTCCGGAGCACATGAGCCAAGCCCTTATCCTCCAAGGCTGCACAGTCCTCAGCGGCCCAGTTTATATCAACCTCCATCTCGGTAGGAGTTTCAACAGTTTTGGGCTTCTTTGACTGGCAAAGCTGATCTCTCACAACCTCAGTAACAGTGGGCCTCTTCTTGGTCGGAGCTTCTTGCCCCTCGACATCAACCTCGACAGCTGGAGTCAAGTCGATCGCCTCCTCCTCATCTTAAATCACGGCGAGCCATATCGAATCGATAAGCCCGGTGGTCGGAGGTAGCTCGGCAGATCGGACCGGCACCGTTGACTCGATCGCAGCGAGAATCGCTTCGGGTGAGAGGCAACCCCCTCTCGGGAAGAAGAAGGCGCCCTGACTTCAGCCACAGGCAAGTCAGGAGTAGCCCGACCACCGACAGGTGGGGCAGCCACGACCGCCGATAGAGGAACGCGAGTAGGATCGCTAACCTTGGAGAACCTGCCCACTGCAGGATGAAAAGAGCAAGTTAGTTCTGATCAATAAACGAAACAAACGACAAGTTATCATACTCTACAAACAGCAAATATAGAAGCAAACAAATAAGGAACATCCAACGATTCTCTTGGTCTTGGGCGTGAAGGTTAGCATATGGAACCGGCCCCACATCCTCTAAGTGGGCTAGATGATAGAGGAGACTCAAGTCTCGAGTGCACACCTCGAAATTGTGTCCACCCAGCAGTCGGGCCTCTTGAGGAACGGGAGCATTCCCCAGCTTGTCTTTTTTCACTCCCCTCGTCCTCCATTGCCTAATATAGGGGTTCTCCAGGCCATGTCGAAGGAAGAAAAATCGAGGCTTCCACTCCCCGTGAGAAGAAGGCCCCTTGGTTATGAATTCGTGTCGGTGCGCTCTCCTCTGAAAGGTGTACCATAGCTTGTCGGGCGTGGCCGCCATCTGGTAAGAATACCGAAACAAGGGTATCGAGAAGCAGACCCCCTGCAACTCGACATGCTATGATAAACCCCATCAGAATCCTGACGCCATTCGGGGCTATCTGGGAAACACTCACCTCATAGTGGTCGAGGATCGCGAGAACGGCCGGACAGAGTGGAAACCTTAATCCACTCGCAAGTTGATTCTCGTAGACAGCACAAAATCCCTCTGGGGGCTCATCAGCAAATCGATTCAGACCGGAAGGAAGTCGAGCTTCGAATGGAGGACATGCGATGTTGTATCTTTGGCAAAGTCTGGCAACCTCCTCAGAAGAAAGAGAACTAAGACAACCTTTAGCCCCTTTTCCATCCATCCTTGTTACTAGCTTCTTGGGTTGTTTAGTGACAAGAGAGAGGAAGTCAGGGGCTCACCGAGTCTTGCCGGAGAAGATGATCGAGGTAGCAGGTACCGGAGTATGGCTACGGGAAGGCGTTTCACTACCCCTATCGGATTCAGTAGCGCTACTACTACTAGACATGAATGAAATCAAAGCAAAGGATGAATAGCACAGAAAAAATGAGCTTACTTGGTGTTTTAAGTTTGGAGTTTGTAAGAAGAAAATGGCAAATTCGCTCTGCTGCAATCTCCTCTCCTTTTATGCTTGCAAAAGATTGTAAATGATTTGAAAAGACAGGAGATAATGGGGAGTTATAACCCCTGGGAATCGCGAGAATCAAGCGGTAACGCGTGTTACGGGATACGAAGCGTTGTGTGCCAGGATATCGCGCCACGTGTCAATAAGCAGTTAGGGTTGCAAAGTGGCGGGCTTTTTCCCGCCCAGAGAATAACCCAATTCGAAGACGATTCGTAAGACAGACTCGACACTGGACAACGAGAGTCGCCACTCTCAAGTCTGGGGGGCTTATGACGATACAGGGTTTCACCCCTCCACGTGTCGTCTATCGATTGGTCCTAAGACTACATTATGGATAAAACACCAAGGTATTCATGTCGATGCCCAGGCTCGAGGCTAAGGCCATCTAGTAGACTCCAGGCTACGACGATCGACTATCGAGCAGTGTGAGACGACAAGTCCATAAGGACAGAGTCCACACCAGCTAGCAGTGTACGACAATAAGTTCCGTGGTCGATTACCGCGGGTCGGAATATCGACCTCGAGGACAGAGTCCGCACCAGCCGTCCAAGCCCATTAACAGCGATAGCTTGGGCAAGTGTTTAAGGCCCATTAAAGGGTAAAGATGAAAATGACATAAGCTGACTTAACCTTAGGGTTTAGGCAAGTATTGTCATTATAAATACACCAATCCAGGAACTACGTAAGGCTTGATTCCTGGAACCTAACAGGATACATAGGCAATTTAAGATACAGTCTTAGACTCAGCCGCAAATATTACAATCCACCGCCGCACTCTTTTTAGGCATTAGGGTTTTGTGTCTGTTCATCACTAGATTAATATTAGGACCCGGATTATTAAGGTGACATGATCTGCCATCGTCATATTTCATCATCCAATTTATTTTATTTTAATCATGGTCGTACCTGCAGTCATGCCCCATTCCCAGTAGCTGCATGAAATCACATCAATATTTTTAATTTTAATTGTCAATAAGACCTCCATAAGTTTATCAATTAAATTGAGTCCACGTTGCATTTCCTTTCAGAATTGTGTTTGCATCAAATAAAAATCTCATCTTTTATTCATCATCAAGAGCCTATTCCTTCCGCAGTCTTCCACAACACATGGAAAGATATGAGATTTTACCCCAATATAAATTCCTTAACCGCAGCCAAGTTTTTCACAAAAAAAATAAAAATTAAAAAAATAAAAAAATTACGCGCCCAAATAGCACCACAGGAAGAATCAATGGACTCCGGAAGAGCAGCCGGAGTGGAGATGCCCTCCAAAAACATCACAACTATGGACTTCGGAAGAACAACCGGAGTGGAGATGCCCTCCAAAACCTCACAATTCACAACTATAGACTCCGGAAGAACAGATGGGGTGGAGATGCCCTCCAAAACATCACACTAATGGGCTCCGGAAAAGCATCCGGAGTGGAGATGCCCTCCAAAATACAACAACCTATGGACTCCGGAAGAACAACCGGGATGGAAATACCCTCCAAAACATCACAACTAATGGACTCCGGAAAAGCCTTCGGAGTGGAGATGCCCTCCAAATTATACCAAGACAAACTCGGCCTCCAAACCCGGCCTCGTTTGAGGAAAGGTATTAGAAGATAATGTCAGAGATTATATTTGAAGATAATGATGGATGTCAAAATAAAAAGATAAATGGATAAAGCTACTTAAATTAATATTTGAAATAAATCACTCCAAGTGATAAGATAATTTGTTATTAGTTTTATTTATTTTGAATTGATTTATTATCTCATTTATCTCATATATAAAGGAGAGCATGGTGTACCGTTTCCATCAATCAATAAAACATTAGTTTCGCGTGGTTTTACGTTTCCGTTATGTTTTCTGATTTTCTTTAATAAAAATAAAGACGAGATAAAAAGATGGAGTCAAATAAGAGATCGAGATGGTGTCAAAGAAGAGATCGATATGACATTTTGTGGAGATAAATTAGTTGTTTAAATAAAATTGTTTATTTGTTTTTTAAATTATTCAAGTTATATTTGAATAAATATTTAGGTTTATCTCATATCATTTATCTACTATATAAGTTAGATCCATTGTAAGCATTTTGATATATTCAATAAAAACAGTGAACCCTCGTCCGATCCCTCTTCCGCTTCGAACACTTTTATTTTATTCTTTTTCAGCATAAGCATCACAATGACGATGCTATTCTCGATTAAAATAAAAAATGAAAAAAAAAAATTGCCTTTCAATCGTTTATATTCATGCATTGCCTTCCAATCTTCGAATGCATGCAAAGTGCATGTCATCCTGCATCTTTTCTTTCAGTCAATTCCTTTTGTTTTGTTTGGTTTATTTTCATTTGCAGACGGGTGTTGAGAGAAAAAAAAAAAAAAGAAAAAAAAAAGAGCCGTGGTCACATGATCGAAGAAATGGCTCAATTTTCATCCGTGTATTTTCAAGTTTGTTTCAAATTTGTTTTAGGTGTTATTTATGAATAAAAATAATCTTACATATATCATCATATTTTTTCTTTGACATCTATCTTTATGTTCGATTTATTTTTCAATTCAATTGAAAAAGATAGATCCCCCGTCAGACGGTTGTTGCAGAGATCAGAGAGCTTGTTTGTCATCATCAGAGAAGAATTAACATATTTTTAGACAACAAAAGCCACAGGCCAAAAGCCAAGAGCCGAGAGCCAAAAGAGCCAAGAGCTGAGAGCTTAAAGCCGTGGGTGTCAAAAGATGCATAATCCTCTTCATTGACAGGCAAACGTTGCCTCCAACATCAGCAACGTTTGAGGGAGGGTAATAAAGATAAAGACGAGATAAAAAGATGGAGTCAAATAAGAGATCGAGATGGTGTCAAAGAAGAGATCGATATGATATTTTGTGGAGATAAATTAGTTGTTTAAATAAAATTGTTTATTTGTTTTTTAAATTATTCAAATTATATTTGAATAAATATTTAGGTTTATCTCATATCATTTATCTACTATATAAGTTAGATCCATTGTAAACATTTTGAAATATTCAATAAAAACAGTTTCTGAATCTTCCGTGTGTATTCTGATTTTCTTCAGCTGTGCTTGTTTACATGGTTTTCTTGACTTTACTTGGTTTCTTATTACTATAGTTATCGTTGCCTTTTTGAATAGGTTTTCTGATATATATTGCTGTCCCATCATATTGTTTTGTATTCTTGAGAGCATGATGTTGTACAGGTGGCTCTTAGTTTTATGAGACTTGACGATGACAAATTATGTCACCTTAAAGATCCGGTTTCCCTATGTTAATGATGAATAGTCAAGAACCCTAATGCCAAGAACAAAGAAGTGGTTTTGTATATTTGCGGCTGAGTCTAAGTGGAATTCTTAGAGTGCCTACGTATCCTGTTATTATTCCAGGAATCAAGCCATACGTAGTTCCTGGAACGTTGTATTTATAAGGACAATGCTGGACCTAACCCTAATATGAGTCGGTTTGTAGCTATTGTCATATTTACCCTTAATTGGGCTTTACCCCTTGCCCAAGTTACCCCCGTGGATATTGGGCCAATGTAGGCGGTGTGGACTCTGTTTCGATATCGATCCGCCTCGACCTGGGATGATCGACTCTGAACTCACGTCCCGCAGACTCGTCAGAATCGATGGTCGTGACCTCGAACCCCTAGCCATACTTCGGGCTCGAGGATCGACATGCGTGCCATGGCTTCCAGGTCTATAGTCCGACTTGTATGCTTATCTGGCTCATGTGCCTTGGTAAATATTGCATCCATGAGGTCCACTCGATGATGATATATCGAGGTGCGTAACCCGGTATCGTCATAAGCCCCCCAGACCTGAGAGAGGCGACTTCCGTTGTCCGAGGTCAGATCTGCCAATTTGAAATCGTCTTTGAGTTGGACTAAGTCTTGGCGGGAAATGGTGTAAACGCTTCGCCTGCCACCTGTCTCCCTAGCCAATCGTGGCCGTTCATTGTGACGTCAGAGCGCACTATCTTTTCGTCTTCTGCCATAAATGATGTCATCCTTGATTTTCGTGATTCCTGGGGAGTTATAACTGCTAGTAACCCCCTAATCACGTATTTTCACTGTCATTTGGCATTAGCAACGCATAAAAGGGAGAGAAAAGAACCAGACGGTGAATCATTTCTGCCTATCCATTTCTCCACTTTCTCCTCAGAAAATACAAGTAAGCATCTTTTCTGCTATCATCTTTTTTTTTGTTCCTACCGTTCTTGCTTGAGTCTGTCCATGTCTAGTAGTGCTACAATTTCTGATAGGATAGAGGAGTCTCGTTCCGGTGATCAAACACCAATATCTGCTCCTTCCGATCAACTTCTACAACCAAATCCTGAGGAACCCTTAGGCACTATCACGGAGCCCAAGAAATTGTCCCCCAGAATGGATGGAAAGGGGCCTAAGGGGTGCATTTCTTGTCTCACCATGGATGATCTCAACCAACTGCGGCGGAGATATGGGCTTTCTAGTCCTCAACTGGTGGTTCAGCTTCCTTCCGGCCACCATCAGTTTGCCGATGAGCCCCGTGGGGTTCTCAGACGGTCTATGAGGCCCGGCTTGTCGAGTGGGCTAAGGTTCCTCTCTGTGTCCGGCGGTCCTGGCTGTTCTTCGCCATTACGAGATCGGCGTATCCCAACTGGGCCCAAATGCGATCCGGACTTTGATGGGCTTTTCGATTGCCTGCCGAGTGGCGGGTATCGGTTTTACCGTTCCTCTATTTCGGTGGTGGTACAAGATCACTGCGATGCCGGATAAGATGTGGTACACGTTTCAGAGGCGTACCAATCGTCATGAGTTTGTGTCTCGGGGACCTTCATCTCATGGGAATTGGAAGCCCAGGTTTTTCTTTCTCCGACATGGATCGGATAATCCTTATATCGGCTTATGGAGGTCGAGAGACGGAAGGGATGACAAACTCGGTCGTGAGGCCGCACCCACCGAGGCTCTTTCTCTCGAGAGATTCAAGTTCGAGGTGATTACAGAGGACCTGAGTCTCCTTTACGACCTTGCCCGTCTCGAGGAGGCGGGACCCTCACCCTACATAAGCCTTCCTGCTGTCGATCAAGAAAATTGTAGGAAACTTTATCATTTTGTTGCTAAGTCTTATTGCTCTTTGAAGTTGTATCTTTACTATTTCTGGTACTGACTCCTTTTTCATTTGTGTAGTGGGAAGATTTTCGAAGGTCGCTGTCCCAAAGGCTTCCGCAGTAGCTGCTGTTGTCAATGCGTCTAGGTTGAGGGCCATTCCCTCAGCGTCAGAGGAAAGACCTGCTACCGTCGACGACTCGACTGAGGGGGTCGAGACAACCACCCTTGTCATACAACCAACTCCGCCTTCCACCTCGGGGGGACTCACCCACGAGCACCGGTCGATACGCGAAGATGATGATGTTATTGACTTTACTGTGAGAAGGGGTGAAGAGACTTCCGGCCCCGAGGCAACCCAATTGCAGAAGAAGAGGTCGGCTCTCGAGGAGCTGGTGAGAGACCAGCAAAAGCAAGTTAAAAAGGCTAAAGTCACCCAACCCTCTCTCGATCTTGCTGCCACGGGTAAGATGTCGGCCGACGATGTCGAGAAGCTGGACGATCAGGTCCTGCCCTCTTCCCTCCGAGAACTGGGTCGCGTGGTAAACGCTAACTCTTGTCGATTTCTTTTTTCCTTCTTTTTTGTACCTCTCGAAGCTTATGCCTCAACTTTTCCTTTTTCGCAGCACTACTTTATGAGTCGAGAGGCTTCTCGACGTATGAACATGCCGTCCGAAACTGAAGAAGAGCTGCGAACACAGATTCGGAGGTTGAACGATGCGATCGCTATCAAGTCGGCTGGGATCGCTGGTCTGGAATCGCAACTCAATGTTTTCAAGAAAGATGCTGATGCTGAGATAAAGAGAGTAAAGGAGGAGCGGGAGGCTGTCATCGCCGAGCTGAAGAGAGATCTGGCTACGGCTTAAGGGAGGGAGGCTGCTCTAAGAGAGACTCTCGAGCAGGAATTGGCACGGGGAGCGGCCATTGCAAAAGAGAGGGATCAGTTGAAGACCGAACTGGATCAGGTCCCTAGGCAGCTTGAGGAAGTAAGGGCTGCCACAGTGCTCGAGTATCGGAAGTCTGACGAGTTGGGTAGGGATCTCGACGTAATCATGCAGACGGCTATACTTGGAGGATTCACTAAGGCCGTGGACCAAGTAAAGAAGGTCTACCCAGAAGTCGAGATCGACCAGCTTGATGAGCCTGGCTGTTACGACCCTGACTCGGAGGCGTTGTACGACGTGTACTTCGATGAATTCCAGCAAGGTGTATCACTTGCCCAGAAGTATGGCGGTCCTACAACAAGCTCGACTCCCGATAATACGACTTCTGCTGCCATTGTTCCCACGCTGATCCCAGAAGATGCTATTCCGACTCCGACTCCCGACGCTTCTATTTAATTATCTTGTTTCTTTCGAACTTTGGTATTCTGAACTTTAACTTGTGATTATTTGTAATTTTATTAACTTTGAGCTGACTTGGGTGAATATTCACTTTATCATGGCTGGTCATTTCGACCTGGCCTTAATTTGTCTTGAAATTTCTGCCCTTTTGTCTCTATTTGTTGTTATGTACTCTCTCATTTATTTCTGTCTTTGGCTTTCTTGCTTGTCGAGCCTTTGGCTCTGTTCGCTTCTGCCTTGTCGATATAATATTGCCCCCCAAGTGTTTTATCAACTTCAGTTCATAATACACTTGGGCTCGGTATGGCTTTAGGTCGATCTAGTTGCCTTGGCTTTTTAGCCTTATAGGCTTGCTAGATTTTCGAGTTAGTCCGACATTGCGAACTGTCCTTGTCTCGGTCTAGCTGCCCCTTGGGCTGGTTAGACTTCCGACTTGGACCTTTGGCCCGACCATGCGAACCGTCCTTTGTCTGCCTTATTCGACCCTTAGGCACGTTAGGCTTTTGACTTGGACATTTGACCCGGCCTTGCGAGTCTTCTTTTTGCCTTCTGCATTGTATGCTTATGGCATTATCGGGAGTTCCGACTTTCGGATTGCTCCATTCTTTGTCGATTGTAACTTCGTGTCCTTTTAGACTTAGAATATTACAAAAATAACTTAGTAAATCAGTAGAAAAAGAAATCATCATTTATTATAACCAAGACAGAATTGTCGCATGGACTGATTACACATCTTATAAAACAAGTAGAAACAAACTGATCGACTACGGCTTAGACGTAAAATTTCCTCAAATTATTCGCGTGCCATTGTCAGAAGGCGTAGTTCCGTCTGCGCTCGCTCGACCGATTGATATGAACCTTTAGGGTGGACTTTTAGAATCTGATACGGGCCTTCCCAGTTCGGGGTGAGTATCCCGATCTTCTCTTGTCGACTTGCTTCGTTCTTCCGCAAAACTAGATCTCCGACCTTGAAATATCTGTATTTTACTCTCGCGTTGTAATATTGAGAGATCTTTTGCTTGTACCTAGCCATTCTGGCTGAGGCCATTTCTCTCCGCTCCTCGAGATTATCCTTCTCCTGTCGGATGTCGGGGCTGTTCGTCTCAATATTGTACGCTAAAACTCGAGGGGAAGGAACGCCGATCTCCGCGGGGATAACCGCCTCGCATCCATATGCTAGGGAGAAAGGTGTTTCACCCGTTGATGAGTTTGGGGCTGTCCTGTATGACCACAGGATGCTCGGGAGTTGCAACGCCCAGTCTTGTCCTTCAGCTTCTAGCCTTTTTTTCAATCCGAGTTTAATCTGTCGATTTGTCTGTTCGACTTGACCATTTGCTTGGGGGTGAGCCATCAAGTGAAGTCTTTGGTCGATATGATACTCGGCTAACCACTCTCTAAATCTTCGGTCTTCGAATCGAGTGTCGCTTTGTCCGAGATTAACGCTTTTGGAATACCATACCGCATAAAATATCGACCCATAGAATTTCTTGATTGTTGTTTGCTTTGATGTCGGGTAAAGCCTTGGCTTCTACCCACTTAGTGAAATAATCTACCGCAACCACTACAAACCGATTGTTCCTCTGGGCTCGAGGTAGGGTCCTACAATATCGACTCCCCACATGTCGAAAGGCCATCTTTGACGAGATGACATTCATTTCTTGTGCTGTGATGAGAGATGTTATAGTGGATTTGACAAGAATTGCATCTCTGCACTAAATTGTTTGCATCTCGTTGCATTGACGGCCAGAAATATCCCGCGAGCTTGCATTTTCGAGCCAACATCCTAGCCCCACAGTGATTTCCACAAGCTCCTCTATGGATTTCTTCGAGAAGATACTCTCCCTCTATCTCAGATGCGCATCTCAACCATGGACTCGTGAATGACTTCCGATAAAGTATGTCGTTGAAGAATGCATATCGAGCCGACTGTAGTCGGACCTTTCTTGACTGTACTTTATCATTGGGTAATATTTTGTCCTTTAAGTAAAGGACAATCGGATCCATCCATATGGCTCACCGAGATATCGGCCGGGCCTCTATCTCTTCATAGCTTCTTTTGTTAGCAACTCTACTAACACCTTTTACTCTGAGACGCAAATTGATGCTAATTTGGACAGAGCGTCGGCCCTCTTGTTCTAACTTCGAGGTACCTGTTCAAATTGAATCGTGTCGAACTTCGGCTAGGCCTTGAACTACTGCCAAATACTTCTTCATAGTCTCTTCCTTAGCCTCGTATTCCCCTTTGATATGATTAACGACTAATCATGAGTCATCAGAACGTTGAGATTTTCGACCCAGACTTTAGTGAGCGAGCTTGGACCGGTGATAATTGCTTCATACTCTGCCTCATTATTAGTTGCCTTAAAATCGAATCGGAGAGCGTATGGAAACTCCTCTCCCTTCGGGCTGACTAATAGGAGGCCTGCGCCTGTTCCTTCTTTGCTCGAGGCTCCATCAGCATGGAGCACCCATCGTTCTTGCTGACTTTGCTTTTCTTGTTCAAGTTGCACTGATATACCTTTGGCTAAGAAGTCTGCTAAATCTTGAGCCTTGATCGCGGTACGCGGCACAAACTCGATGTCATATTGAGCCATCTCGATTACCCACTTCGTGAGTCGACCAGACGTGTCGGGCTTCGCTAGAATTTGCTTGAGTGGTTGGTCTGTAACTACCACTATAGGATGGGCTTGAAAGTATGGCCTAAGCTTTCTCGACGCGTGTACCAACGATAGTGCGAGTTTCTCAGCTGGTGAGTATCAGGCTTCGGGGCCATGCAAAGCTTTACTTACAAAATATATAGGCACTTGGCCCTTTTCCCCTTCCCGAACCAAGACCGAACTCACTGCCCCATCGCAAACGATAAATAAACCAACAACCTTTCCCCTCTCGAGGAGAAGTGAGAGTAGGTAGTTCTGATAGATATGCTTTTAATTCTTCGAAGGCTGTCTGACATTCGTTGTCCCAGTGGAAAGGACTGGGCTTTCGGAGAATTTTAAAGAACGGTAGTGCACGCTGGGCTGACCGAGATAAGAATCTATTCAATGCTGCCATCCGACCTGTGAGTCTCTGAACCTCTTTCGTATTTCGAGGTGCCGGCATATTCTTTAGCGTGTCGATCTTGTCAGGGTTAGCTCGAATCCCGTCTCTCGATACCATGTACCCTAGAAATTTGCCTGTTCTCACCCCGAAGGTGCACTTTTTTGGATTAAGTTTCATTTCAGTATCTCTTAACACCTCAAATACTTCCCTGGCATCTACCAAAAATTGCTTCATCGATCGGCTTTTGATGAGTAGATCGTCCACATAGACTTCCATGTTCCTACCAATCTGCTTCGCAAAGATTTTGTTGACCGCCCTTTGGTATGTAGCTCCAGCATTCGTTAGTCCGAATGGCATGGTAACATAACAGAAGGTGCCAAACTCTGTAATGAACGCAGTCTTCTCCGCATCCCGAGGGTCTATAAGAATCTGATGGTATCCCTTGTATGCGTCGAGAAACGTGAATACCTCAAAACTGATGGTCGAATCAACTAACCTGTCGATCTTAGGCAGCGGATAGGAATCTTTGGGACATGCCTTATTCAAATCCGTGAAATCCACACACATGCGCCAGCTGCCATCTGGTTTCTTTACCAACACTGGATTAGCAAGCCATTCTGGATAAAGTACCTCTTTTACTATATTTGCCGACAGTAACTTCCCGACTTCGGACTCGATGGCTTCCAATCGATCTGGCGTGAAGTTTCGCTTCTTCTGTTTGACTGGCTTTCTGGCCTGGTCAATCTCGAGTTTATGGATGGCGATGTCTGTCGGTAGACCTGGCACGTCGGACGCCTTCCATGCGAAAACGTCCTTGAACTCTTTCAGCAAGTCGATCAATAACCGTTTTTCCTGAGTCGGGATCTAGATCCCGACTTGGACACTCTGATCGTCTTCCTCTTCCCATAAGCTGACATTTTCCACTTCCTCACTCGAGGCCCAACACTTCTCTTCCTCTTCTTCCGGAATAAGTTCCTCGATGAGGACTTGTTGTACCGCCATCTTACCGTTCATCACTATCGAATTACAGCTTCTGGCGATTTCAATATGCCCTCTTACCTCGTGGGAACCATTTCGAGTCAGGAATTTCATGCTATTATGGTACGTCGAAATTATAGCTCGTAACTCGAAAAGGGCTGGTCTACCCAAAATGACATTATAAGCGGAGAGAGCTTTAACGACCACGTAGTTTAACTCTAGCGTCCTCCCTGTCTCTCCATCACCTACTGTCGTGAGTAGCTTTATGGAACCCATGGGATGGACTGCTTGCCCTGTGAAACCGAATAGCGGAGAGGCTATGGGCACTAAGTCTTTCTCTTTGAGCTTCATACCCTGGAATGCCGAGTAGTATAAGATATTCACAGCGCTGCCATTATCAACGCATACCCTTGATACTCTGGCTCGACTTATAACCGCTTCAATCACTAACCCCTCACTATGACTTGTCGACCTAGGGACGTCGTCTTTAGGGCCATACCCGACTTCCGTGGTTAATCTCGGCTGCTTGCGTGCCCTCGAGCTGTCGTCTGGTTCTCGACTGGCTCGCTCTTTCTCGCTCTCCCCCGGCCCAAATATCATATTCACATAATTATTTAGGCGATTATCATCATAGCGGTCCTGACCATAGTAGTCCCTATCGTTTTCAGGAGATCGGTCTCGTCTAGGGGATCGATCTCTTCTTCTCTGATTCTCTCGACTTCGACCTCTATCCTGGTCAGGATTTTTCCTTTTGAAATCTCGTTGCCCCTTGGGCTCGATGTAACGCGATCTGTCAACGACCTCATCCAACTTCCCCTCTTGGATACGAGCTTCGATGTCTTTCTTCAGGTCGAAACACTCCTCTGTCGAATGGCCTGTATCTTCGTGGAATTCACAATACTTTGTTGACCTTCACTTTTCTCGAGGTTTTTTTTATCGGAGGTGGCCTCTTGGCTAGGTTCTTGGAGACCATGATTGATAAAACCTCTGTACGTGACCGGTTGAGAGGAGTAAAATCTTTATCCTTTTTACCCCCCTTTTTCTCTGACCGGCCCGAGATAGGTGCCTCGATGCGATCCCAAACATATGTTTTTCTCTCTACATCCTGCTGTCGAGACTGGTTCTTATTTGCTCCTCGAACATCTTTCCTCGAGTTGTCCATCCACTCGGCCTGGGTGTGCCTACGCACTGCCTCCTCGCCTTGACAAAATCGATGGACGACATTCACACATTCATCCATGTTCCGGGGGAGGTTTCTGCTTAACTTCTCATATAGCTTTGTGTTGCGCAGTCCTCCTACAAATGAAGTGATCAAGACTCGATCTTGTGTATCCTTGACCTGCATGGCCTCAAGGTTAAACCTCTTCAGATAATCTAACACCGCCTCATCCCTATGCTGCCTTACATTTGTGAGGTGCGTCTCGCTCAATTGAAACTTTTTGTTGACGATGAAGGCGTCTCTGAATTTTCGGGCGAGCATGGTGAAGCTGGAGATGGATCCGGGTTTCAACTTGGTAAACCACTCTCTTGCTCAACCTACGAGAAGAGTCTCAATGCCCGGCATCGCATCTCGTGCTGTGCACAATCTAGCCTCATCTCGGGATAGATACACTGTGAAGATGGTCCTCCGGTCGGTGGTGCCATCGTACGGGTCTATCTTAGGAATCTTAAATCCCTTGGGTTTAGGATAATCTTCAATCTCCTTGGTGAAAGGAGATTCTAACCACAACGAACCCTGGGTCTTCCCTAGGATTATGTCTAACTCCTGCCTAACGCTATCTTCATCGATGCGTATGTGCTTCTGTTGGATTTCTCGCTTCCTCCTTTCGGCGTAACTTGAGGAAGCGCCGATCTTTCGAATCGAATCGCTTAGGCTTATTGACGGCGATATTCAAACCGCCTTCCGCTGGTCTTCTTTATTCTTGATGTTTCGCTGTGTAAATGCTTCCGCCATTATTTTTCTCGAGCATTGTGATGTCGTGCCGCCAACCGATCCACCATGGCCTCGATACTCTGGGGCAAGGTCCTGAGTTTGCTTTGGTGGATTTTCTTGGACGGTCTCTAAGGCTGGATCTTTATCTCCCTGAGGCTCCATACCTGCCTGCTCACTTATCTGCGGATTCTGCGGATCTACATTTTTGGAGGTGGTTTTTCTGGCGGTTTTGTCTTTTGGAGGCATGATGATCTTGACGTATTCAACAAAAGAAAGGGCCCTCCTTCTAGCGCCAATGACGATGACAAATTATGTCACCTTAAAGATCCGGTTTCCCTATGTTAATGATGAATAGTCAAGAACCCTAATGCCAAGAACAAAGAAGGGGTTTTGTATATTTGCGGCTGAGTCTAAGTGGAATTCTTAGAGTGCCTACGTATCCTGTTATTATTCCAGGAATCAAGCCATACGTAGTTCCTGGAACGTTGTATTTATAAGGACAATGCTGGACCTAACCCTAATATGAGTCGGTTTGTAGCTATTGTCATATTTACCCTTAATTGGGCTTTACCCCTTGCCCAAGTTACCCTGTGGATATTGGGCCAACGTAGCTGGTGTGGACTCTGTTCTCGATATCGATCTGCCCGACCTGGGATGATCGACTCCTGGAACTCACGTCCTGCACTGCCCGTAAATCGATGGTCGTGACCTCGAACCCCTAGCCATACTTCGGGCTCGAGGATCGACATGCGTGCCATGGCTTCCAAGTCGATAGTCTGACTTGTATGCCTTATCTGGCTCATTTGCCTTGGTAAATATTGCATCCATGAGGTCCACTCGATGATGATATATCGAGGTGCGTAACCCGGTATCGTCAAGACTCTTGCCACTAAAGGTGTTGAACACAGCTGTTTTCATGTAATATTTGATGATATTCCTTTCCATGAGAGCGGTGTTAGAACTACAACCCATGTCACTAAATCATCTTCAGTATTAAAATGTAGATTTTATAACAGAGAACAGTTTATATTCCTTAAATTGTCAGCATAAAATTGATATCCTAGCCTTTGCTTCATTTGCCATGTAATAGATTATCAATGAACTTGTTTCATTCCATAGGTAATGATATCTAGAATTAGAAATACACGGCACTGTGTACTTTTTATGACATCCTGTACATTATTTTCCATGGACTCCTAGACGATTTCATTGTCCGGGTGGACCTATGGAAAGTCATGAGTATTGTTAATGTTGTTAGTATTATTGTCATTGGTATGAGCAGAGGTTGGCTTTGGTGGACGGGTAAATACAAACGGGGTAGTTACGATGCGGGAGTCGCCATTGGATTCGATCGTCGGATCATCTTGGCGTGTGTATAAGACAAAAAATAGTTTTTGTCTTATCACGCGTGACAGATCCGATCACTGGAATTCAATGAGCGACTTCCCATCGTCAGTAATACCCACTATCGTCATTGGCGAATGGCTATTAACCTTTTGTCGTTTATGGCAAAAGGCAATTTACTTTTGTTTTTTCTTAATTGCAGAACAAATACTGCTGAGGTTTAGGGTTTAGCCTCAATGAGAAAATAAAACGGAACGCTTAACAACAACGTATCTTGATGGCAGGGGAGGATCCACATTCATCAAAGGGGGTCACATGACCCCACTGGATTTTAAAATAAAAAAAAATAGTATTAAAATGATATAGTTTTGTTGTTAAAAATTATCGTTTTGTCGATAAAAATTTGATGTTTTAGACTCCGATGACCCCACTGGATTTTTTTTTGGATAAAAAATGTAGTTTTAGAATTCGGTAACACCACTGGAATAAATTCCTGGATCCTCCACGGCTTCATGGAGCCAGAATTGTGAATTTTTTGTGTGTTGCATGTGGCCTGCCTAGCAGCAGCACAAGAGCTTTGGAAGACAAGGAAATAGCTGTGCTGTTTTAAATCAGACTGACATGTTTTGTGCAAGCTCTGTTGTATTTTCTTGATTGGAACTGAAAGGTGCGGAGTACCTGCATAAATCTTGATAGGTTTGTCATGAAAATTTAAAATGTTGTTGCCAATGTTAATTCATTTGAAGTGACTGAAAGTAGCATGTCTAATAACTGGGTTTTTTTTTTCTTTCTTTTCCTTGTATAACTCTTTCCCTTCATATTTTAAAGCAATTGTAATCCCCTGGATATGGCCTAGTGGTGAGGAGCTGTGGTGTTATAATGACAGCCGGACTCTAAGCTGAAGGTCAGCGGTTCGATTTCCGTAAAAGGGGTTGATTTCCGATTGATTACACCCTTCAGTGATGGAGAACCAGCAAGCCCCTGACTCTAAGCTCTAGGTTACCTGATTAACCTCTCCCCACATTCCTGTGGGATCGGGAGTGGGGGGCCCTCATGGTTAGGGTATAACCATTTTTTAAAGCAATTGTAGACTAGTTTCTGCAGCTTGTTTTTGGATATTAGGTGGGTGATGCTCGTGCTCCCTCTGTTGCCATCCTATATAGTGAGCAGACATTTTCGGTATGTCTGGAAAATCAGGAAGGCAGAAGAAATCTCTTTGTGTTTGGAACTTCTGCAAGAGTGTATGTATGCTGCAAAGATATTCTAGAAAAAATTAACTCATTGACCAATCATTGGATTCCATAATTCACGGTGTTGATGGTGGTGTTGATGGTCGAAGAGTACTGGATATCATTTTTGGTACTTGTTGTTTTTGGCTTTTGAACATTGCAAGAGGGGATTTACTAAGAGAGTTTGTAGTCACCGAAGGTGTGTATATCGGTATATGTACATGATTCTCCCTACAGTACTCTTTTTTTTCCTTCTTCAAACAAAATTACCATATTTAGCTGACTATATAAAAAAAAATAGAAGACAATAATCGCACATATGCATACGGTCGGGCTTGAACCCATAAGACCTCAGTTTAACCAATAAGGTAAATTACGAAACAATATTTGTCAAGTACAAAATCTGGGCTGTTTAATCTAATGGTAATTGAATTAAGGATGAAAACAAGAGAAATACGAATGGGTGGAAGGATTTTTTGGGGTGTATGTATAGGGAACATTTGTGCCCTAGCCCTTCATGGGCCGTGTCTATCATGGACATTTCTTTCGTGTCTCACAAGTACAATTAAACCGTAATTATCCCTTAATTTTAGGAGATAATCTCGGTATTCAAACGATAAAAATCAGAGCCTTAATGGCTCAGGACTCATCTCATAATTATTCTGATAAACGTGTGTTTATCATTACACGCTCTAGCCGACTGCGGTGGCGCAAATTTGAGGTACATGTGACCGAGCCGGCGTGTCCGCTTCTATCTCGTCTGACCGAATCATGTGGACCGTGGAACGACCTGAGCAGCCCCTCCTTTGGAGGTGGAGATCGGCCCTTAGGCCTACAAATGGACTCTTGGTCCTTAAAGTTAAACTTCTAGCCCTATTTCCATCGTGACAAGTGGCGTGGTGAAATCCGGTATCGTCATAAGCCCCTCAGATCTGCCTGAGCTCTTGAGGTCAGGTCAGATCTACGTTAGTCGCTTTCTGAGCTCATCCTAGTCTGTCTCCATAGAGCTCAGCTCCTATGTTAGGCGCTTTTCGGGTATTTTAACCGGACCTCAGGAATCCGACTTGACAGGTGGCAAGGTTCGGTTATGACGTTGTTAGAACTTTGCCGAGAAACGAGGCGTTTCTGTCTCACATCATTATGAGCGGGACGGTTTTCGAAGACGTGTGAAGTGGTTTATGACAGGTATTTATACCTCTAGTCATATCAACCGTTGCACTACCTCTTTAAAACGAACGATCCAGTTCCGGTAAAGCAGATCTACTTCAACGCTTTCTCCAATCTTTGACAGTCAAGTAAGTTTCTTCCTCTTCTAGTTATTGTTTGCTTTATACTGCTTTAACTTTTCAAAGCTTGCTCGTAACAAGATGGCTGAAACTAAATCTATCTTGAAACAAGAGAAGGTACTCTAATTGTGTAGTAAATATATGGTAGATCTTAGTATTTACGACCATCAGATTCCCACGGCCGTTAACCCCTACTCATCTCTGTTGGATGTAGTGCCCGAAAGACAATTTGTGTAATTGTTTTTAATAATGGATGACAGAATTAATCTCATCTTAGTTACTTGCTTTGTGCTTGTAAAGTAATACACTGCTGCAAACCCTAAGTATATCAGTATGTAACCGTTTAACTCAGTGTATGGATTACAGGTGAGGATTGAGTTAGTGGTGATATACTTAAACTGTTAGTCCGTGGTGAACTTAATCGAGTTTAGGGTCTCTTGATTAAAACACCAATAATGCGCCTGAGAACACCTTAGGGTGTGATAGTCTTATCCGATTGCCGGTAGAGGGTACTACGTGGGGGCATTTATATATGATGGCATTCATATATGATCGGACCGATTTAATATGAATTTCTCGATATAATTCCGTAATCGAGGAATCTTATTAAATCATTAGATGATCATATATGGATCAACCTTAATCTGAGGTGATCACGAGTGGTGCCGCTTGTCTCGGGTAGTGTTTGATGTGTTAGTTACGGTTCACTTAAATATGTGTTCCAAGACACTTCTCATTGGCACTATCTCCTCGATGAGTGAGTAGTTCGATTTTCACGGACATGGAATCCATTCCTTCCTCAAGTGGGAAGTAGAAAGACGATCTCCTTATTTGTTAGCCTTAAGAAAGTGATCGATCCCGGGAGTTCATATTAGACTAATTGATCACTAGTCAGATATGTGAACTAATTGATCATCAGGGGGTTAATGGTAAATAAGGATAAGATATTCTGTGTCGGGTTTACGGAGATATCCCAATCAGAATGGACAGTCTATGGAGGGTTAATCCGTATGTAGTGATTATATCAATGGACGCTTATTCACTCTATGGGTTGAGTATAAGTATACATCTATAATCGGTAGAGTTCAGTTTCGGGTTTATGGTGGCGTAATCCCGGAATTAATAATTAATGTGCTTATTCGGTTCGATGAATAATTAATTATTGGAGCTCTTGGTTATAGTCCATGGTCCCCGATGTGGCTTCGTAATTTGACTAATAATCTTGTTATTTGGGCCTCAATAATAATTAATTAATCGTTGGTAATTAATTGATATGCATGGATATTATTTAGTTGGGCTAAATAATATAATAACATAAAAGACATTTTATGTGGGCTTAGTGACCCTAAAAGTGGCGCCAATATTGATGATAATTAGAGAGAAATTAGTTTTCTTGGATAATTATTTGACATGTGATTTATCTTTTATTTGTTAAATGATAATTCATGGAATATTAGATAATAATATGATTTATCCTAATTTGTTTGGGGTAATCATTTTATTTATCTTTTATTTGGAATAAAGGATTAATGTAATAATTATCTCTTAATTATTTAATCCTTGGAGAGAAGAGATTACTCTCTATATATAAAGAGAGTTCTCCCAAGCCTTAATGGATTGGCAAAATTCGACCACACACATAAAAAAGAGAGAAAAAAATTATTTTTATTGCATATCAAGGAGGTTCGTGTATCAAGAAGGGTGTCCACCAACGGCCGTTTGGATAACACATCGGAAGATCTTGGCTTCTCTTCCTACTATTGGTAACATGATCTTAACCCCCTAGTAGTAGTTTAAGTCATTTAATTATGTATTGTGATGTATAAGTCGTGATCCATCCGCTGCGCGTAGATATAACTCGTTTAGATCTAAGAACCTGCATCCTTCATGTGGTATCGGAGCCAGGTTCCACGATTTATATAGTCATAATCATAATTAAACGATTTAAAGGAGTGGAATTGCATGTAGGTAAATTTTATTTATTGTTTTATTCATTGATAATGATTAATTGCTATTGTTGAAGAGATGGATTGGGGGTTGGCACTGTTTACCCGTTAGATCTATTGTAAACTCATATAAACGATGAAATTCGTTCATATGAGTATAGGAAATTATGTAATTTATTTTTATTGCAATTTTAATTTCCAGAAAATAGATCTGTTTAGTAGCTGTTTAGTTATTTCGTTTTTCCCGTTGATCGAGCCGTTGACACGACCATCCCTCCAGTCAGAATCAAGATTGGAAGATGATGAACAATTCCACAAAATTTGCCGTTGATCGGAGTCCGTTTTGATATCCGTTCGTTGCTGCAAAGAAGCTGCTGTAACAGAAAAACGCAGGATTCACAGAAACCCTACATGTGACTTCCTCGAATTTCTGGGAGAGTTTCGACCGTTGAAACGCAAATCCAACCGGTCAAATCGATAAATACGGAGTTTTTGACGTGGTATAAACATTTCAGGTCGATCGGGATTCATCTCGATTCCCGATCGGCCTCGGGAAGTCTTTGAGGCGCTGCTGTAAAAGTTAGATCCAACAGCAAGTTGGGCGGCTCACTGGAGAAAATTGACAAGTCAAAGCTCCGATCCAACCGTCCATATTGAAGCCCAAGGAGTGAGGAACAGATCTGGAAAGTTTCGTCACGATCCGAGTTCGTTTGGTTTGCCGATTGTCGAAGATTTTGAACTGCTGCAGATTATGTTATAAAGAAGTAAACCCTAGTTAGGGTTTTGGTTATTTATTTTCTAATAGATTAGATACGGGGGTGCCAACGGTCCATCTCGATGTTTATTTTCCGCACTAGTATACATGTTTAGATTGTATGTGTAGAACCGGAAAATTGCCATGACATGCATCATATCATTAATTCCACTCCATATGCATACATGTAGAATTAATTCGAGGAATTAGTTAGGCATGTATAAAACACGCAATTAGTTTTAATTAATTGTTTGATATTAATTAGAAACTAATTAGGGTAAAAACCGAGGAACACGGGTTTTTTTTTCAATCGTCGATGTTGGGTGACGGATTCTCGGTGAATCCCACTCACGAAAGCATAGGAGCAAAGTCTCGAAACCTCGTGGTTAAGGTGTTGGATTCTCGGTGAATTCCACCTTACTGAGACGAGATTACGTTTTTGTTCCGCAGTGTCTACGTGAAAGTTTGATGTTTAAGGATTGGATAATCACGGGCAAACATGGTTCGAAAGTGGTTTAACCACGGTTGGGTGGTCAACAGTAGCTACGGCTCGATCGAATTAACCCTCCACGTGTGGCGTTTGCACGGGGGTCTGGCAAGACTGAGCCATCCGAAGAGCCACTACGGCTCAACGGAGCTCCCATGGTCTTGACCCGTCCGACGGCCACATATGTTCCAACGAATAGGTCGGGTGGGCTACCCCACGTAACCGGCAACATTCAGACTAAGGCGACTATAAAGCAGCCCACCCTAGTCTGGGGGGACTTATGATGATATGTAGGCCCACTGGGTCGGATTATTCATAATTGGGCCGGGCCCAGGATGAAAGTTAGATAATGAAGATAAATGAGCCGACCAAGTTTGGCCACCAAGCGCCGACTGCATCTAGATGTTTGGGCGAGTAGTCGGAGGAGCAGACTCCACCGTGTTCTCGACGAAGGTTTTCTGCATGCATAGTAGTAGTCGAATGTGGCGCAGACCGAGTCAATAACGTCTCAACTGCTTACAGACGTGGATAGACCCCACGTCTAGAAGATAACCGATGGTAACTTCCCAGCACGTCCAGGAAGAAAGACACGATCTGCTACTATATAAAGAACACCCTGAACTACGAGGGGGACTTGATTCCAGTTTATGACTTAAATTGGATACGTAGGCAGCTCTTTCAAGAGTTCAGTCCAAAATTATATTCAAATATTCTTGTTCTTATATCTTTTTCCTAATTAGAATTACCCAATTACCCGATTGTCATAGCATACAACATCAATAGAAACCTTACAAGTCGATTTCACAAAAAAACAACACCAAAACACAGCAGTTTGGTCTCGGGTTTATTCTGAGATACTGAACCGTCCAAAAACAATTTCAACCGTTCAGATTGTACCAAATAAAGAGACGAACACGCCCTCAAAATTTCGTCACGATCGTAATCCGTTTCAATGTCCGATCGTCGCTGGAAAACTTCTGCTGCAACAATTAACAGCAGTTTGGTCGCGGGCAATTTCAGAGAAATTAAACCGTTCAATAAAAATTTCCACCGTTCAGATTATAGAAGAAAAAATTTCGAATAATCCCTCAAAATTTCGTCACGATCGGAATCCGTTTCAATGCCCGATCATCGCCGGAAAACTTCTGCTGCAACAATTAACAGCAGTTCGGTCATGGTTAATTTCAGAGAAATTGAACCGTTCAATCGGAAATTCCATTGTTTAGATTGTAGAAGACAAAATTTCGAACAACCCCTCCAAATTTCGTCACGATCGGAGTCCGTTACATTATCCGATCGTTGCCTGAAAGTTTCATCTGCAGAGTTAAAAAAACAGCGATTTTTTTTTTTGTTTTTTCAACTTGGCTCTGCTACCATGACAATTTTCGGTCAAAATATTTCGTCTCTCTTTAATCAATCAATGAGTACAATATTTATCGTCACTAATAGGTCTTATACATTACACAATATACCAAAACTACCCTTACTAAATCAATACACAAATCAATATTTTCAATAATCGTAATATATCGTAATAGTCACCTTTTATATAATTTGTTTCATTCTATTTTTTCACATCTCAAACGCAGTAATTGAATGAAATTATTCCATTCTATTTTCTATCATTTTATTTCTTTCCATTCCATTCATGCGTAACAAGCATGATTGTAATTTGTTATTTGGTCCATAGTTTTGTGCTACTCACTAATTTATATTAGTCGTATCCTTGGGGTTTATTATGTTACAATGTTTTTCAAATATCATACCTCTGTTTATTTAATTATGTCTATCTTGCAAACGATTCTGGTAATCGGGTGGTTGCTGTTGAAGAAAATCAAAATACGCAATACGGAAGACACAAACTAGATGTTTTATTGAATTGATGATTGATGATACAATACTTCTCCATTATATAGGAGAGAAAAATGAAAACAACTTAATTCAAAATAAATAATCCTAATAATAAATACCCCAACCCATGCAATCCCATTAACCATCACGTTCCGTTGAAAAAAAAAAAAAAAAAACAAACAACAAACAATCAAACCAATTCATCATCTGCATCCATTTCATCATCCAATTTATTTTATTTTAATCATGGTCGTACCTGCAGTCATGCCCCATTCCCAGTAGCTGCATGAAATCACATCAATATTTTTAATTTTAATTGTCAATAAGACCTCCATAAGTTTATCAATTAAATTGAGTCCACGTTGCATTTCCTTTCAGAATTGTGTTTGCATCAAATAAAAATCTCATATTTTATTCATCATCAAGAGCCTAAGCAACCATCAAGAGCCCTATTCCTTCCGCAGTCTTCCACAACACATGGAAAGATAGGAGATTTTACCCCAATATAAATTCCTTAACCGTAGCTACTGTTGACCACCCAATATAATTTTAATTTTAATATTCGGGCCTATGATTAATTAATTGTTTGATATTAATTAGAAACTAATTAGGGTAAAAACCGAGGAACACGGGTTTTTTTTTCAATCGTCGATGTTGGGTGACGGATTCTCGGTGAATCCCACTCTGCGAAAGCATAGGGAGCAAAGTCTCGAAACCTCGTGGTTAAGGTGTTGGATTCTCGGTGAATTCCACCTTACCTAGACGAGATTACGTTTTTTGTTCCGCAGTGTCTACGTGAAAGTTTGATGTTTAAGGATTGGATAATCACGGGCAAACATGGTTCGAAAGTGGTTTAACCACGGTTGGGTGGTCAACAGTTGCTACGGCTCGATCGAATTCACCCTCCACGTGTGGCGTTTGCACGGGGGCTGGCAAGACTGAGCCATCCGAAGAGCCACTACGGCTCAACGGAGCTCCCCTGGTCTTGACCCGTCCGACGGCCACATATGTTCCAACGAATAGGTCGGGTGGGCTACCCCACGTAACCGGCAACATTCGGGCCTATGATTTATTGTTCCTTAATGTAACATCAAGTCCAAAAACGTGATCAGTAAACCTACCACTTTTTCAAAATATTGAGTGGGAGCGGGAGAGGCGACAGCCGACCCCACGGCCTCTATTGTTGACACAAGCAACGTGAGAGAATGGTGACGCCTCGTGCGGCACGGGACCGCCTCCCTGGAAGGCCTTCACCGCTATCAAAATTCAAGGCTTGGTCTCCGAAAGGATAGGATTTTGGGTACTCTTCGGTCACCGACCGACCCTAAGGCGGCACACTCGGGTCTACCTAAAAATCTGAGAGCAGAGGTCACACTCATAAAGGTATATTTTTGTAGTAGTACCTTGGTGAAAAAGGAAAGGTGATTGACGATCACAAATGAGATGTTCGATTCTCAATTTGATCTTCAATATTAATCGAAACCTCTTTGACCTACCCTAAGGCGGCACTGAGGTATTAGATTAAATCCTTGAAACGGTAGGATAGACTATAAGTACTTAGTTTATAGTTCCTAAAATTTATTAGTAGTGTATGATTTGGATTTATTTTCTTCTGTCAATTTTATTTACAACTATTTATATATCTCTAGGGTGCTAGATCGCTAGTGTAAAATTGACTAGTAATGACTTCGTTAAAAAGTGGTAAGTAACTAGAACGTTGTACTTATTGATCTTACATGCGATTAATTTTTCGGAAGAGATATTTCTCTTGAGCCTTCAAGACTTAAGTGACGTAAATAAGTATGTCACTGTTGTCAATCGTGTTGAACGAGAGACGACTGTGGTCAGTTTGAAAGATGATTGGGACGATAAAATTCTTCTAGTGAATTTTAATTGTGTAGTGTCTACACAAGAAATTTTCTAATAGAAAAATTGGAGAATCATAAATTAAAGTGTCGCTAGTTAGACGGTATTTGGAACCGATAAACTAGTGGGAGCTTTTGTCTTATGTTTTTCTAATTTAGAAAATTATTCCCACTGGTAACGCTTTTATTAGACATCCTACGCTTCACGAGTAGTGTCTACTCATACGAATCGCTAGTTCAAGACTATTTCCTTTTAAGGAAAGTTAAGAATGGGAAAGAATGTCTATAAGTGTTAATCATCTTAACTGAAGTTTTGAGGCTAAACCGAAACATTAAATAAAGAAAGTATAGGATAAGGAAAGTGATTTCGGATCACTAACCAATGAATCCTTAGCGACTTTCTTATCCGAGTAACTTGACTCGGTAGCTTAGTTCTTTGGAAGAACAAGAGAGCTTTGCATTAACGATTAATAGAGTAACAATGGGCAGTAATTTCAGCTAGAATAGTGGGAGTGATATAAGGAAATGAATTTCGGATTCTATCCTTGAATATCACATAAAAATTATCTTTCTGTTTACAGATTCGTTGAAACAAATGGATTCACTTTCAACTCGATATATTGTTGCCTCATAGAAAGTGAAGATGGCATTAGTAGTACGAATCCGAGACTCGGACTTTTGTTTGATAAATTCAGAACCACTAAGAAATGCTGAAAAGGTATATGTAACGCGTCTTAAACTATTATAGGCGAATGGTTTCCGTATTAAGATAAACGATTTTTCAATATCTATTAATTAGTGCATATATCCTAGAGATAAGACCTGACGACTGGCTAAGGGTGATTCCTATCTCCCAGTCTCGGAACACTGTCTTAAAGGAACAATGACTACGCTTCCTTTCAACTGGGAAAGGGTAATAGATTTGAAGGGGTAACATAGCTTGTTCATCATAACCTTCGGGGTCTAGTGAGAGATACAAGCTAGTGGGAGATTTTGAGTGGTGACATTTTGTCTGATAACTACTCGAAACACGGTTTAGTTTATCGAAAGAATACGAGGAGGAGTCTCTCATTTAGCAGAGAATAGAGTATTCCATGCTCAGAAATAGGCTATCGCATAGTCTTGGGACTGATGCTCGGCCTGCCTCCTAGTGGAATGTTTCTCACTGAGGAAGAAACCATAGACTTGCCCTATATAGTTATTGATGTGCTACAATACACTACTAAACTCGATTAAGATAATTGGTTTCAAAATAACGGTTAACATTATTATGTAAACCGAGAAGTCTACCTAGAAGATGATAGTGAATTTATGGATAATGAGTGAATTTGGTTCACACCACTTCCGTAAATGTAGGCATTTAGCACTTAATGCTTGAAGGTAGGACTGGAGATTTTGCGCATATGTTCAGATTGTGACTGTTCGTGAAATATCTTAATGTGTCGAGTGAAGGTTGGTTATAAGATTCTTGAGATCAGAAAGTGACGGTTGCACTGTCACAAGCCTTCTGATAGAATCTATAAGTAACAGCCTTAAACCTTGGAGTACGGTTACCCAAAGGAAGTTACTATCTGATTTAGTCAGGCCACGTGCAACATCGGATGTTGGTGACTACACCGATAAATACTACTTGATCAGAATGTTAATCCACCTAGAACGCAGTGGGAGTATGGTTTAACCATTGACCCATTGTGGTTTTGTGGACTTTACAATCACGGGGTGATTGATAACCTATGGCTCTTGGTGGGTCAGATAGATTCTCGATCATAGATGCCGGTTTGAAAGCCTTAACCCTGTGAATGGAGTTTTGGTACTCCAGCTTCGTTCACCTCTTGTAGAACCACCTGAGTGTCTCAGGCCCAGTGGGAGTAATTGGATCTACGCCGAAAAGAGTCGAATGAATAGGAAAGTTTAACTTTCAAGACAAAGTTGAGTGGTCTAGGGTGATTCCCTAAAAAGTAGAGAGGTTAACTGCACCTTGAACTCTCTCACCACTCGCCTCTTGCAAGATTTCGTTAGAAAGCGGAAAATAGGGGTGATACCTCGAGACTTTCTTGCCAAAAACGGATTCTCGAATTCATTCGAGCATGTATGGTCTTGTTAGAACAAATGGCAAAGTTGACCGCCGGGACTTCATCCTTTTGTGGATGTAAGAGAACCTCTCGGTCATTAAAAGTTGCATGTTTTAAAATATGTGGACTTGACCATAATATTGATAAGTCTTTTGTAGACTGGGTATCAGTTTTGGTAAAATAGTAGTATTAGTGTTCGCGAAAAGTAACACTGAAACGGTTGGAAACAACATGTGTGTGCTATCTGAAGTCGGAAACTGACAGGCCTAGATTCTCTGGATGAGAGAATTGGACTATATTCTAAGAATCTGATTCGGTCAAATTCACGAGAATGAGTCATTGGCTATCCCACCTATCTTATTGAATAAGATGATCATGCATATACGTATGCAACATTCATCGAGAGTAGTCCTACCCTACCTCTCAGGAATGATTCTCTAAATCTTCGGATAAAGAGAAAATGAGATAGAGTCTCTCTTGGATAATGGAAAGTCAGGTTATAACAAGTCAATAGTAGTCAAATCTCGGATTCGAGCATTGAATAGCGGTTTAGTACGTCCTCAAGTATCTTTAGAGAACGAGGAATCATATGCTTGTATATTTAGGTGCAAACTTGATAAATGGTTGACTAACTGATTCTGACTTGTAGTCAGATTAAGGATGATCATTAAGTTGATCTCGGCCTCAAGTGTTTACTCATAGTGCTTAGAATTTCCTTTTGTTCGGGAGTAATTCCAGTCCGATAAGCCGATGTCACTTCATTGTGAAAACAAAGAAGAGATAGCTTAGAAGGATCTTCTCAATCACAAGAAGTCAAAAGCATATTGAGAGAGTACCGCTTCGATTGGAAGGACCGACAACGCTTCAATCCTAAAGATCGCCTCGAGTCGACAACCTAACTAATCGCAAGTACCAAGTCGAGTGCTTGGAGGGTACGGCATTGATGGATATGTCTCATATGCTTTTAGAGCAAGTGGGAGAGTGTTGTGAATAAGTCGATAAATGGTGTGCTCTAAAACAATCGTTGCTTGTCATTTCGCAAGTGGGAGATTGTTGGATGTAGTGCCCGAAGACAATTTGTGTAATTGTTTTTAATAATGGATGATGAATTTATCTCATCTTAGTTACTTGCTTTGTGCTTGTAAAGTAATACACTCGCTTTGCAAACCCTAAGTATATCAAGATGTAATCGCTTAACTCAAAGGTATGGATTACACGTGAGGATTGAGTTAGTGGTGATATACTTAAATCATTAGTCTGTGGTGAACTTAATCGAGTTTAGGTCTCTTGATTAAAACACCAATAATGCGCCTGAAACACCTTAGGGTGTGATAGTCTTATCCGACTATCGGTAGAGGGTACCTCACGTAGGGCATTTATATATGATGGCATTCATATAGATCGACCGATTTAATATGAATTTCTCGATATAATTCCGTAATCGAGGAATCTTATTAAATCATTAGATGATCATATATGGATCAACCTTGATCTTGAGGTGATCACAGGGTGCTGCTTGTCTCGGGGTAGTGTTTGATGTGTTAGTTACGGTTCACTTAAATATGTGTTCCAAGACACTTCTCATTGGCACTATCTCCGATGAGTGAGTAGTTCTGATTTTCACAGACATGGAATCCATTCCTTCCTTGTGGGAAGTAGAGAGACAAATCCGTTATTTGTTATCCTTAAGAAAGTGATCGATCCCGGAGTTCATATTAGACTAATTGATCACTAGTCGATATGTGAACTAATTGATCATCGTGGGTTAATGGTAAATAAGGATAAGATATTCGTGTCGGGTTTACGGAGATATCCCAATCGTAATGGACAAATATGGAGGGTTAATCCGTATGTAGTGATTATATCAATGGACGCTTATTCACTCTATGGGTTGAGGATAAGTATACATCTATAATCGGTAGAGTTCGGGCCTTGGGGTTTATGGTGGCGTAATCCCGGAATTAATAATTAATGTGCTTATTCGGTTCGATGAATAATTAATTATTGAGCTACTCTGTTATAGTCCATGGTCCCCGATGTGGCTTCGTAATTGGACTAATAATCTTGTTATTTGGGCCTCAATAATAATTAATTGGTCATTAATTAATTGATATGCATGGATATTATTTAGTTGGGCTAAATAATATAATACACATAAAAGACATTTTATGTGGGCTTAGTGACCCTAAAAGTGGCGCCAATATTGATGATAATTAGAGAGAAATTAGTTTTCTTGGATAATTATTTGACATGTGATTTATCTTTTATTTGTTAAATGATAATTCATGGAATATTAGATAATAATATGATTTATCCTAATTTGTTTGGGATAATCATTTTATTTATCTTTTATTTGGAATAAAGGATTAATGTAATAATTATCTCTTAATTATTTAATCCTTGGAGGACAAGGATTACTCTCCTATATAAAGAGAGTTCTCCCAAGCCTTAATGGATTGGCAAAATTCGACCACACACATAAAAAAGAGAGAAAAAAAATTGTTTTTCTTGTCTTGGGTTTTAGAAGAAGAAAAACTACAAGTTTTTCTTGGTGTTGCATATCAAGGAGGTTCGTGTATCAAGAAGGGTGTCCACCAACCGCCGTTTGGAGAACACATCGGAAGATCTTGGCTTCTCTTCCTACTATTGGTAACATGATCTTAACCCCCTTTTAGTAGTTTAAGTCCTTTAATTATGTATTGTGATGTATAAGTCGTGATCCATCCGCTGCGCGTAAATCTAACTCGTTTAGATCTAAGAACCTGCATCCTTCAATCTCGACCTCCTTCTGGATACTGCACCGTATATGAGGATCATTTCAATGGAGGTCTTCGTCTTCCCTTATGTCCGGCCTGTGTGGCCGTGCTAGACTATTACTAACTTAGTACGGCCCAAGTAGCTCCTAATGGGATCAGGGGGATAATAGGCTTCGCCATAATTTGTCGATTGGTGAAGGTTAAATTTACCGTGGAGCTTTTCCGATCCTTTTATCAAGTTAAAAAGGTCAAGGACTATCCAAGTTTTTACTATTTCTCCCACCTGGCAGGAAGTCTTCATTTAATGGCTGACGGGCCATCCTCATACAAGGGTTGGAAAGATAGCTTTTTCTTTATCCGCCATGAGGATGCATCTAGCTTAAGCCGGTCGAACCGCGTAGATCAGCCTAAGGATGCTTCTCCCCTTATCTCTGACGCTCAGTCCTTACAAACCTTCCAAACTTTGAGGGTTTATCTGAGATACTGCCGGCTTCCCGAGAAGCTGATCTTGGCAGCTCGGCCGGCCGAGGCTGGTCCTGATCCATACGTTCCCCTTGATCCCTCCGCTCAAGAATCCTGTAGGCCCAAGCTTGTTATTTGCTTATTTTTGTGGAGAAAATCTTTATTCGTTGTTTCTGACGATTTTATCTTTTTATCTTTTGTAGTGGACGCCTTCCCAGATCTCTTGAACACAGCTGATGAGGAGGGATTGCTGCAACATGTTGAAGCAAACATCCCTTCGGAGACTCAGGTCGGGGACCATGCCCGGATGCCTCCTAGCTGCGGTGAGTCCGCTAAACACAACCTCTGCTCGGATCCTGGACGAATTGAAGGATGATGCTATTGCTCATGACCCGACCTCGGGTCAGAAACTCGGCCTTGAGTCTTCTGAGGCTGTCCCCCAAGCATGGGCAATTCCTGATGCTTTCTTGCCTGAGATCGACCTGGAGGGAAGGTTGAAAAAATAGAATCCGGGTAGAGTCTACATAAGATCCGTCCCTAGACATGATGGCTCCAGCGGATAGAAGAAAGGTTCCTGTCGCCAATGAACATGAAAAAATCTTGGCGTCCCGAGCAGAGCTCGCCGTCCGTCCTGTGCCATGAAATATGTAAGTGTTGATTTACATATCGTCTTTCCCTTGAGTGCATGGTTCTTCCTAACTTATGCATTTTACAGGGTGCCTTAGTTGGTCATGAGCTGTATACTCATTTGACCGAGTCTGGTTCTAACGTTAGCCAACTGAAGAGTAGATCTCCGAGTTGAAGAAAGTGGTTTCTAACCGTAATAAAAGCCTTAAATTCAATGACACAGTGATTAAGAAGCTGAAGAAACAACTGAAGGCTCAGTCCTCTGAGATGAAGGCTCTGAAGACTGGCCATGCTGCTAAGCTTCAACCATTCGTGGAGAAGGAGTCCAAGTTGCAAGAGAGCATGAACAAGCTCAAGCATGAGCTGGCCGAGTTGGAGGTTGTTGCTCAGTCTCATCCGGTTTGGCTTAGGGAAGCTTCTGTCCAAGCCACTAAAGACTTCAAAGCTTCTCTAGAGTTTCTTCAGGCTCTAAACCAGGTTTTGGCCCCGGCAGTGCAAGGTAGCTATACCATGAAGGTGGATGATGCTAAGGCTCTCTTTCTAGAGCTTTCTGTTACTGACTTGGCCAACAAGATGTTTTACAAATTGGGGGCCAAGGAAGTGTACTCCATCCATTTGAAGGAATTCCGGGAAAGAGAAGATGTTGTTGCAAAATACGTCCTAATCCGGTGAAGCCAACCTCTGATGCTGATGATGCCCTAAATGGTACGAATAATTATACCTATATTCACCCCGAATTCTGCTCAAGAGCGGATAAATAGGCTCGTTATTATATGGAATATATGTTAAATGCTATGTGAGTGTTTCCAGGATCGTAATTCTGCATCTATGCTATTTTCCCAAGGTTTTGGTACTGTTTTGTGTTGTTTTGCGTGTTTTATAGGATGTAACAGATCTAGAGCATTGGAGAGTGGATCTGGACCAAAAGAAACATATTAGGTCAAGTGATTTAAGTCCAAGAAGAAATCTGCTGAAGAAAGAGAGGAAAAGTAGGCCCGGTAAACCGGCGACTTGTTTGACACGAAATTGATTCTTGCCGTATTATCTAGGTCGGTTAGGGTTTTAGAGAGTCTTAAGTCGGCTATTGTATCTATATAAAGAAGCGTGTACTGAAAGCTTTCATAAGACAACATAAGTTTTACATATTACATTACATACATTACAATTATTATTATGCAATAAAGTTTTCTTGAGCTTTGGAGAGTTATTTCTGGTTTTCTCCCTTCTTCCATCATCTCTAGCTTGAGTAGATCGAGCTAGATCTCTATTGTCGAAGGTATGAAGCTTTGAACGTTCCTTTAATGTCTTCAATATGGTAGATATGTTCGTATCTATGTGTTTTAGTTAATCATGTGTTTAAAGACCCCATAATTTACTTATTTTAATCGTGATCGAGCAATGTAGATCCGTAAATTAGGAAAGCTAACCTCGTAACCTGGCGGTCTATACCGGTTTACCGAGGCTATATTTAGAAAACCTAAAACTGGGATTCACTACAGCTACGTTGATCGACATGTTTAGTTAATCAGAGGTTAGTCCGCCAATCTGCTTATTGTAATCGTAAATTAACATGAAGGATCATTAGTGAAGTGTTAATTAAGACATAGTTCTAGAATGGACCCTAGAACGTGGTCGGTCAATGTCGATACCGCTCTAGGCGGGTTAGCGGTATGAGTTAGCGCCAATATCTCGCAGCTTCTAGTTCTTTATGCGTATGGGCTATTACGGACCAATTAAGAAGGGTAACTTATGATAGATTGTCTACATCGCCATTGTCGGAGTAGATAGGAGTAGAATTGCACCCGTAGTGATAATGATAATTAAAACGAAAGCTCGCGATTAATCTAAGGAAATTATGTGGGGAAGTAAACATAAAGATTAACTAATCCAAGTTAGTAGATCGGTGAGGAGAGGGAGATAAATACCATGTTTGTTTTCTTTTATGTTATTGTTGGTCAATGACCGCTTCTATGTTGCTTAATTAGGTTAGAATCGCTTACACTTATAGTTGCATTGTCTTTGCCGGATCGACCTTGACTCGCATTTACTATACAACGATGCACCTAGTATTCTTGCAAGTAATATCGACGTTAGTGACTTACATGCGATCAAGATTTTTGGCGCCGTTGCTGGGGACAATGGCCAATTATAGATATAAATGTTGTAATTCTAATTAAGAAGTCGTTTTTATTTTATTTTAGTTTATTTTGAGTCTTGAGTCATTCTGTATCAACCCTGCACATGTTAAACTGCCAGAAAAAGAAATTTCAGGGCCGGTTTACTGTGGCTAACCCCCGGGTTACCGAGGCCTGAAAAATTGAATTCTGAACAGTTCCTGTTATTCTGTGTTATTCCCTGTTTATTTTAGTTAGTAGGTCCGCAACAGTTGGGATCACACCCAGCTGAAGCGGAAGTTGCTTAACCTTTTCTTTGTTTTATTTTGTCTTTGCGGTAGATCGAAAAAACGTAGATTCGATCAAACCGGAGTTGAAAAAGAGCAAACAAGTCAAGTAATATGCCTAGAACGATATTGAAAATCACACCGATTTCCATGTACCCTGGATCTGAAGCAAGAGAGCATTATGAAGCTATAAAGGAACGGTTGGAAAAGGAGAAAGAAGCAATCAAGCAAGAGCCTGAAGAGAACTTAAAGGAGTATAACACGTACCGTCCAGGTGAGTTCCCTTGCGAGTTAATTGATATATCATCTTCGGATTATGATTCTGATGATCCTGAAGAGCATCCTGACACGATGTTTTCTGAGCATGAGGATTACCCAGACTCAGACACCGTGGTGAAGTTAGGAGACCCTGGCTCGTTCCGACTCCCGATATCTGTTAATGGTATATTAGTAGGATTAGGTCTCTGCGACTCTGGCTCGAGTTGCAACATTCTACCTTTTTCCCTCTGTCAAAAGATCAAGCTTCTGGTTGTAATGAATCAAACCAGGACCATGACCTTCGTCGATAGAACTAGAGATATGCCTGTTGGTCTGCTTAGAAAGTGTACGATTAAGGCAGGAGGGTTCACATAACCTATTGACTTCACGGTCATAGATGTACCTGAGGACCCAAGTGCCCCAGTTTTGTTAGGAAGACCTTTCTTAGCAACAAGTAGGGAGGTTATGGATTTTTATAATGGGGATATTACTTTGAGGTTGAATAATGACGCTGTATCTTTTAAGATCTTAGAACCCCTAGAAAATCGGCCGGAAAATTGTAAGATGACGTATGCTTCACGGAAGGTGGATATCGAGGGACATAAGCATAGAGAGGCTGTAGTAGAAACCGTTGAGCAAGAATTTATGAGACTAATGCTTAGAGAAAAAGAAGAGAAGGACCACGACAAGATGATCACGGAAGCTAGTCCTACCGTGTTGCGTAGTGAACGCTTTGAGTTTAAAGAAGGAAACATGGAGTCCTTGGGTACAAAGTCTAAATCTCGACGCAGAGACAGATCTAGCACGCAAGATAAGAGGGAAAGGTGTGCTAGGAAGAGAGCTCAAAAAGGTTCTATAAAGGTACAAACCTCTGGAGCAAAAGTCTGGTGAGTTAAAGCTCCAACCCCTGAATGATCGAAAATCTGAAGAAAGTCGAGCTGGCGACTATAAACTCAGAACTATTTTCTTAAACCCTTAGTTAGATTAGGAATGAATAAAAGTAGCCAGATGAAGGGACGAGTTTTTTTTTATCATCCTAACACACCCTTAGGATTGAAACCGATGGTTGTGGAAAGGTTTTTTTTACTCGTTGCGGATTCTAGTGAAGTGTTAGGTTTTGCATCGGAAATAGCAATGGAAAGAGTAAAAGTCTAATCAATTTGAGGCCAGGATTGAGCAGTGATGGGATTCAACTTTACTGTACTTTGGTGTGCAGTTTAACACCCGTTTATCACTTTATTGACATGATTTGGGTAATTCTAGACCTAAATAAGAGTAATACCGAGAGTTATACGCACGGGGAGTTAAACTGTCATATCGATAGTGAACTCCGCCTTTTTAATGATATTTAACTCTTTTCCGAGCACTTTTGTTTTGCAGAATTACGCGTGGTGTTTGTTCGTATATGTCATTGCAGGACTTAGGTGACCCAAGGACCCGGAAGGTGATGTTTTGGAATGAGGAACATGGTCGTGGCACGAACGTAGCATGAAAGTGGAGGAAAAATAAAGTTTGGAGTGAAATCAAGGCAAACTGGCATTTGCTCTACACAAACTGGCGTTTGTCAAGGTTAAGGTTGAGGAATATATCATCATGCCAGACTGGCGTTTGACCTGTCCAAACGGTCGTTCACAGAAGTAGTATTTGATACTGAAAGTTAGATTTTCTGACGGACGAGCGTCCAAATCACCCCGAACACACGTTTGGATGGGCTCAGCCCGAATCAAGAAAGCTCATATAATCGAAACGGGCGTTTAGACAATCCAGAAGGGCGTTTTCCTTCAAGGCATGATCCATGAACTAGAGTTTAGGAGGAGCCAAACGTTGGTTCACTAAAGAATAAACCCTAATCATCATCAGATTTCCAGGCAGACGAGCATCCACCTTGGAGAAAACGCTCGTCCGGCCCCAACAGCAGCAGATTTCAACCCTACGCTATAAATACGCAGCTCATTCAGTGCTTTGACATATACGGCCGACTTTAGACACTTCTAGGGCGATTTTGGTGCGGTTTTAGTGTAGGTTGATCATCCTTTGATCCTTTGATTCCATAGATAACATCATTCGATTCTACATACTTTCAATAGCTTAGATTAACGTTTCAAGTTCAAAGATTTGGCTTTTCGGTGCAATTATTTCTTCCATATTTTATGGATCATATTTTCAGCAATTTATATGGTAATGAATTACCTTTTATTTATTTTCTTTAGTTTATATTCTGCTTTTAATTCCGTTTCTAGCATAATCATGAGTAGCTAATCCGTTGTGTAGCCGAATTATGTGAATGCGAGTGAAAACCCTAAGAGGGTTGAGATTGGGAGTTGTGTAGTGCGCAATTGAATGTTTTAATGATTAATCCACGTTCTAAAACTTATTATAACGTCGTTGAATTAGATTGATCACCTAGTTCACTTTCACACACATCGAACTTATAGATGCATTTTGCGGTGAGATGTGGGAAAAGGGGTTTTAGGATTGTTGCGTAGATTCGGCCTAGTTGTTAGGACCGTTTCCAATACAGAGGTTTGTCATCGTTGTTCGAGCAGCTCTAGAACTTAATTATGTTAGGATAATCAGTTTTCTAAAGGGAGAGTCGGTTAGCTTCACATAGAGTGGTTAGATCGAGTTGTTCAATCTGATCACTAGAATTAGGAGTTGGCACCCGTAGGTGTCGTTAGACTACATAGGATAGGTAGGTCGGTTAAGACACGCTCCCTGTCAAGTCCTCCCTAAGGGGTAAAAGTAGCTCGTGGGATCATAGTTCGGCTATGCCTTTTAATAACTAGAAGTGAAACCGGTAGTATAAACTTTATTTCTGCACTAGTATAAGACCTTTCAACCTTTGATTGACCTCGAACTAAGTTATACGCCAACTTTGGTACTTAGAAATTACTCCTCGTGGATTCGACCTTGTGACCACTATACTCCCGCTTGACCCGATACTCACCGGTGAAAGTTAAGCGTTAAGTATTTTGCTATCAAGAATTTTGGCGCCGCTTATGGGTTCACAAGCTAACTCTTTTTTTCTATCTCATTCTCGATGAGGGACATTGCTTCATTCAAGTTGGGGTGGATACGACTTAGCTTTATATTGTTTCGTTGGATAAATATGCCGGTAATTGTGATATGCTTAGTTAATGTCCGTTTTCGAGTCAGTCCAATGCTTAAAATTTAAAAAAATTTCACGGCTTGACACCGCGTTATATGCATATTTCTCACGATGGAGTTGGTAAATGTCTTAGTAGTCAAGAAATGTGTGCAGGGAGATTTAATTTTGTTATGATACGAACCCATTTGTGCACGTAGAACCGTGGTTATACTTAGCTTGGTTGCTATACACACTTATACCACTAGTTTCAAGGCGAAATAGATAGGTTTACCTAGGCCGGATACGGGATGAGAGTCCTGGCGCTTCTTTGACCCGACCAGAGCCAGATAGCTAAAATCCCAACATTTTACCCTCGTACCCCCTCTAAGCCTTGATAAGACGGTCTGACCACCGTCTGAGAATGAGCCGTTTTGGTTACTTAGCCTGTATTACCCTAACTCTGAGCTATATTATTGGTCACGTTTCTTTTGATCACCCTACGAGTGGACTTACTTGTTACTTTAGACACACTTTCTGAATCAAGTGTGGGGTGGGAGATGGTGCGTATTTCGAGAGGAGTTGGTAGTACGAGCTAATATAATGAAGGGGAGGAGTTCGAGAAATCTATTGTGAGGCTTGTTGGTTCGGGAGAATTTGAAAAAATTATGCAAAGAAATTTGAAAAGAGAAAAAAAAGAAGAAGAAAAAGTTTAAAAGAAATTTGAAAAAAAAGAAAAGCTTGAAGAAGTTTGGAAAAAAGAGAAAAAGAAGCCAAGGAATGAGTGTTTTGAGTGAATAAAAATATGATGTTAAGGTTGGAGTTGTTTATCAATGAGTATAGAAAGATCGAAGGAGTTTGGTGTGGTTTGGTACGGTTTTGAGGAGGAGAAACACATGAGACGATTTGGTTCACTCGTATTTTCTTTTCTCCAGTTCTAAATTTCCTTTCGGTCAACCCCGTCCCGAGCTTAACATTATAACCCTCCAAGTCCTGCTTGACCATATTTAGCCTCGGTTGCCTCGATTAGTGGAGATTCTAGCCCGGTATAAGTTATGTGTAGTCATTTGGCCGGTATCCAAAGCCGGTAACCATTTTGAGTGTAGCTTTTTGTTTTTATCACACACACTTCGCTTTCGTGATAAGATAGAGTCAAGTGGTTCACATTCCATGTCTACTTTGCCTTTACCTTGATGTCGTGAGTACTATACATGTTTCGTAAAGTTGATCCCTTGGTCTGTTTAAAGCGCCTAATTTACTCGAGGACGAGCAAAGGCTAAGTGTGGGGTGGTTGATGGGAGTCAACTTTACTATACTTTGGTGTGCAGTTTAACCCCCGTTTATCACTTTATTGACATGATTTGGGTAATTCTAGAACTAATTAAAATTAATATCGAGAGTTATATGATAAGTAGAATTTCGCAATCCGGCTCGATCAAATAAAATTTATAAAACTCGAAACCTTAGGCAAAACTCACTTTCTAACCGGCAGTGAACCAGGTCGATCGTAGGTAGTGCGTTCAGAGTCCGAGGTCGATCCCACGAGGAGATTGAGTCGAATATAAAATTCGTGTTAAAATCAGAGGACAAAGAGTATATGAACAAGACAAAAGATCGAAGCTTTTATTATTTCACGGCATAAACAAGGATCTGAATCAAGACTTTTATCCAGAGTAAATTTCATCAAACTAATGATCAACACAATCAAAACCATATTGAAAGAAAACAAATCGAAATCAGGAAACTCACAATAATGAAGATCAAACATTATAGATCAAGACTTTTGAATCCCAAATCAAAGAAAAGATATCAACCTTTAACTCGCATAATGATCCTGTGCACGAACTCCACCAAGCTATCGATCGAATATCGTATTCTACACTATATACAAAAATCTAAACTAAGAAATTGAAATACGGAGCCTAGTCCGTAGCTCTAATCCGACTATATAGATGTCAATCATATAACAGCCACCGGCCGGCCGGGTTGAGCACCTAAGCCGGCTTCAAACTCACCCAGGCCAATAAAAGTCAGAATATATGTTTCCTTAGGTTTAGATGCTCTTAAATAGGCAAAAATCTCGACTTTGACTCTAGTTGGGCCGACCAACTCGGCCCATTTGACTTGTCTTCAAGAATCAATCGAATAACTTTCTATGTAGAGCTCCGATTTAAATGATTCAAGATGCGTTGGAAATCTCGCTCAATTACCTACAACTTTCATGAAGATGACTTGACCATACACTGCCTCCAAGATGGGTCAAAATAAATATTAATGGACAGGTATGGCGAATCTAATGCTGTCAGGGCCAAAGGCCAGTTTGCCTAAAAAAATCAACTTTCAGTATCAATGCTACTTCTGCCAAATGCCAGTTTGAGCTGGCCAAACGCTAGTTTGAGCTAGGCTTGAGTCAAATGCCAGTTTGAGGTATGGCAAACGCCAGTTTGCCTTGATTTCACTCCAAACTTGACTTTTCCTCACTTTCATGCTGCTTTCGTGCCACGAACAAGTTTCTCATTTCAAAACATCGCCTTTCGGGTCCTCGAGTCAACTAAGTCCTGCAATAATATATACGAACAAACACCATGCGTAATTCCACAAGACAAAAGTGCTCGGAAAAGAGCTAAATATCGTTAAAAAGACGGAGTTTACTATCGATGTGACAGTTTAACTCCCCGTGCGTATAACTCACGATATTACTCTTAAACAGGTCTAGAACTACCCAAAACATGCCAATAAAGTAATAAACGGGGGGCAGATTCACTTACAAAAGTGCAGTGAAGTTGACTCCCATCATTATACGCACGGGGAGTAAAACTGTCATATCGATAGTGAACTCCGCTTTTTTAATGATATTTACTCTTTTCCGAGCAATTTTGTCTCTCGCGGAATTACACGTGGTGTTTGTTCGTATATGTTATTGCAGACTTAGGTGACCCGAGGACCCGAAGGCGATGTTTTGAATGAGGAACATGGTCGTGGAACGAACGTATCGCCATGAAAGTGGAGGAAAATCAAGTTTGAGCGAAATCAAGGCAAATCGGCGTTTGCTCAACCTAAATCGGCGTTTGCTCTACCCAAACCGGTGTTTGAGTCAAGGTTAAGGTTGAGGAATATATCATCATGCCAGATCGGCGCTTGTCCACCCAAACGGTCGCTCACAGGAGTAGCATTTGATAATCGAAGTTAGATTTTCAGACGGACGAGCGTCTAAATCACCCCGAACACACGTTTGGATGGACTCAGCCCGAATCAAGAAAGCTCATATAATCCAAATGGGCGCTCAGACAATCCAGACGGGCATTTGCCCTCAAGGCATGATCCATGAACTAGCGCTTGGAGAGCCAAACACCGGTTCATCAAGAATGAACCCTAATCATCATCGATTTCCAGCGCATTTAGCGGCCCACCTTGGAGAAAACACTCGTCCGGTCCCGACAGTAGCAGATTTCAACCCTACGCTATAAATACGCAGCTCATTCAGCGCTTTGACATATACGGCCGACTTGAGACACTTCTAGGGCGATTTTGGTGCGGTTTTAGTGTAGGTTGATCATCCTTTGATCCTTTGATTCCGTAGATAACATCCTTCGATTCTACATACTTTCCATAGCTTAGATTAACGTTTCAAGTTCAAAGATTTGGCTTTTCGGTGCAATTATTTCTTCCATATTTTGTGGATCAAATTTTCAGCAATTTATATGGTAATGACTTCCCTTTTATTTTTTGTCTTTAGTTTATATTTTGCTTTTAATTCTGTTTCTAGCATAATCATGAGTAGCTAATCCGTTGTGTAGCCGAATTATGCGAATGCGAGTGAAAACCCTAAGGGGGATCAGATTGGGAGTTGTGTAGTCCGCAATTTAATGTTTTAATGATTAATCCACGTTCTAAAACTTATTATAACGTCGTTGAATTAGATTGATCACCTATTTCACTTTCACACACATCGAACTTATAGATGCATTTTGCGGTGAGATGTGGGAAAAGGGGTTTTAGGATCGCTATGTAGATTCGGCCTAGTTGTTAGGATCTGCTTTCCAATATAGAGGTTTGTCATCATTGTTCGAGCAAATTCTAGAACTTAATCATGTTAGGATAATCGGTTTTCTAAAGGAGAGTCGGTTAGCTTCACATAGAGTGGTTAGATCGAGTTGTTCAGTTTAATCACTAGAATTAGGAGTTGGCACCTGTGGATGTCGTTAGACTACATAGGATAGGTAGGTCGGTTAAGACACGCTCCCTGTCAAGTCCTCCCTAAGGGGTAAAAGGAGCTCATAGGGTCATAGTTCGGCTATGCCTTTTAATAACTAGAAGTAAAACCGGTAGTATAAACTTTATTTCTGCACTAGTATAAGACCTTTTAACCTTTGATTGACTTGAACTAAGTTATACGTCAGCTTTGGTACTTAGACATTACTTCCTGTAGATTCAACCTTGTGACCACTATACTCCCATTGACCCGATACTCTGTCGGTGAAAGTTAGCGGTTAAGTATTTTGCTATCTAGAAGAGAGGTTGAGTCAAGTGTGCAGAGAAGGCAGACAAAGAAATCTGAGGAAAAGTGCACCCGGTAAACCCTAGGTTACCTCCGGGTTACCGAGGCTGGATTTTTAAATTTCTGAACGTCAGGCGATAAAGTTGAATTTTTAGAGACACGTTGAGGACACACGATGCACCAAATACGTTCAGTCAGTAGAAACGCCACCCTTTTTCCCTCTTTTCAAAATTTTCATCCTTTCCCACACTCCACCATAACTCCACCTCAATCTCATCAATCACCTCCTCAAATCCCTCACCCTATAACTTCTTCCTATTTAAACCACCCATTCATCACCAATATCATCATTCTTATCACTATCTTCTCTTTCATTCATCAAACTTCTTCCATTTCTTCTTCCTTTCAAAAATTCGGCCGCCATCACCACCACTATCACCACCAAACCACCACCCAAAATCAAACATTTTCTCCATTTTTCCAAACCCTAAACACCTATTTTCCACCATCACAGGATCTCAGTAGTCTTCTTTGCACGGTGAAGTGCTGAAATTCTTCATCTTTTATCATCAGAGCACGGTCCCAAAAAGAAAATCTGAAAATTTCAGGCCGGTAAACCGCACCTTGACCTCTGGGTTTACCGAGCGTAATTTTTCGTAATCACCCAATATCGCCCTATACTCTTTCAGATGGGTCCAAAGCATAGCCGCTCATCTGCTCGCCCAAGTGGTTATCAGACAGTCTATGGAGATGCCAACCCTTTGATAGATAGGGTTCAGCAGTTCCATTTTTTAGCTATCTACGAGTCGTTCCAAGGCCATTGGAACGCAAGGCTAGTTGCTAGAGAACGAGGGGTAGAATTGGATGATTGCGGGTCGATCTTGCCTGGAGCCCTACAAGCACATGATATTTTGGATATGGCGGATTCACCGACTCGGTTCCACGCCAATGTGGTAAGAGAATTCTATGCTTACATTTTGCATAACCCCGGAGTTACGTTTGCTATGGTCCGAGGGGTTAAAGTTGATTTTTCGATTGAGCGGATCAATGCTCATTTTGGGGTTAGACATCCACCGTGTGCCCGGATTAGTACACATCCTCGAGCAACATTGAAGATCTCGAGAGGATGGACATGATAGCTGAATATTTTGGGGTGCAATTGAGCGCAAATCTGCGGGGAGCCCCCACAATCTTCCTGTAGAGAATGAGTTATCTTGGGACCGGAAGATGGTAAATAGATTTGTTTGTGCCCGCCTTCCCGACCAAGCACACGGTCTCTGTCACTACCAAGAGGGCGGAGTTGATGTTTTATCTGGAGCAGGGATCTCCAATCAACATCGGTCTTCTGATGCATAGCCGTATTCACGAGCCTGCTGCCACTTTCGAGCGTGAGCTGTTACCATACGGGCCGATGATTGATATGTTTGCTTTGGAGGATGAGGTGAATATGCTAGTCAGTGATGATTGGAAAGACCCTGAGCTGAAGATAAGTTCGCAGTCGGTTCAGAAAGCACCAAGACGGCTTGGTAGAGCCGGTAGGAGGGCGTAATCCGGTGCATGGAGCACCGAGGACTCAGAGAGCCTTGCTTGAGGAGCACTCGCGAGAGATTGTGAGTCTACATCGCAAGATGGATCGGATTATTGACTTTCTAGGAGTTCCGCCGCTACCCCGCCACCTAGGATCGCCCCTCGCCATAGAGCATCATCTTCCACCGCCGCCTCCAGCCTCGGTCCACCTCCCGTTTTGAGCCTGTAGAGATGACTAGAGGACTATTCTCGACGCAGGAGTAGTTCTTTTTCTTTCTTTTTGTTGTTGTTTTCTATTTTGTTGTTTTTATTTTTATTTTTATTTCCTATTTAGTTGATGTAGAGGAATTTTATAATCTACTGATTTTGTCGGCTTAATTTGTTTTGGAGTTATTTATTTTCTCTTTATCGCCACACATTTTATTATACAGTTTCTTGTCACCACGATTCTTCTTGGTTTATTTGTGATTGTTTTGACTCGCCATGAAGATTAAGTCAGCCCCGCCAAAACAAGGGGCCGCACATGGAAATTTTCACAACGGATTATTTCAAACAACCCCAGCCCATCTCGCTTGAAACAAGGGGCCACATCTTGAATTTTCAAATAAGCAAATGTAGGTCTACAGTCGATTTATCATTATTTTTAGAGAGCTATGCGATCAATACTCTCAACCTTGCCAAAATAAAGAAGGCCGATATATACAAGAGCAAACAAGAGAGCAAATAAAGGGAAAAAATGCATACATCAAAAAGTGCCAAAAGCGCCACATGTCAAAAGTAGATAACAAAACAATGGAAGGAAAATGTTGAAATTGTTCAAATAATGTATAAAGTTTGAATTGTTATAAAACAAAATATTACAATTTTCAATTCGCCAGAGGAGTTAGGGTGTGATTGCCGGTCAAGTTAAGAAACTCGCCGGCGCAATTTGAAAATCTTCAAGAATGTGATCTCCTTTGGTCAAGGAGGTCGTTCATCTGCGTTGTGAGGTGGAGGGTCCCAAACCGGATCACCTTTCTTCATTTGATCAAGAGTGATGTCAACAATATGATCGTTAGAATAAGGGATGTCCGGATGAAGGGCCAATAGCCAGTCACACCGGGACATTCCAACCCACTTGGCAAACTCCTCGAGGCTAACAGATTCCCTACCGTGAGCTACCCAGAAATAGCAAGCAATGTGATTAAAACCTTGATCAAAGCTAGCCTCCTGAATATCCAAAAATTCCTCGGAGAGCTTGTACGCAACAATGGCCGCAGGTCCAGCCTCCTCAGCAGATTTTTTAGCCTCAGCGAGTTGCTCCACCAAGTCGGGCGACCTTCTCTTGTGCGCTCTTTAGCTCCTCCACGCATTCTTGGCGCCTCTCTTAAGCTCGCCACTTTCGCCTCCTGCTTAACATCCAGCCTCTTGCACGCCTTGACGGCCTCCCTGCCGGACGCTTCCTCACAAGGTGTTCGCGTGCTTGGCATCAAGATCGCCCATTGCTTTTTCAAAACAAAGAAGAGCAGAGTAGATTTCCGAGCTCGGCCTTGCGTTTAGCGGCGGCCTCAATGGCCTTTTGAATACGAGTTCGAGCTATAACAAGAAAAAGGATAAGCTCGCAGAAATAACCAAAGAAAAATACAAGACATTAATAAAGTTTACTATGGAAGAGGCGAGCCCAAATTAACCGGTGAGGTCATCAAGCTCACAAGATCATCTCCGTAAGGAATCTCATATTTAACCACAACACGGACAAAGATCCTCTACCAATATCCATCTCAATCCCGGCAAATGAGTCCTAAGTGAGGCGATTGAGGGGAATGACATCAGCAATTGCTTCCCTCAACAGTCTCGCCTTATTCATGTCAATAGGACGTTGAGTAAACTCTGAGTCCAACCAAATGGCCTCTTTACCTAGGTAGCCACGGGGTAAAGGCTCACGCGGAGGCGCCCCGGTCTCACCGGAGACCTTCCCACTTCCTTCTTCAGGTCACCCAATAACTCTCTCTGCAGGACACCCCTCTGAGGGATTGGTGCCCTTGTCAGTTTCAGGAGCAGCAACGGTATATTTAGTTAAGTCCATTGAAGTATACGATACTTATAATATTAATGATGCCGGACTACATGTTAAAAACACTTCTAGGATTGGCAATTGGAGGCCGTGTTCAAACATCTTTACTCCAAGCATTCGAAGTTGATAAGGATGTGATCATTGATGTCAACATGGATTCAGGTAACTGATTCCCTAACACTTTATGAAGCCTAGAAGTCGTAAATTATTTTTTATGGTGAACAAAATGATATGACAAGACTTTTTGCAAATGGCTTTCTTTCAGTGTTGGAGGAACATTGTGGGCTAGGAGATTAAATTATGGATGAAGCTGATGACCCTGCCAATGAGCAGCAAGGTATGTAACACACTATCTCAGCATAGCTTATTGTGTTTGTATATATATCGAGTGATTTGAGATTTTTCTTTGGTTTGTTTGTAGCATACCTCTTTTTTTTATTATGATGTTAGTAATATTACTTTACTAATCTCTGTGTTTAATCAATGTAATATAAGAGACTGCAGCATAGCAGTGATTAGCCAAAAATAAGGGGTTGCCAGTAGCTTAATTTTGGTGTCTTAATTAAGGAGATATGGTTAAATATTCATTCAGAGTATCTAATTTCTTGCTTTCAATGAATCCTTATAATTTGGGTGCATTATATTTTCTTGAAGTGTGTAGGTTTAATCTAGAAAGTATGGCAAATGTATTTAAGTTGGCTCGTTATATTTGCTTTTTTAGTTTGTGGAGAGGGCTTGTCATCAGATTGAAAGAAATGAATGTAATGTTCGGCAAGCTGGAGTCTTGTCTGGTCTTGCATATCAAAGGTAAAACAGATTTCAAAGTTATACCCTTTTCTCTGATTTGGTTGGTTAGCTAATTAGATTGAAGTGTAAAATGACTTACTTATATGATTTAGATTATTCTTCTGCATAACATCAAACCTTCCCATTTTGACATTGACTTTTGCATTGGAATAGAACTCTCAGATGGTATACAATTTTTTGTTTATATATATACCATTTTGCTTAGTTTGTTATGTAACAATCTGAGTGTGAAGGTATTGTTCGCCCTTTTCTTTCAAGTCGTGTTGATGAGTTTATAACATAATATATTCTGGATTCATTTGTTTAGTCATTGACATTTTACTATGGAGAATGAAAGTAGACATCAAAGACGCATACTCACCAAAGGATATATGGTTAATGTTTGAGAGGATAGGCTATCATTTGCTTACTTTTGTTTGCCATGCCCTTGTGAAAATCGATTTTCAAGAAGTTAGATCATATTGTATTGTATGCTATTATAGTGGTATTGTATTGTATTTGTAGTATTGGATTGGTGTCAATGGAGGACAAATTTTTTTTTGGAATGAAAGTCTGATAGGGCATTTGCAGAGGCCTATATAAATCCTGAAAGGGCATTTTTCATTGTCTTTTGAAAGTCCGACAGTATGCTTCCAATCGCTTTTGTACATTATTTAAGGACTCGTGATAAAAGTTGTGATCTTTGCCAATAAAGATGTCTCAGAGTTAACGTAAAAATCGACAAATTTACAAGAAGAAATTGTTTTAGTCTATGGCAAATCAAGATGCGGGTTTTGTTAAAACAACAAGGATTATGGACTCCTTTATCTGGTAAAGAGATGCCATTCAAAGAAATTCTCACGGCCTACTGAAGAGAAAGCACAACCGTCATGTTGTGCTTATCTGATGATGTAATCACTGAAGTTGCTAAGAAAGACACATATACCAAGTTGTGGGCAAAGCTTGAAAGCCTGAGACTATTTAGTCTGAGGATGCATGAAGGAGGTCTGTTGAGGGAACATCTGGATCAGCTGAATACAATATTACTTGATCTCAGGAATATTGATGTAAAAATTGAAGATGAGGATGCAGCCCTAATCTTGTTGGTGTCATTACCAAGTTTATATGAAAAATTTGTGCAGTCCTTCATAGTTGGGAAGGATACAGTGGCTTTAGAGGATGTAAGGGCAGCCTTGCATGCCAGGGACCTGAGACACAAGGCAATAGGGACAGACAATCAGGCTGCTGGACTAGTAGTCAGTATTAGTGGGAAAGGGCATGGACAGAAGAAGAAATCCAATAAGGGTCGTTCCAAAGGTCCTAAGTCCACAGATGTCTGTAATTACTAGAAAGAGCATGAGCATTGGAATTCCAATTGTCCAAAGAAGAAAAGGCAGCATGAGAGCAATTTTGGCACAACAGCTGTGGCTGCTGAGCATTCTGATGGGGATTTGGTTCTAGTTGCAGGGGATTCAACACATCATGCTGATGTTTGGATCTTAGATTCGGGAGCATCCTATAATATTTGTGCCTACAGGGAATGTTTTTATACTTATGGTCAGATAGATGGTGGTCATATTTCTATGGCAAACAGAAAGGTTTGCAAGATAGTGGGAATTGGCTCAATCAAGTTGAGGACAGAGGATGGTAGATTCTGCACACTGAAAGATGTTAGACATGTTCCACAGATGACCAAGAATTTGGTATCTCTTAGTTTACTGGACATCAAGGAGTTAAATTTCAAAGGAGAAGGTGGAGAGCTGAATGTCTACAAAGATTCGGCTGTGGTCCTCAAAGGTATCAAGAAGGGACCTTGTATATATTACAAGGCTCTATTATATCTGGCTCTCATCAGCTGTGGTATCCTCTCAGCAGCTTCATCACCACAAGCAGACTCAGCCAGTGGCACATGTGACTTGGTCACATGGGTGAAAGAGGAATGCAAGTAATTTCTTCAGCAGGTTTTCTTGGGTGATATAAAGTCAAGAATTTGGACTTTTGTGAGCACTGTGTGTTTGGGAAGTCAGATAGAGCAAGTTCTCAAAAGATGCATACATAGTACAAAAGCATCACTTGATTATATTCATTCTGATTGCTGGGGTCCATCAAAGGTGGAATCATTGGGTGGTCATAGATATTTTGTGTCATTTATAGATGACTATTCAAGAATGACTTGGGTGGTGATGATGAAAAACAAAAGTGAAGCATTCAACGCTTTCAAGCAAAGGAAGGCTCTAGTGGAAAATTAGACATGCAAGAAAATCAAAAGGCTCGTAATGTATAATGGTCTGAATTCATTGGTCGAGTTTGATACATTATGCAAGGATAAGGGTATTTCGCACATCATACAACCGTGAATACACACGAAGCGTAATGGTGTTGCCGAAAGGATGAATCAAACTCTTCCGGAGAGGTCAAGATGTATGCTCTCTAATGCCGGGTTTATCAAGGAGATTTTGGGCGTAGGTCAGAACCACAAAGATGCTACTTAATCAATAGGAGTCCTCACACAAGGATCAATCTTAAGACACCATTTGAGATGTGGTCAGCAAGCCCTCCGACTATTCATTTTTAAGGGTTTTTAGAAGCACGGTTTACTATCGTGAATAAAGGAAGCTGGAACCAAGGGCCAAGAAGGAGTGCATGTGGGGTATGGTGATGGAGTTAATGGTTATAGATTTTGGTCATCATCGAGTCCAGGGGTCATACTCAGAGAGATGTGGTCTTTGATGAAAATTCTATGATTAACTCATCGCTGAGGAGGTCTCACAATTTGAAACCAGCAATGAACTGAGAGGGTCGAGAAATAGGTGGAGCTTTAAGTGGAGTCACCTGATATGCAATAATCAGCTGATCCAAGTCAGCACTCATCTGATCTGGTTGTTGACCAGAGTCTGATCCAAGCCAGTCTGCTGAACAAGGATCACCAGAGCATTAAACATGGAACATTGGTCAGCAGAGTATAGCTTTCAGCAGGGCTAGAAGATCAAATGTTGGGTACCTCCCAAGAGGTATGGTTTTGATGATATGGTTGGATATGCACTTCAAGTTGCAAAAGAAGTGGATGGTTTTGAACCTTCTACTTATAGGGAAGTGGTGACATGTTCTGAAGCATCTCAATGGCATGCTGCCATGGGAGAAGAAATGGAGTCATTATTGAAGAATCAGACTTTGGATCTGGTTAAACATCCAGCTGATTGGAGAGTGGTTACTTGCAAGTGGATCTTCAAAATGAAGGAAGGAGTGACTGAGGCAGAATGGGTCAAGTATAAGGCATGTTTGGTTGCAAGAGGGTTCAGTCAGAAAGAAGGAGTAGACTTTGATGAGATATTCTCACCAGTGGTCAGACACACTTCAATCAGAGTGTTACTAGCAATGGTGGCACAGTAGGATCTTGAACTTGAGCAGTTAGATGTGAAGACAACCTTTCTACATGGAGAGGTAGAAAAAGAGATATACATGACTAATCCAGAGGATTTTCAAGTTCCTGGCAAGGAAGGTTTTGTGTGCAAGTTGAAAAGGTCTTTGTATGGACTAAAGTAGGCTCCTAGACGGTGGTATAAAAGGTTTGACATACATGATCCAGCTAGGTTATAACAGAAGTCCATATGACTGTTGTGTGTATCATAGTCACTGAGAGATGGATCACATATCTATCTTGTCCCGTATGTGGATGATATGTTGAAAACTGCTGAAAAGAAGTCTGATATTCAAAATCTGAAGAATCTTCTCAGTGCTGAGTCTGAAATGAAAGATTTGGGTGTAGCCAAGAAGATTTTAGGGATGGAGATCTAGAGAGATAGGAGTCAAAAGAAATTGTTCTTGTATCAGTAGCGTTATACACATAAGATATTGGTCAGATTTGGCATGTCTACTGCAAAAACAATAGATACTTATATGGCATCTCATATTCATTTGTCTGTTTATGCTTCACAATCAATAGAGGAGAAGGAGTATATGTCAAAAGTTCCTATGTTAGTGCAATGGCAATCGATGTATGCCATGGTTTGCACTAGGCCTGATTTGGCTCAGGCAGTGTTGTCAGCAGGTTCATGGCTCAACCTAGAAAAGAACACTGGAAAGCGTGAAAGGGGTGTTCAAGTACCTTAGGGGTACAGCTGATGTTGGTCTCATTTATGGAGGTGATAGTCAAGGTCTGGTCATAGGGTACTATGATGTTGATTATGCAGGTGATATGGACAGTAGGAAATCAATGACTCGGTTATGTTTTCACATTGGGGAATTCAGAGATGAAAGGGCTAGTCAGTGATTTGGGGCTACATTAGATCAAGCAGAGATTTATTGTGACATTTTGAGTGCAATTTGTCTAGCTAAGGATCAAGTTCATCATGAGAGAACCAAGCATATTGATGTGATGTATCATTTTATGAGGAATGAGAAGATGGTTGTAGTGAAGAAGATCAGCACCAAGGAAAGCCCCGCTAATATGTTCACTAAACCAGCCAGAGAGCAAGTTTCGGCTGTGTCTCCGACTTGTTTGAATATTCAAAGCTTATAATCTGAAAATGAAACTCACCAGGGTAGGTCACCGAGTGGATTCTCAATGGAGTAACTGCATATAGTACATCCGGCATTGACGAATGCATCTAGTACAAGTACATCTGCTTATGCAATCTGCTTGATCGTGAATGAGAGTTCAAGTCAATGTGGAGATTTGTCAAAGAAAGTGAATTAAACTCTACATCCGGAAGAACTAATCAGTTATCAAGCAGAGTGATGGTCTCTTTAGAGTGTATCCACCTGTGAAAGTCAGTTGGAAGTCTCACTGAGTTTCTTCTCGGTGCCAAAGCAGATGCCGAGGGTCTGCTATGGTTTTGGGTGCAGATGAGTTCTACATCTGGGCAATGATCAGCTGAGTGGGATCAACAGGGTGATCTAACATTTGGGGCATTTATGGGAATCCGACAATGATTCTTGGTGGTTAGGGTTTAGGGATCTGTGCTATAAATACCAACCGTATTGATCATTGTAAAGTGTGTGTAATCTATATGAAATTCAAAGGCATAATAAAATAACTCTTTCTCATCATCATGGAGTAGTCGGCACAAATACCGAAACCACGCTTTAATCTCGTGTTCTTGTTTCGTTCCTCTATGTGATAGTTTATGTTAGATTGCTTCGTGTGTATCTTATTGCATCCGGATTCTCTCTATCATGTTATAACACAAACAACATTTAACAATCTCCAAATGCAGCACAAAGGTTGAATACAAGGCCCTCTCCAATACCGCAGTAGAATTGCAATGGATCAGCAGTCTTCTTCACGAGATGTCCATTCCATTGTCCTCTCTACCCACGCTTCGGTTTGATAACATTGGCGCTACATACCTTGCGGGTAATCCAGTCTTCATGCTCGCACAAAACACATTCAGATCGATTTCCACCATGTACGGGAACTTGTGGCCTCCAAGTATGTCACCATTGCATTCATCTCCTCTAAAGATCAATCAAGCGTAAATACTCGCCAAACCACTTGGGAATCCATGCTTCTCCACTCCTAAAGACCAATCTCCATGTCCATTCTATTCTCATGGGATTGCAGGGAGGCGTGTTGAGACTCATCCGTAAGATACATAAATATTGTGTAATCATTTGTGATATGTAAAATATTGTGGAATCATTTGTATATCAATAGAATTATATATGTAACCCTCTTGTAATCATCCAAAATCAATAAAATCACAAATTATTCCTTGCATTACTATCGTTTATATACGGATCGTATGCTAACTTGGCATGAACAACAACCTACCACATCAAGGACTTCATTAGGATCGATCGTAAACCCGGTAATCTGCCCCTTCTCATAGTAGAGAAGAATAGGATCCATCATCCTGGAGGTAAAATAAAATATCACCTTCCATCAATCAATTAAATTATGTATATGTATGGTTATATTTATTGCCTGAGAAAACTCTGATGATCGAAAATTGTTCAAGAGTGGAAGGACCTTCCCTTATATAGAGGACGACACAAACCGGCGTGTCCATTCGAATTCAGACATATAATGATGGTACGGTTATCAAAACACGTAAACCATTCAGGAGACATGACTTTTCAAAATCACAACGGTCATATCGGTTTCGCAATTAAGGTGACACTTCACGCCTCTCCCAGCATACGACAATCGCATATATATGTCTTGCCGCCATTTCAGTTCACCTCGCTATTCTGCATGATCTCGCCAATGGCTATCTCGGCTAGGTCGCTATGAAGCACTAATCCATACAACCTACATATTATCAAGGTCAACAATCTAAGACCGGTCGCTATATGCACGGCACCCTGCGGCCATTCGCCCTCGGGCATGATGCATCTAAGACCGGTCATTATATGTATGTCACCCTGCGGCCATTCGCCTTCGAGCATGACGCGTCTAGGACCGTTCGCTATATTCACGGCACCCTGCGGACATTTACTCTCGGGAATGATGCATCTAAGACTGGTCTCTAGATGCACGACACACTGCGGCCATTCGCTCTCGAGCATGACGCATCTAAGACCGGTCCTTATATGCATGGAACCTTGTGGCCATTCATCCTCGAGCATGACGCATCTAAGGCTCATCGCTATATGCTTGGAATCATACGGCTATTTGCCCTGGGCATAAATAATTCAAGTCCAGGTCTCAGATACGCATGGAATTCCTTAGTTAGACACTCTTGAGCCCTACACCATCAAGCGTGTCGCTTCTACGAGTCGGCTCGCATACGGTGAGTCAAAACGGCAACTTACTACATGACTTATCCATGTGTGCAAAATGGATAAACGAAGGAGTAGGGGGCCATTGATACTCCAAGCCGGAAAAAAGCCCATAGATTCACATTGGGCCTCCACGCAGACCCAATACGAATAGGGTCCTTGGCCCAATCAGTTCTCACGCAAAGCAAGCTCACAGTCCCTCTGCCACATCAACCACGTAGTTAATTACATTTAATTATGCCTTAATTACCATCTTTCTTAACCAGTGACTCTTAGCCCTATAAATAGCAGCATTCATACCCTGAAAAAGACATCTCATAATTAATACAAGTAGATAACCTCTGCCAATTTGTCGACTGTTGAGCTCGCCCTTTATAGCTTTAAAGTCTTCATCTTTTATTCACCTAGTTCTTGAGCGCCACCGCATAATCACCGGAGAAATCACTCACTTCTACCAAAAATGAACTGTCTTATTTCAAGACTCCTCCAAGGGGAAATGCGGAGACACAAACTCAAACCCCAAGAGTGTTGTATCTGGGGGCATAGTAGGGCCCAAATATGCCACATCAGCCAAACAAACTTTGCCTGCTTATTATACCCTTACCAATATATTACCCACCTCTGCTTGCTCTACTGCTGCTAGTTCTCTTTCTTAGCCTTCCACTGCTCTAGTTGAACCACCCAACACCTGCTTATCTTTCTTCCCCTGACAAGCATTATAGTATCCTCTGACAAGCATTATAGTATCCATCGTTTGAGTGGATTCGCTCCTTCTAATGAGTGGCGTGCTCAACACTATTCCAGGGCATTGTCGAGATTATATACCGCTAAAATCATCACAACTTTTTTGTTATATTTCCAACAATGTCAGTATGTTATGAATTTCTTGATAAAATTTTGACGAAATCTTGATGTCTTCGTAATTTGTGTCTTTGATCGTGCAATGTAGCTTAATATAATGTTGTAAGACACTTGTATGATACTTGTAGTATATCAGTAAAGATTTGTGCCTTGTACTGTAAGTGATACATTTTTGTTGGCATTAACACACGATAAATTATACGGACACAATGCATTAATTTGGGGTTTTGATCAGTAATGACAACAATAAATATTTTAATAACAAGACATTGTATTGCATACACAGATCAAACCCAAAGGCATCTAATCATGTAGAATTCAATCCAAATGCCAATCAAACCTCATTCTTTGTTGTGTTATCTTTCAAACAATCAAACAATAGATCATCAACAAGGGGGTATTGAGAATCAATACTCAACAATCTCTCATTCTTGATTGTTTTTAAAATAAAAAACTATGTTTCCATAAGTTCTCCCTCTTAACCATTGCTCATTCTTAACATATGCATGGTGTTGGTCCCTTGAAAAGGATTGGAACAAGTTCATGGTGGGGGTGAATGAACTTTTTTACTTTTCAAAGCTTTAACATAACTAAAACTAGTTTAATTATTTCAACAGAGTTTGTGCAGCGCAAGAAAGTTTTTTAAAAATAATTATCAGATTCAGGTTAGTTATTAAGTGCTCAGGTGAGTTATATTGTTGTGGGTCTTGACGTCTTCTATTTATAGTGTTGACATCCAACGTTCAAATTTGAATTTGAATTAGCCGTTTTTGGATGAATCCTGATTTTTCTCTGAAATTATGTTCTGTCAGATTCTGTTGTCAGAGTACCTTGTACTTCTGATACAACAAAGCATACAACCAATGGAATTCTTTGATTATTCAACAAGTCCATGATTCTATCAGCAGGAATTTAAACTTATCCATTGATTGTATCTTGATCAAAATTTTCCAAATAATCCTTAATATGAATAATATCTTTTAAAAAGATAATTATTCATACATGCCCTTTATAGCATTAAATATCTTCCTACTCGACTAAATTTTTCTCATCTGACTCACCTCAGCTGATTTGCATATTGTCTGAATACTTTAAGTCTTATTCAGCTCAGCTGACTAGTCTTCTTAGCTGAGTTCTTCATATCTTCATCTTGGTTCTTCTGAACCTGGTTTGGATTTTTGTTTAACTTATAAATCATCTGATCTTTAATTGTGAGATCAGAGTGCACCATTTTTATCATTACTTTAAGTTTCTCATCACAATTATTTGAACTTCAAGGTTCTACACAAGATCTATAAAGTTATTTCAAGATACCAAAAAATTACTTGAAGATAACTGTATAGTCTCCACTTTCATCTTTGTTACTGATTTTGTTCCCTCAGCCTTCACCTCTTCATCTTCAACACTGTTTTTCCCCCTCAGCCTTCAACTCTTCATCTTCATACTGAGTTTTTCCCATCATCCTTCCGCTCTTCAGCTCAGCTCAACTTAGGTCTTCTAGACACTACTGGATATTTAACTTGTAAAATTTATGATGTCATAGTCTACTAAACCTATTAGCTAACTACTTCAGTGATTGTCTGATCAACCTACAGAATATCATACTCTACTAAAAGCCTATACATTAAATTCAAGGAACAAACATCTTTTTGCTTGCATCTATAACAATTAGTCTGACACTCATTATCAAAACCTATAAGAATCTGATGTTCAATAGAAAACCTTGAAATAAGAGAAATACAAACTAGAAACAAGATTCTACTTACATTGTGTCATTTTATCCTGGGGGAGTCTTCAGGTTTGTCGAGTCCCACTTTATCTATGTCCGTTAGTGTCAGAATAGCAGTGGAAAAAGTAGTTTCCATCAAGCCTTGGTTAAGCTCTCGCCAACAGAAGCCATAATAACTTCCAGGGTAATGTCACATTCAAAGTATGAGGTATGAGTAAATTTCTTAAGGGTTCGCATGTGTAAGAATAACGGCTATATTTGAAAGTACGAATATCAAAAAGACATATTTATCGTAATTGTCATCATGAATCTAAAGATACATTTGAAACTAGAAGCCAAAATATTTATTCTAAAGTACGAAGAGTAACCAAGACGCATTAATGTCAGAAACGTTTGATATGTAGCCATAGGTCTCGTGCCATGTCTTCACTGAGCATACCTAACCTACGATCTACGTCCTCGCTCAGGTCTAAGAGGGCTTTTGACGTGGGTATGACCCGAATCACACACATGTGGCATTCAATTGATTATTCCGGATCTTCTACGCAAAACGGGTCCAACGAGCCCAGGGATATACCATACCTCAAATGGATCGAAACCTCAAGTAAGGTAACCACCATGAGGCAAGAAAGGCTTGTGAGCCACCGACTTTGTACATGTCATTTCTTGATGCCCAAATTCAGTTCGAAGTAAAGATTGCTTTCCAGCTCGTATCGCCGATATGGTGCTTGCTCAACTCGGTATTGATGCCCACTACTCTTTTTAAGCTTTTATGAACCCATACTGGCCCAGCTAGAATTCACGAACAAATCCACCTTTTACAGTAGTCCGATTATCCCCACGAATTCCGATTACTTGGTTTTTAACTCGATTTCAGTAGCAACGATTATCAGCGTCGTCAACCACATATATAATCACATTATAATTTCGGATCGTCCTTCATTTGTGTGTGACCCATGATGTCTCTGAATATGTTGTGGTAAATATGAATTATAATTTCATAAATACAACTAGATAATTAATTAAAATATTTAATCTTTCATTAATAATTAATGAATCCATATTTAGTGATCGTAATTGATATCTACTAAGGTATTACGATATCTAGTTATATCGGGAGAATCATTGCTTTGGTGACAATATTTCATGTAAAACGGTTTTTAACGTTTCACATAATACACATATAGCTTAAATAATAATTTTTTCCAATAGTAACGATAATTAAGAAATATCAAAGCTCTCGCCAAAACTTTTCTCCTCCTTCTCTATCCATTCGACCCCCTAGCTTCCCACATAAAAATCTCTCCTGAGGCCTCCGCCGCCAAGCGCCCCACCCTTTCCTTCTCTTCTTCTTTTACGCCTTTAACTTTTTATTTTGGAGAAGGAAATCTAGGAAATGTTGGTTTTTTCCCCATTTTTGTGGATTTGTATGATAGTTTTCCATCTCTTTTTGACAATCAAGGTTCGATTTATCGTTTTAGTTTATTTTCAGTTGTCTCATGTTGTTTTATTGTGTTTATAAATGAAAATGCTGTTTTATTGTGGATCTCAAGTGTTTTTGGTCGCCTTCCATGAATTTTCCGGTGGATCTAGAAGATTCATCATGGAGGGTGGCGGTGCTGGTGGTTATTGGGTTGCATGCATCTTCTTCGCCTCCTTTGCTTATTGGTTGCCTTCGATACCGGATTTTCGGGCTTGTCACTCTTTGGCTGCTGATATGGTGGGGCTATGGCGGTGATGGGACAATTTTTGCTTTCGGTGGTAGCGGCGGCGGTGGAGTTGTGCATAGCAGCCTTTTTCTTCTTTTTCTTTTTGTCGGTTTGTGTCGGTTTGTGTCGCTTTCGGGATCAAGTCGGTAATAGTCCGTTTTTCCGGATTTGTAGTTTTTTTGTTTAAGTATTAAGAACAAGTTTGAGTATCGATTATCTTACAAAATCAGTCCTCATGTTGGCGCTGAATTTGGTCGGCATGGATTCTTCGATGTCTTTTTATTTTTCAGTTGCTTATGGTGGTGGTCCGCTCTAGGCCACAAAGTGGTCCGAGTTATTTCGCTTATTTCCGCGTGGTCCAAATAGTAATTGTTTATTTGTTTAATAAAATCTTTCGTTTCGGATTTTTTAAAAAAAAAAAAAAAAAAAAAAAAACGGTTAAGAAATTTCAATATCCAAGCATCTCTTTGGGAAATGAACAAATTCCATCTTCACTTATAAATTACATAAAAATGATCATACAACCTCAGCGAACAAGAATCCCTTAGATTTATTACATTGAAATAAAAATCCATGGAAAAAAAAAACCATAATCAATGGGACAGCAACTTCCATAAATTATTGGGTTTCATATTTAATTATCCCAATCTTCCTTTCATAACATATTTCCTAAATCCTGGAATATGAATGCTGCAAATGTAGTCTTTCCAATCTATATCATTGACATTGAATCCAAACTCCATTTGTTCTTCAGTAGACATTAATTCCATCAACATTCTAGTGTTGGTGTTGTCAAACCTGCAAGATATATAGATATGCTTTAATTATCGTCATAATAAAAAAAAAGTTAGTAAAATACCCCTATATATACCTTCCTTTATAAGCAGAGTATGGTTTGTAAAGATTAGCCAAATTCATGATCTGTTCAATAGATTTTCTGCTTAAACTTTTCAGGTGAGAGGAGAAGTCTTTCGTGGAGCTGAACATCTTAAATCTCGAAACATGAACCGGTGCGCCTTTCGAGTCAATGAGAGGTGAGGAATTGAAATGCTCATAAACATAGCTGAATAGGTCCTTGTTCCCTAAAGGGTTCCCAAAAGAAGATGCAATATGATAAACATTGATTCCAGCTGGTGTTCCAACTGCCCTATGCTTTGCCATGGCTGCTATCATAGCATTAACCACCATGTCTACTGGAACCTAATTAATTAAATAATTAATAGAGAGTCAATTAAATCTATTTAATTACATAAATAACATGAACAACAATATGATTTTTAATAATAATAATACTCCATAATAATGACACATATTATATATGGTTTACGATGTGTTGTATCCCAATCATTTATCGATCAGATATGCTAAATTGGCATTGATAACAACGGGAAGTTCTTATCTGAGATACCCATATGGGGAGTAACATATGCTGTCTCATTCTCGACTACGCATACGCTTTCATTCTATAATAAAATCAGATGGCTCACAATGAAATACATGAGTCATTCTCTCAAATTCAGCTTCTGGTGTAGAATTTCTCGACAACAACCTACCACATCAAGGACATCATTGGGATCGACCGTAAAACCCGAATCTGCCCCTTTCCATAGTAGAGAAGAACAGGATCCATCATCCTGGAGGTAAAATAAAATATCACCTTCAATCAATAAATTATAATATTTATTTACTTATTCGCACGTAAATAAGTAAATGGCTCCCGGCACGTGCTCTCATTTCACCTGATTCCTTCGATCCATCCAGGAAATGGCTCCCGGCACGTGCTCTCGATAATACTTGGTCGAATGGTAACCACCGGCAAATCTCCTCTCATATTGTCTATCATCATTTCCCCCATCGCCTTTGTGAAAACATAGGCATCTTGCCATCCAATTAAATTTGTTCGCCCTGCATGTACAGTCTCGATCACTCGCAATTAATCCCGAACTAATTAAACTTTAAAATATATACCGAAACAATGCAAGCTAGACATTTGATTATGATAATCATGAAAACATTTGATTAATTACCTTTCTGATCCAAGTTTTTCATTTTCTGGATGAGGAGAGCAGCATCATCATGAGGACCTTGTTTTGCCTCTTGTACTAACTTTATCTCATCATCAACATTTAAATCGGTTCTAAAGAGGATACTCTCCCCCTGGATAAAACGGCTTTTCCATAACTCTCCCTTGCCTTTGGCCATTCACATAAGCTTATATATGCAAGTAATAATATGAATCAAGGATTTCATACTCTCTTCCAAAATCGTATAGGAATATTATATATATAGCACCTTACTCTTAATTACCTGTCGAGACTTGCACGAAGAGTTTAATCTTGTCGCATTGCTTAGCAAAGCTCATCAAACGACTAGGTCCACAGGTGTTGATGTCAAGGGCCACATCATACCTACAACAAAACTTGATCATTCAAAGACACTTCGATCTTTGGTAAGGGCACACACATATATACGTATATGTATACCATCTTGTTAGGCTACTGTAACCATAATTAATTTCATGAAAACCAAAGAGCTAATCACAAGAAATTATAATACGCAACTCCTTAATGGATTTTATGCAACGCCTGCAACCTGTGCCCGGTAGCTGTTAAATGAGTAATAAATGATCCGTTAATCGCTAGACCGCTTCTCGCTTGGTCTAAAAAGGCTAACCCGAGCTGACAAGAACTTCAAGTCTCACACTTACATGAGGATGGGCAGGCTATTATTTTACAGGTGTGAGACTTTACATTCACCCCCACCCTCTTATAGTGGATCGACGTCCTCGCCAGGACTTGTCCTAATGGACTTGTCCTAGTTTCGTCCCTACAAGAGGAATCTAGAGGTGACCTCCATCGTCTCTCACGGTGTGGCACTTAGGTCCTCTGATAGTGGTATCTGAATACCATTCTGTAACGCCTCCATATTGTATGCTGGTCTAGGTATATAATAGCAAGCCGGTTACCTTTTACGTGTTGATATTGTATGATATTGGTATGTATGCTTTTATATATTGATCTCCATTTGTGGTCTATATAAATGCGTAATACCCTTGAATCATTTGACATTTTATTTCACATATGTCACATATGGTATCATAAGATAATTAATGGATGATACGTATGATATGGCAAATATGATATGGTAAATATTAAATGGTATGTAAGGTAATTCTCAATTATGCCTAGTATCAATGGTGGAGCTACATACAACCCCTGATCAGAATAAATAGACTAATATTTGAACTATGCATATTGTTTGCCCGCGCTTGTCCAAATCTTAAGGTCCGCTTGCCTAGTATTTTAAGATTCATTTAATCATGCCATGTCCAATTCCATGTCCCCAATATTCATGTGTTGCATTTAACTATAGTAATTATTTACATGTATATTAGGAAGTATGCTTGCATTAAAAGAGAACTTTTTCGGATAATAATACAAAGTTATAGTTTATTTACAATGTTGTTGCTCTCATCCCTTATTTAACATTTTCAAATGATGATAAGATAGAAACCGAGGAGTCAGGTGAAGAGTCGGTGGAAGACACATATTATTATGCCTCTTACTTTATTTTCTTCTGGGTTCCTTATTTTTCAGTTAATACACTATACCTATACTTTTATTTATTTCTTGAGTTGCTCACGAACAGTATGATCCACATTTGTGTCTTTTCATTATGTTTTCTTCAAAAAAAATAGATAGTTTTTTAGTTGTATTTCTTTAATTTTGGTGGAATTGATGTATGGAGTTGTTGGGATAATTTATGTCAATAATTTTAATAATTTTTTATTTTTTATTTTGGTGGAATTGAAGCATGGAGTTGTTAGGATATTTTATGGAATTTGTTTGGATTATACTTCTGTTATTTTGGAGGTACTTTTAAGGTTTGATGCCACTGAACAAGCGGAATGGCCACCATCACTATGGTAGGGTGAAATTTCAGGTTCTAATTATTGTTTCATCCATTTAATTTTGAGTACGATCGAGTTCTATTATTTCATTTTCCGTGAATTTTGATATGTTAAATTGTTTTTATCATCCACACTTTTGTATAGTACTGAGTGTTATGTATAAGGCTTACGTGTATCTTTGAATATGAAATATCCACGTGTCGAGTGGCATGTGACCATTTTAGCCTGCCTATGATTTGGGTTGTTACTAATGGTATCTCGATGATACGATTCCACCCTCCACGTGAATTATTTGGCTTGGTCCAAATTCTGCGACGCGGAAAAGTCTATGTTAATTATCCACATCGGATCGGATACGAGACATACCAAAGAAGACCGCAACAACCGGCAGATTCGTGATGTGTCCTACCTCGATCACTCATGTCGGTATGCATCGAGTCGAGACCAAGGCTTCCACCCAGTTCCTAGGCCCCAATAATCCGTGAGGTTACTTGGACAAGGGCAAGGCCCATTAAAGGGTATTTATGACATTAGACCAAACCGCCTAAGTTTAGGGTGGAAGAAGCGACATGTGCCTATAAATGCATAGCTCCGGGAACTATGTAAGGCTTGATTCTGGACATTATCACAGATATCGTAGGCAATCCAAGATACATTCTTGGACTCAAGCCATATAACTAAAAACACCATCTTTATTACATTTCTTGGCCTTGCATATTTTCTTCTCTAACTCATCCTGAGATTACACGTGACTCTATTTTATCGGTGGTGTGTTATTTAGCATCATCATTTGGCGCTAGAAGGAGGGTCTTCACCGGTGAGTAAGCAAAGATATTGCAATGGAACCACCAAAGAAGAAAGAAACCGACGAACAAGTAAAACCCGCAGTCGAAGAACACACGGATGTAGATCCAGCAGGGGTTCCATCCCATTCAAGAAGTCCCCACTGGATCTGGACTGCAGTAGTGTAGAACCCCCAGGCCTCAACTTCCCTCCCCACCTGCAAGACATGGCGATCATTTAGCGCTTTAGACGAAGACGCCTCGAAAAGAGTGGTGGCCTCGGCGACTCATGCAGGTAAGAGAATTTATACCCCACGAGGAACACTGTTAGACCCACCGGTCGGAAGGAGACCGAGAATGCCAGGGGAAGAGGCTGCCAATCCTCGGGAAGAGCATGAGGAAGACGAAGTAGAAGTCAAAGATAACTAAGAAAGCGTCCTGGACACGAAAAGCAACAACGGCAGGTCGAGGAGAGTATTCAAACGAGTTCAATCGTATCGTAGTAGGAAAGAAAGGTGTCATAGAATGGCTCGAGTCACCATTTAGCCCCGAGATCGAGATATACACGATGCCGAGTCATTTAAGCCACCCAAGATGGAACCCTATGACGGTACTATGGACCCAAGAGGATCATTTATATCGGTATATATCATTGATGAGATTGAGAAATGAAAACGACACCATGAAGTGTCGTGCATTCGATACCTTGCTCACGGTCGAGCTCGGGAGTGGTTTCATAAGCTACGACCCGCGGTCGATCTCGAGTTTTATACGCTTGGGACAGAAATTTCAAGATGCTTTCATCGGGAACAAGAAGTTCCAACCTCGGTGCTACCCACCTCATGAACATCAAGCAAGAAAAAGGGAGTCAACCATTGATTTCATGGCGCTTCAATCTCGAGGCCATGAAAGTGCATAACGCCAATGATGCACTGCAGTCAATGCCTTTGTCGGAGGTCTCATGTAACATGAAGTCATATGATAAGCTTTCCAAGAAGATGCCAAATGATATGGACGAATGTGTAAACATAGTTCACAAATTTTGCCAAGGTGAAGAGGCGGTGCATATGCACACCATTTCACTTGGCCTCAACTCGAGGAATTGCACCCGAGGCCAGGCCAAGGGTCACCAAAGGTCAAAATGATGAAAGGAAGTCCAATGTGTTCGATCGATTGACGACTCCGATCACAAATCGACTCGGAAAGAAAGGAAATTTGAAAGATCGAGATTTTATCCCTCTCAACCGATCTCGGGGGGAGGTGTTGGCTATCATGATTAAGAAGAATATCGCTCGAACACCTAAGCCAATGTCCACAGATCCTGAGAAGAGAAAGAATACCCACAAGTACTGTGACTATAACAAGGATGTGGGGCATGACACAGCAGAATGTTTTGATTTGAAGAGAGATATCGATGCATGTATTCAAGAGGGTCGATTAGATGAGGTAATTGACAAATCGAGAGAAGGACGAGCCCAAGGGTCATCATTGAGAATAAGAGAAAAGCTATAACGGAAGAAAGATCGATCGCCGCGTCCGAGACAATCGGAGGCGACATGATAGATCATCTAAGCCGACTCTGAGAGATAACCGTCGGGATGATCATCGAGAAGATTTGAATCGAGACCTCACGGGGATAACCGCATCGGGTATGATGCCAACACGATCGTCGTTGAACACGAATCAGATCGACCTCGGTCCAGTCGACAGCCTACAGACGGATCGAGGGAATCGAAGAAGCTTAAGTTCACAACGGAGGTGGGTTATGGACCCAAAGATGATATTCTGAGTTCCCATAGTCACAGTGAAGGATTAGTAATAGAGGCGGTGATAAGCCGAGGTCGGATAAAGAGAGTCTGTGTTGACAGTGGAAGTGCCGTCAATATCCTTTACTACTCAGCCTTCAAAGCTATGAGGTTGAAGGATGAAGACATTGTGCCGTTATCTACCCCTCTATTCGGATTCACAGGACATGCCATCCATCCTGTTGGATCGATTAGTTTGCTGACTACAGTTGGAGATGGAGAGAAGGGCAGAACAATGGAAATGACTTATGTCGTAGTCAAGGCCCCATCGGGTTACAACGCGATATTAGGTCGACCAGGTTTATACGACCTCAGAGCCATCATTTCGACATTCCACAACAGCATGAAATTCCCCACCTGGTATGGTACCCATGAGGTGAAAGGAGACGTCGAGGTAGCTAGGAATTGTAGTTTGGTCACAATTAAAAGGAAAGGAGATGGACAAGTACTGGTTGAGGAATTAATACCTGAAGAAGAGGAGGATCGGAGCTGGGTCTCCGTCGATCCGACAGAGGAGATCCGTGTTTGGAAAGAAGAGGAGGGCCAAGGGGTACAGATCGGGAAGTGGTTGTCACACCCCGACATGAAAGCCTTGGTCGACCTCCTGGTTGAGTATCGAGATGTGTTCGCATGGAAAGCAGACGACATGCCAGGCCTATCGGCAGATATAGCAGTGCATCGACTAAATGTCGACTCGAAAAAAACCGATACGGCGTAAAGAAGAGAAATCTCACCCCTGAGAGGAAGGAGGCAGTAAAGAAGGAAGTTGAGAAATTGTTAATCGCTGGAATAGTCAAAGAGGTATTCTACCCGGATTGGTTGGCCAATCCAGTGTTGGTTAAGAAACCAGATGAAATCTGGCGAACGTGCGTGGATTTTACAGATCTCAACAAAGCGTGCCCTAAGGATTCGTATCCGCTCCCAAAGATTGATCAGCTAGTCGACTCGACACTGGATTTCGAGGTATTTGGATTTCTCGATGCGTACAGGGGATATTACCAGATCTTCATGGACCCCAGGGACTCGTGAAAACCGCCTTTATAACGAGTTTGGCACGCTTACGCTTGGCGATGCCCTTCGGATTAAAGAATGCAGAGCTACTCATCAAAGAGCGATTAATAAAATTTTCAAAGGATGATAGGTCGAAATATGGAAGTTTATGTCGACGATTTATTGATCGAGAGCAAGTCCATAGGAGAATTTCTTGTCGATGTCGAGAGGGTTTTCGAGGTGCCGCGGGCTGCAAACATGAAGCTCAATCCAAGAAATGCACTTTCGGGTTCGGTCTAGGAAATTTTTAGGCTATATGATATCGAGAGATGGAATTCGAGCTAATCCGTATAAGATCGAAGCCCTCAAGAACATGCATGCACCTCGTAACGTAAAAAGAAGTACAACGATTGACGGTCGGATGGCGGCCCTCAACCGCTTCTTGTCGATATCGGCGCAAAGTGGCCTACCTTCTTCTTCAAGATATTGAAGAAGGCGAGTCCGTTCCAATGGGATGAGAAATGTCGAAAGTGTTCGATGATTTGAAGGAGTATTTGTGCGATTTACCAACACCGTTTTCACCTCGGAAGGAGAGAAACTCCTGGTTTATCTAGCGATCGCGAAGAAGCAGTGAGTGCAGTGTTGGTTCGAGAAGGAAACTGGGGACAGATTCCAGTTTATTTTGTAAGTAAGGCATTGCATGGAGCTGAGATCGTGTACACCTATTTGAAAAGTTAGCATTGAGTTTGGTTCATGCATCAAGGAAGTTGAAGCCATATTTTCAAGCACACCCCATTGCTGTGGTCACTGACCAACCTCTGAAGCAAATTTTGGTAAAGCCCGAGACATCGGATCGATTAGCAAAATGGGTTGTCGAGTTAGCTGAGTACGACATCGAGTTTCTACCTCGTACAGCTGTTAAAGGTCAAGCTCTGGCGGACTTCATAGCCGAGGATTACCGATTCAGTTGGAGCATGATAAACAGTCATTAGAGGAACAGTGGACCATCCATGTCGATGGTGCCTCGAGTAAAGAAAAGAGTTGGAGCTGGGTTATTGTTGGTTAGTCCTAAGGGAGAAGAGTTCCCTTATGCGCTTGATTCGAGTTCAAGGCCACAAATAATGAAGCGTAATATGAGGCCATGATTACGAGTTTGAAGCTAGCATCGAAGTTGGGGTCGAGAATCTCCTGGTGTATAGTGACTCTCAACTCGTAGTGAATCACATCACGAGGTGAGTATGAAGCAAAGAGGAATCCATGAAGAGTTATTTGAAGGTCGCTTCGGGGTTGATATCCGAAGTTCAAGACGGTTAACATCGAATAGGTACCTCGGATCGAAAACAAAACGGGCCGATGCTTTGTCTAAACTCTCGCATCGAATTTCAAATCAAAAGGAAGGTTACGTAGAAATGTTAGCGGAGCGGAGCTATAATGAGGTCGATGTGCAACCAGTGGTTCAGGGATCGACATGGATGGACCCGATAGCTCTGTACTTGAAAGACGGAATTCTCCCGTCTGACAAGTCTCGAGCCAGAAAAATCCGACTACAAGCCTCTAGGTATGCTCTATTTGACTACGTTCTTTATCGAAAATCGTTTGTAACGCCTTGGATGCGATGTGCATCGGAAGAAGAGGGAGCCTATCTTCTTGAAGAAATACATCGAGGAGTTTGTGGTAATCACTGCGGAGCTCGAATGTTGGCAAGGAAATGTAAACTAGCAGGTTATTTTTGGCCATCCATGCAAAAGGACGCCAATCGATTGGTGATGAGATGCAGGGCTTGTCAAGTGAATGATGTGGTGACACACCAGCAAGCACAGGAGATGAACGCCATCGAATCGGTATGGCCGTTCGATGAGTGGGGGGTCGATATAGTCGGGCCTTTACCTCGAGCTCCGGGTAATTTCAAATATGTTGTGGTCGCGGTTGATTACTTCACGAAGTGGGTCGAAGCCAAAGCTCTTACCGACGTCAGGGCTCAGACCATCGAAAAATTTCTAAGGGAAAATATTTTGTGTAGGTTTGGAATTCAAGTATTTGATCTCGAGATAATGGAACTCAATTTCTGGATGACAGAGTGCAGGATTGGCTCAAAGAGTACAAGATCGAGCATAGAACGACTTCAGTGGCCCGACCTCAGTCCAATGGACATGTCGAACAGACAAATAGGCAGATTAAATTTGGCTTGAAGAAGCGGTTAGAAGATGAAGGTCGGGATTGGGCAGCTCAGTTACCAAGCATACTGTGGTCGTATCGAACAGCACCCAATTCGGCCACGCAGGAGACTCCCTTTGCCATGACTTATGGATGCGAAGCAGTGATACCTGCAGAGATAGGGCTAGCATCGCCTCGAATTTTGGCCTACAATGTTGAGACAAATCTTCGTCGATCCGAGGCTAGAAAAAGATAACATCGAAGAGAAGAGAGAGATTGGCACATCGAGTGGCCAATTATAAAGAAAGATCTCGCAATATTAAAATGCAAGAGTGAAGTATGGAAGCAAAGGTACCTCGAACTTGGCACGCCACCAACCTCGTAAAATATTATGTTTAAATTGTTTAATCATTTCATGACATTTGCAACTTTACTTTCTTAATTATTTGTAACGACATTTGATTTCAATGCTCTTTATTCAAGCAATTTTCTTTTTAATTGTGTTTGTGCTTACAAGCTCATATAAAAAAGAAAAGGGAGCGTAAGAAAAAGCGCAAAATTCGACCACGACACCAAATCCTCGACACGGCCAGTCGAATAAAATAGTGAATAAAGCCAAGTCACCGACAATGCTTATATCACTTCCGATCTGCAAAGCCCTCCACATGATGGAGTTAAAATAAAGCAGTGAAAAAAGCCAAGTCACCGACAGAGCTTACATCACCCCGACCGCCAATAAGCCATGAGGCGGCGGCGGTCGGAAGATCCCACGATGGATACCTAACTCGACCAGATCATAAGCACCACGATATGCGACGGTCAAGTGAGGCTTAATTCGAGCTCCGACCAAAAGCCAAGTCAAGCCGATAAAGCGATGCAATGCTAGGTCGACTGGACCCAAGTGTATCACGAGTCATGTACTCATACTACACTTCGAGGGCCTGAGGGAATTAAGTCCAAAGGACTACACCCCACAAGGCAGCGACTTTTGATGACGGTCAAATTATACCCGTAAAGTCATCAACATTGACCTTAAATCGAGATTAATAATGTATATTTCATATTAAATCACTTTCGTTTATATTTATTATTTAATGTTAAGTGATTATTAATATGATATTTGGTATTTAGTTGTTTTTATTATTAAAAGACCGATTTATTGTGCGATAAATGCCGATTTTGCAGATCACGACAAATCGAGAGGATAAATGTCATTCAATCGAGTAAATCTCGAGATAATAAGGAAGAAAATTAGAGCATTAATCAAGAGATAAATCGGAGGAATCGATCGACACGGAAGGATGCAGTGGGAACAAGATAGACGAAAAGCGCGTTTAACACGAAGCGGATGGAGGCTCGGTCGACCGAGCCCTATCATTCGATCGACCGAGTATGTCGGTTCGGTCACTCCACGGGATTTTCGTGTATATCTTCTAGATCCTCCTAGGTCGGTTAACACCTCTATATAAGCGGCGAATACTTAAATTTGTAAAAGACACCTTAGACATACATACAATCCCTTCATTCTTTCTTCAATCTTACAATTCATAATATAACTTTGATACAATGTAGAATAATTTGAGGTTTCCGGCAATTTAAGGCACGCAATATGTAAGCCTTTATTTTCTGCTTTCTTTCTTTTAAGTAATTAATCCCTCCCAATTATGCTTTATCGCTTGAATTAGTTAATCATAGCTAGATGATGTAGATCTAGGCTATGACGTTAGGGATGTGGCGACTCCTGTCTATGGGGATCCCATAACCTACGCCATACACTTAGTATTTATTCATGAATCTACTTGATTTAATTAATGCATATCTATGTTAGTTTATATGAATATCAAGTGCAATTCTTGCTTAATGCTTACGTATGATGAAACGCTGAGAGATATATTCTAAGATGTATTCAGGTTGAAATCGTTCGGGTGACCGAAAGGTGTCATTCGGTCGATCGAGGCCTTACACTCGGTCAACCGAGCCTGTTTCATCGCTTATTTACGCCACGCGTCTTTATGGTAGGTTTAGCCTAGTTGAATTTATTATCTCGGTGGTATGGCTATGGCTACGTTACTCGCTTAGTTTAATTAAAGCGTGTAAAAGGAAATACCAATATAAAACTCTTAGGTAGGCTTATGAATTTCTCTTCACGGACGTTCAAAGAATATCTAGGTAGGTTTATATTCGGAATTGCATGCACACGCTTATACGCACGTCATAGATTAGCATGAGACTATAACTTGGTAATTGTTAGTTGGACGAGAGCTTGAGTAATCGTTTAGGAAGTATAAGTACGCCTAACCATAGGAATGTTGCCTAGATTTGCGGTGTACGATTAATATCGGCATCCTTAGTGTCGTAAGCGTGCAAGTAATATGAGATGGATACCCAAAAGGTGAAGTCACGTAATGTAGCATAGTGATCTAGCAACCTAACCGGTGCTAGGTCAAGTTAAAGAGGATGACTCCCGTAGCCAATCTAAGATAGATACAAACGGATTGACAGTTAATAAGTTCAGTTTATTATAAATTATCTAGGTCCAAACGATAAAGACTATAATTGGGGAGGTTAATTACGTTGTGTCGAGTCGTGTCTTTACCTTTCTTGTCTTATGTTGGTCGTAGACCGCCTCTATGTCCTTGACATGTTTAATTAATTATTTGTATATAAGATGATCCACAATTTGTTCCCTGTGGGATTGACCTTGATTCACTATAGCTATACTACGATGGGCCTAGTCCTCTTGCTAGTATTGGTTTATGGTGGTCAAGTATATTATAACCTAATTGACCCCGATCAAGTTTTGGCGCCGTTGCCGGGAACCAACGGTCAATTTTATATATAAATATTTTTTTATTTATGTCGAGTTTTACTGTTTTAGAGTCTGCTTTTATGTTTTGAGTCCTCCTGGTTGTCTGCTATGTGTAAAAATTCGAAATCTGGAATACTGGTTTCGCTCCCAACGAGGCTTCTCGTTGCCGCCGAGCCTGGTTCTATTTTCTACGGGACTTCGCGTGTCTGCTTATCCCGTATGTTTAATCCGTGAGGTCCGATAAAGCGACATGGGAAACCAAGTTAAAATCGATCCACGGTCTATTTTGTTTTTCTTCCGCTTGCGAAACCAGGAAGCAATAATCCAAGTCAATAATTTTTCGCGGGCGCCGAGAAAATAACCAACAAAACATGTGGAGCTACTGAATCTAAGATGAGAAAAGCGATGGAAGCAATACCTTTAAAGCACCAAGATGGCTCGAAAAAATTTTAAAGGCTTAAATTCTTAGTAGTACAATGTTGAAGGCAAGGTACTACCTTTTTTGCTTATGTTTTACTACTTTTTGGTTTTTTATTGAGCATAAGTTAGCCTATACATGAACCTTAGTATGAATCTTGGCCCAGTGGTTTATAAGATTAATTCTATTAGTGTGGAAGGTTACGCCCCAAATCTGCCTCTCATCTAGAGGTGTAAGGAAACATGTAGTCATTGAAAGGAAGCGTTGAATAAAGAGTTCCTCGTAGTTCTGTTAAAATCTCATTGACCTATGCATGAGATTGCTTCATCGGCCAGGGCAACAAATTGTGTAGTTTAAGCATTCACAATCTAAAGAAGACGTTGAGTTTTGAGAGAACACCATCTTACCTGCTTTCGTTGAGTTGTATGGTGATGGCTTCTCGGTGAACCCACCTTAAAATGAAACGAGATTACGCTTTGGGTGACAATTTAGAAATCGGAGACTCTTAGTACATGGGTTCGAAATGGTCTAACCATGGTCAAGCGAGTTCAACCGAGCTTCGGCTCAATCGACTCCCTCCACGTGTGATGTACGTTACAGCGCAGCTTCAACAAGACTTAGCATAGCCGATAAGCCTTCGGGCTAAACGGGCTTAATCTTGACGGATTGGCTCTGAATCATCACATATGTCCAACGAATAAGACGGCGTAGGCTTGCCTACATAACCGACCTTATTCGAGTACTTTGATTCATTGTTTCTTATTGTCAAGGCCAAAACCGTAATTTTAACCGAGTTTCTTAGAATTCACTAATTCCAAAAACGAGGCCGAGGTAAGAGCTTTTGATAAATGGTATGGATAAATGTCGTTTCCCTAGGTCTCACAACCAAGGGAAGGGTATTAATCCATAAAAGCAACAAGCCCACCTCTTATATAGTGCGCGAAGGGGTCAAAGTCCAGCGATCCAAGAATGATAATCCGACAAGGATAATTTTTGAAAGTCTAGTGAGGACTTTAAACTCGAACTACTTCTTTAAAACCCTTAGGATTTCTTTTTAGGATTTTAGGTTTTTCTTTCTTTGAGTCCAATAAGAGTAACGTGACATATGTTGAGGTTTTTATTTTGCCGTGTTCTCGATGGCCATTGGGCTAAGGATGTGCAAAACCTTTTTACTCAATATAGGCCACGTGAAATAGAGTTCCGTAGGAGAGTCAAGAAATTGCTAAAGAAAAGGAAATTTAGCAATCCACCTTAAGATGGAGGCATTAAGAGAACTTGAGAATTATCGAAAATGTAATAGAGAATGATTGGTGTGAACAAGAACAATCTTGGTCAAATTCTAAAACTTTTTAGGTGAAAATCCAAAGTGATGTGCAATTCATTCTCAATTATCCTTATCTTTCCCTTTACACTTTTTCACCTTCAAACTTTTTCGATCCTCTCACCAATCACCCTTGACATTCACATTTCTAACCATTCTTTCATCGCTCTCTTTCTTTCCATCCGTTTCACTCTCCCACCCAATCTCATTCCTTTAAACAATTCTCAATCCCAAAAACACAATTTCTTACCCACCCTTTATCTTTTCTTCCCATCCTTATGTGTATCTTTTTTCTAAACCCATCATAGTCTCAACCTCCATTTTGTTTACACAATACCTATGTGTTATGGAATTTGAAATATTGCTAAGCTTTTATGATTATCTTTTATCATTTTGGTTTTCATGATCCTAGTTGGGGTAAGTGTAGCTCACCCTAGCTCGATTTTAAAAGTTTTTGGTTCGATCAAAATACAACTTATCTTTCTACCGAAGTTTTACATTTCACACTTTTACGCCTATTCCGGTCAAGATGATGAGTTCGGGCTTCTAAAATATCACACCGATCCGGCCTTGTTGATGACGTTATGACTAATACGTGATACATTGGGTTATTAGTAATTTCAAGGAGAAGCTACATCTCCCTAGGTTGTTGATATCCAATGAAAACGTGAAGCGTCTGCGCTAAGTATTTGATTTTATCTTTAGTCTATAGGTCGCATTGAATATGTTATACCTTACCAAGTTTCTCTTTTATACTTTGGATCAATACATACTGAGCCACCAACCTCGTGTTTTCCCACACATGGGTTATGCTTTTGATCTTTGTCTTCTCCACCCGGTTTTAAGAATATTTAGGCGGTGGAGGTTGTAGATGAAGCCTACCATCTTTAGTTGCTTGTTTATTTTTCTTTCTATTTAGTATTTTTCTTTTTGGTTTCCCTTGTCATTGGTTGTATAAAATAAAGTGGTTTAAACTGTTTTTAGGTATTTCTACCTCATTACTGCCACATTATTTTATAACTTCCATAGACATGGTATTTGACGGTTTCGTGGAGTTTGTTTGCTTATACATGATGTGTCTATCTCTCCACGACGTGCTGAAATTTACTCCGATCTTTTTCCTTTACTTGGACCCGTTCCAGAGCTAATTCTTTTTCTTAAATTCTCATTTATTTTTGTCATTGAGGACAATGCCATGTTTAAGTGGGGGTAGGAGACTTATCCATGTTATGTTATAATTGAAAATTGAATGAAACGGCACATGATTGAAAAAAATTGAATAAATACCATATTATGTATCTCGTACTTTAGAATTGTGAGTTCCTAGCTAAGAATTGATAGGAAAGGAACCAAGTTTCATGAGTACGTGATCATTTTATACTTATGTTAAGTAAATTTAAGGATATTCATGCCCGCTTTTGCAAGTAGTAATTTATTATTCAATTACTCAATCTGTGAATCGAGTATACCGCGCAAATCATAATAATCAAAGAAATTATGTGTACATTGCATAGATGATTGGTTATGTGAACTTAGTATCAATATGTATCTGCTGATGCATTCTTATCTTTTAGCCATTAAAGCAGAGTAATAAGCTTGAGACGTACCTGTGTTTTAGCAAAATGTTAGACACTGGGCTTGTAGTGACATTACCAAAGTAGCCCCGCGCTTGTTGTAATATTCGATGCTATACATGATCTAAGATAGGGGGATACTCTAAAAAGTTTTCTTCCTTGAGATTGATAGTATTTGAAAAATATGAAGAATTGAAGAAATTCAACTTTTAAGAGGCTTTGAGTAGTACTCGGTCTCCAAGTCCAAAATCCCTATAGATAGGCTCTTGCTTATTGCTCTAGTGCTCTAACCATTGCGAGGCATAAGGAGTATGAATGCTGAGGTTGGTAGGTTGAGATTGCGAAGTTAGCATAAATTCTAATCTTGCCACGAATATATAAAACTAAATGCACATGCACACATCACTTCGATTCATAGTAAGTAGTGAATAATGGATATCTTATGAGCATGACTAGTATAAGTTCACTTGAGTTTCTTGTGTAAGTATGATTTGACCATAGAAAATGTTGTCTTGGAGAATGACTTATTGATGCTTTGTTCGGGACGATCAAAGTCTAAGTGGGGGGTAGTTGATGACGGTCAAATTATACCAGTAAAAGTCGTCAACATTGACCTTAAATCGAGATTAATACTGTATATTTCATATTAAATCACTCGTTTATATTTATTATTTAATGTTAAGTGATTATTAATATGATATTTGGTATTTAGCTGTTTTTATTATTAAAAGACCGATTTATTGTGCGATAAATGCTGATTTTGTAGATCACGACAAATCGAGAGGATAAATGTCATTCAATCAGTAAATCTTGAGATAATAAGGAAGAAAATCGGAGCATTAATCAAGAGATAAATCAGAGGAATCAGATCAGCACGGAAGGATGCAGTGGGGAACAAGATAGACGAAAAGCGCGTTTAACACGAGCAGAGGGAGGATCGGTCGACCGAGCCCTATCATTCGGTCGACCGAGTATGTCGGTTCGGTCACTCACGGGATTTTCACGTGTATATCTTCTAGATCCTCCCTAGGTCGGTTACAACCTCTATATAAGCGAAAGAATTCACGAAATTTTTAAAAGACACCTTAGACATACATACAATCCTTCTTCATTCTTTCTTCAATCTTACAATTCATAATATAACTTTGATACAATGTAGAATAATTTGAGGTTTTCCGAGCAATTTAAGGGTTGCAATATGTAAGCCTTTATTTTCTGCTTTTTTTCTTTTAAGTAATTAATCCCTCCCAATTATGCTTTATCGTTTGAATTAGTTAATCATAGCTAGATGATGTAGATCTAGGCTATGACATTAGGGATGTGGTGACTCCTTGTCTATGGGGATCCCATAACCTACGTCATACACTTAGTATTTATTCATGAATCTACTTGATTTAATTAATGCGTATCTATGTTAGTTTATATGAATACTCAAGTGACCATCGTTTAATCTGCTCAGATGATGAAACGCCGAGAGATATATTCTAAGATGTATTCAGGTTGAAATCGTTCGGGTGACCGAAAGGTGTCATTCGGTCGACCGAGGCCTTACACTCGGTCAACCGAGCCTGCTTTCATCGATATATTTCGCCACGCCTTTATGGTAGGTTTAGCCTAGTTGAATTTATTATCTCGAGAGGTATGGCTATGGCTACGTTACTCGCTTAGTTTAATTAAAACGTGTAAAAGGAAATACCAATATAAAACTCTTAGGTAGGCTTATGAATTGCTCTTCACGGACGTTCAAAGAATATCTAGGTAGGTTTATATTCGGGAATTGCATGCACCGCTTATACGTGACGTCGTGAGATTAGCATGAGACTATAACTTGGTAATTGCTAGTTGGACGAGAGCTTGAGTAATCGTTTAGGAAGTATAAGTACGCCTAACCATAGGAATGTTGCCTGCAGCGAGGTGTACGATTAATATCGGCATCCTTAGTGTCGTAAGCGTGCAAGTTATATGAGATGGATACCCAAAAGGTGAAGTCACGTAATGTAGCACAGTGATCTAGCAACCTAACTGGTGCTAAGTCAAGTTAAAGAGGATGACTCCCGTAGCCAATCTAAGATAGATACAAACGGATTGACAGTTAATAAGTTCAGTTTATTATAAATTATCTAGGTCCAAACGATAAAGACTATAATTGGGGAGGTTAATTACGTTGTGTCGAGTCGTGTCTTTACCTTTCTTGTCTTATGTTGGTCGTAGACCGCCTCTATGTCCTTGACATGTTTAATTAATTGTTTGTATACAAGATGATCCACAATTGGTTCCCTGTGGGATCGACCTTGATTCACTATAACTATACTACGATGGGCCTAGTCCTCTTGCTAGTATTGGTTTATGGTGGTCAAGTATATTATAACCTGATTGACCCCGATCAAGTTTTTGGCGCCGTTGCCGGGGAACCAACGGTCAATTTTATATATAAATAATTTTTTTATTTATGTCGAGTTTTCTGCTTTTAGAGTCTGCTTTTTTGTTTTTGAGTCCCTTTGGTTGTCTCACTATGTGTAAAAATTCGAATCTGGAATAATTGGTTCGCTCCCAACGAGATCGCCTCTGCTCGCGAGCCTGGTTCTATTTTCTTACGGGACTTCGCGTGTCTGCTTTATCCTCGTATGTTTAATCCATAGGTCTCGATAGCAAGATGGGAAACCATGTTAAAATCGATCACGGTCTGCTTTGTTTTTCTTCTGTTTGCAGAAAAACCAGGGAAGCAATAATCCAAGACAAGGGGGCAAGGCCCATTAAAGGGTATTTATGTCAATAGACCAAACCGCCCTAAGTTTGGGCAGAAGAAGGATATGTGCCTATAAATACATAGCTCCAGGAACTACGTAAGGCTTGATTCCTGGACATTATACAGGATACGTAGGCAATCCATGATACATTCTTGGACTCAGCCATAAAATACCAAAAACACCATCTTTATTACATTTCTAGCCATTCGATCCTTTACGAAATCATCCTTAGATTACACGTGACCTCGTTAATCCGTGGTGCATTATTTAGCACTATCGGATCGCTTCGTGGTCGCCGTTGATAGAGATAACACCGTCTGGCTTTATTGCATGTTCAGAGGCGGTGTAGTACAGACGGTTTGACTGTTTTTTCCTTCAGTCGTTTGGGATTTGATCGGCGATTGATGTTTGTCTTGGTCAAGTAAATGCTGCAGAGATAAGTTCAAAATTTTTCCTCTTTTAGGTTTTTTACTTTTTAGATTGTTCTATTTACGTGTCTCAAAACTTTTGTTGATTCAAATTAGATGCTTGCTTTTGTCCGCTTTGTCAAAGGTCGACTTTTGCCATGTTTAACCGTGCATAAATGGTTATTATCTACCGATTATAGCCGAGATGAGAGAACATTATGTGGTAAGCAATCACGCCTATTTATATTTTCACACCTTTACACCAAGTTCGAGCAGTGTTTACTCGCTTTCTTCATTCTCACGTATTAGGTGAAAAGATGAACAAAAAAATGCAATTAATTCTTTCGCTTTCATCTTCTCAATAAATGCATTTATTGTTAGTTGCATGCAGTACTTTTATGGCATTTTTTCAGTTTGATTTTCATTCAATGAAACTCATTACTATATAAATTGATATTTTTTTATTGCTTCAAATGTTTTTAGGTCCTGTAAATGGGTCTTTGCTTCCTACTAAAAATGGTTTTAGTTTTGATGTTTTGTGTTGTAAGCAAAAGAATCAAAGTCCTGCTTTGGTGTTGCTTGCTGTTGGTTTCATATGATCTTTTTCTGTCATGTTTCAGCATTAGTGGTCTAGGGTTTTTGAAGAGGTGAACTTTTTAAAAATTCATGCATAAAGATAGATGTTGTTGTTCTTTTTGTAGTATAATTGTGTGTTTTTTCTTTTACATCTAAGGCTAGGGTTGTTTTTTGTTTCTTTTCTGTATGTTTAGTTTCATGTGTAGGTCATCCTTGGTCGCCTCCTCATGTCACTCTGTGTCTTGGGTAAAAGGAAAAAAAAAAACTAATACCTCTGCTTTCAATTTTCATGATAGATGCATTTTGTCCCTGAAAGGTTGAATTTCAGTCACTCATAGTCCTTACTACATATAGATATTTCTTTAATGATGCCGATGGTTTTCTTGGTACCGCAGAGAGCTGTTTGTTTGCTATTAAAACTAGCTTCTTCTTTGTTGTTCTGGGTTTGTTGTTTGCTTGCTGCTACAAATAGCTTCTTTTTGGTTGTTGTACGTTGTGATCCAAAGAATCAGACTTCTGCCTTTTCTATGTTTTTCCTGTTGTTGCCAGAAAAAAATATTTTCGTAGGTTAAGTCTTGTTCGGTTCGTTGTTTTACAACTGCTGCTTTTTAGGATTTCGGTTGCCTGCACTTCTTTTGTTCCCTACATAAAATACTTGCTTTTTCTTTGGTTAGGTCCTACTGTGGTTGTTTTTCTTACAGGTGGTGCTGCTTACAGTTTGGAGTGCAGGCTGCATTTACATTTCGGCAACAGGTATAAAGTTTTTTTTTTCAGATTTAGTTCTGTGTCTCTACCTTTATTTGGAATTGAAATACTATCTCTTTTCCTTCATGCCTCAGCGTGCAATAGGCTTTACATTTCAATGACAATTTCATTTAACTATCTCTGGATAAAAAAAAGTCATGCTTTGGATTCTTTCTTAGCCTATCTCTGTGTTTTAACTGTTCCTACAGAGTTAAAGATTGTATGTAAGATTAACGCTTGTCTATTTCTCATAGGTGAAGAGTTTTACTTTTGGGTGCTTTTCTAGCCTGGGTTTTGACCTAAGGTAGTGAGTAACATTAGATGAGAATTAAAGGTAAAGAAATGCCTAGACCTGGTTCTCTGGTTCCAACCAGCCACTCTTCCCAATCTAGCCTAGGTGCTGAAGCTAAGAATCCTAGAAATGAGAGGAAAAGAGTGTTCAATAAACCTTTAAATGCTTCTGCAAAGCACAACACACAGTTATGCAATTCTTCCACGGGTAATCCACCATGTGGTCCTGTAGACAATTTGCGTGGGTACATACCGGAGGGCCAACTACATGGGGTTGCTAATGTCGGTTGTGATGTGCCTACGGTGCTAACTCATGCTGAATATAAAGCTATGGCCGTATTAAGGTTTAGGCGTAAACGTAAGCTAAGTGAATTCAATAATGCAAATAGAATAAAGAATTATGCTCGTCTTCCTTCTAAGAAAAAATTCAGAATCACTAATGGTGTTCAGCGGCTGAGTTGCATACCTGAGTCTTACATTATACAAAAGCATGTGCCTAATTGTCAACACTGTGATGCTATAAAGTTTAGCCATGAAATAGCAAACCTTTGTTGTTCAGATGGAGATGTTACTCTTAACCAGAGTGCTTTACCTCCTGAATTAAAAGCTTTGTTGTTAACGTCAGACTCTACAGATCCTAGGAGTTTTAGGGTCATGATCAGAGCGTATAACAATCACCTGTCATTCACATCTTTTGGTTTAAAATATGATAAAAAAACTGGCAAGGAGAGACAAAGGAATTTACACTTTCAGAGTTCAAGGCCAGGTTTACCATTGGATAAATGACATGTTGCCTGATGAAGGTATGCCAAAAAATCTTCAATTCTACTATCATGACACTGATTATGAAATCAAACAGCGTTTGTCCAACACTTCTTCTTTAGATCAGGAAATCCTAAAAAAACTTATTCATATCCTACTGATTAACCCATATGCTAGATTCTTTCGTGGGCTAGCTTCTATTCCTGATATAGAAAATAAACAAATCATTTTAAGGCATAACCCTCCTATCAATCATAAAAGATATGATAACCCTACTGTTTCTCAAGTTGCGGTGTTATTGGAAGCTGATGAAACTATTAGTGAGGTTACACAGAGATACATTAGGGTTTACAAGCATAGTGGAGAGTCAAGAAGCATTCAGTATCACTATGGATGCTATGATCCATTGCAGTACCCACTTATTTTCCCATTTGGCGATCCTGGGTGGCACCAAGGTGCTAGATATACAGAAACCTGAATCCGGATCCTATCCATAATTAGATCGTCAGATCTGATTCACAGCACCGATCGAGACACTCGATCTTGCACAGCGGAAGCTACGAATAAATTTGCATGTGATTTTACCATGATATAATCCACATAAATAATTAACGTAACTATGAGAAGGTTAAAGACTTACCCAAAAAAAGGAAGAAGCAGTCGACCAAAGGGGAGAAGCCGCAGTCTTCCGGATTGTATCTCCTAGTTACGACTGGTGGACGTCAATCCTAACCGTAGAACCTCCTCGAATATGCTCAAGAAAAACCTTAGGTTTTTCTCCTCCTAATGACTAGAACAAGAAACTAATTTTTCTCTTCTATTTCGGTAAAAGTGGCTCAATTTATTGTGTGATATTGTGTTGGGAGGAACTCTCTTTTTATAGGAAAATAACTAGTCAAGAGAGTTATCCTTTTCACACTACAATTACATATTCCCATAAGGAAAAAGATATTTGCCATAAGATAAGAGATAATTCCCAAAAAAATCAATCTCTTATCTCTTTTCCATTAATTATCTAACAAATAAATAATTAATTACACATGTGACATAATCTAGGAAGATTTCTTTTTCCTAATTTATCCACATTGGGGCGCCACTTATAAGCCATTAATTTAATAGAAAATGTCTTTTCTATTTTACGTATTATTTACCAAATAAATAATAAATAATATTGCATATTTATTAAATATACCAACTATTTAATTTATTCTCGAGGTTCCACAAAACGAGAAAACACTAGTGTGTTATGAGCCAGCCCGGAGACCATGGACCTATAACCAGCAGCTACAATAAATTGTATAAAATATTCATCGAACAGAATATTTCTACTCAACTTATTAATTCCAGAATTACGCCACCATAAATCCAAAACTGAACTCATCGATATAGATATAACTTATTCTCAAAGTGTCGAGTCAATAAGTGTCCATTGATATAATCATTACATATAGACTAACCCTCCATAGACTATCCGTAACGAAGTGGGAATGTTTCCATAAACCTTCTTCATTACATCTTATCCTTATTTACCATTAACCCACTATTGATCAAATAGTTCATAACCAATACGAACTCCGCAGATCGATCAGTTTCTAGGATTAACAAATAAATGGATTGTCTTTCTACTTCCCGCGGGAATGAATGGATTCCATAGCTGTGAGACACACACTTCTCACTCATTCTAGAATAATGCCAACGTGAAAGTGATTCGGACCGCGCCTCTTAGCGATCCTTAACGAACACATCAAACCCTATCCTGAAACAAGTAGGAGTATGCAAACACTTCAGGATTAAGGTTAATCCATATATGATCATCTTGTGATTTAATGAGATTTCTCAATAATGGAATTATATGAGAAATTCATATTAAATCGGTGCAGTCCTATGTGACAACATCATATATAAATGCCCCACCAATATCTACGGTCTGGATAAGACGGTCACACCTTAAAGTGTTCTGGACGCATTAATGGTGGTTTTATCAATAGACCCCATACTTTGATTAAGTTCACCACGGACTAATAGTTCAAGTGTATCACCATAAACTTAATCTTCATATGTGACACACACTAAGTTATATGGCTACATATGATACGACTTGGGGTTTTCAGCAGTGTATTTAATATAAGCACAAAGCAAATAATAAGATGAAATAAAATCTGTTATTTATTAAATAAAAACAATTACATAAATTGTCTTTCGGGCGCTACTTCCAACACAAGGAATAGCCAAAAATGGTGTGAAAGTAAAAAAAAAAACGTGTCTCTATTCTTACAGGTACAACTACGCACATGATTTCACCTTCCAGATCTTCAATGGCTGAACAGTTGTTACAGTCTGAAGAACTAGGTAGTGTACATTCTTTTGATTCTTGTATCTAAGGCTTCTTTCGCTGATTTACTAACTAACTCTGTCTTCTCCTTATTATCAGCAGCAGCTGACTTTCAATCCAATTATGGGTGTGTATCTATGAGGGAGTTTTATTCGTATAAGCTTCAGGTTAGAGTTAATGACGATACCCGTATTGATGTGATCCAGCCCAAGAAGATGGAAGAAGCGCCATGAAAGTCTTTATTTATGCTATTGGGCTCGATGGAAGAAGCGCCAAGAATATTTGAAGTTTATTTATTTATTTATCTTTTTATTATTTATCTCACATTGGATAGATAGTATTTTATTTCATTTATTGTATTTTGTCCCACATTGCTAAATTAGCAATTGGACTTGGAGTCTGTAGCCTATATAAGGCACCTAGGTGGTTCATTTACAAAGAGTTCAATTTTGAGTGAAAATTTGATTAAGTCTATTGACTTGTTTAATCACTTGCGAGTGAGGATCTCTTCGTTGTAGTAGTTCCACCCTTAGAGAACTTATCGCTTTGAGCAAGCGTTGTGGCGTTCTTGCCAATATTATTAGATTGGATTATCTATGATCGTTGTTTCAACTCGTCATTCCTTTAGAAGATCCTAAGGCAAATCTCATTCTTGAATCGTATCATTTGGTATCATAGCCTTCGGTTGACTAAAGGTAACCAAATATCCCTATTTTTAATTTTCTTGTTTAATTTTAGTTCTTATTCCAAAATATATATATATATATATATATATATATATATATATATATATTTTCTTAATTGTTTTCATTTAATTTCGTCCCCTCCCCAGCCAAAATCTTCAAATCTTCATCCATCCTACCCAGAAAACTTGAAGATCTTCAAATCTTCAAACCTTCATCCCAAGAACCCTAAATTATTTCCAGACCCGTTTTTTTTATCGGGCTGTTCCCTAACCAAAAAACCTCAAAAAATACTGAAATTTTTACCACATCTCAAAAACATCTCGATCTACAATTTTCTTATTTACACCCAATCCGAATTCAACGCGTATCTGGCCTAAAAGAACCGATTAATCCAAAACAATCTGTCCAGAAAAACTGCAGCAGTAAATCATCATTCGAATTCATTTTCAGTGGGTTAAACGACTCGAAATTGCCTGAACTTTGGTAAAATTATAGGAAATTTTGCGATCCACAACTTTTATCTTTTGAGGTTTTCCAAATTCGGTTTAGTTTCATCGAAATCGGCACCATAAGTCACTGCTATTAATCTGGAAATTTTTGACAGATTGCACCAGTTTCCGAAGAACGATTGTTTGAGCGACATTTATAAGTTTAAAAAATCTGAAATTTTGACATCCTTTAGAAAACTCTCTTCTCTACAACTTTTGTCTTTTGAGTGTTTCCAGATTCGTTTTAGTTTGGTCATTATATACGCAGGTTCCACACCCAGGGTGTTAAATTTTTCACCCCTATGAAATTTTGCTCGATTCTCTGATTTGTTTGAAAAAGGGGTTACTTTACAACTTGGAGAGAGAGTGAGTGTAAACACGAGAGTTGTGAGGTTTTGAATGTTGCATAATGGCGGAAGAGGAGAGTGGTTCACAAGGGGTTTTCCCATGTGATTTTGGTTTGTTTATGGTTGCTCAACAACGGGAAAATATACGTATAAATGAGACTTTGGATAGGTTGTGGGCTCAACTTGATGCTTTGGGCATTTTGCCAAAAAAGGGTGGTGGCCGACATGATAAGAGGGTGAAAAAGGCTACAAATCTGCGTGTAGAGGAGAATTTAATCCTTGAATCTCTAACCCCCAAATATGAAGAATTTCTTTTGTATGGTAAGGTGAGTAGTAAACCCGTGAAGAAAGTAGTCGAGAAGAAAGAGGAATGTGAAATCATTTCTCCGCCAGAATCTATCAGTGATTTTTTACGAGAGGTCACTGGAGAAGAATTAATGGAGTCACTTGAAGAAACAGCTGTGGAACAAACAATTACAGAGGGAAATGAGCATGTAGAGGAGATAATGGGAGAAGTAGTTACAAACGATGAGGTATTACTTGTGGATGAGATAGTTCACGTTGATGAGACATTTGTTGAGGGTCATGTTGCTAGTGACGTTGAGCGTGCTGACGTCGGTGGGGAATCTTCTCATCCCCCATCAGAGGATGTTGATTTATCTTTGCAGGTACATGAAGATCATCTACATGAGGAGGACACCGGGCTATTAGATACATCCAATGCAGCCCTTATGGTCCCTTTGGTTTATCTTGATCTAGCACATCTTGATGGCAAACCGGCGCACACTTTTATCGATCCTTTTGTGGCGCATGTTGATGTTTGTCCCATGTTGAATTTCTATAATTATATTGATGCCACAGAACACTTCATTCACATTTATATCAAGCTGACAGACTGTTATTATGTTCCATTGATGAAGCATGACTCTTCATTTCAATATTACATTGATTTGAAGTCATATGTCCACATTGTATTTGATCATGGTATCTCATTGATGATTTTTGAGGGTTGTTCAAGTTTTGATGGTGATGGTGCTCGATTTTATGACGTCTTATTGATTCGACGACGAATACTTTCCAACCGGGAGGGAATGATGTGATCCAGCCCAAGAAGATGGAAGAAGCGCCATGAAAGTCTTTATTTATGCTATTGGGCTCGATGGAAGAAGCGCCAAGAATATTTGAAGTTTATTTATTTATTTATCTTTTTATTATTTATCCCACATTGGATAGATAGTATTTTATTTTTTATTATCATTTTTATTTATTGTATTTTGTCCCACATTGCTAAATTAGCAATTGGACTTGGAGTCTGTAGCCTATATAAGGCACCTAGGTGGTTCATTTACAAACAGTTCAATTTTGAGTGAAAATTTGATCAAGTCTATTGACTTGTTTAATCACTTGCGAGTGAGGATCTCTTCGTTGTAGAGTTCCACCCCTTAGAGAACTTATCAGTGCCTTGAGCAAGCGTTGTGGCATTCTTGCCAATGTTCTTAGATTGGATTATCTAAGATCGTTGTTTCGAGCTCGTCATTGGTTTCCTTTAGAAGATCCTAGGGCAAATCTCGTTCTTGAATCGTATCACATATCCTCCATTTCGGTAGACTTTTCCAGCAATACTCTGTAGATATGTATGTTAAATTAGAATTTCAGAGACTAGACTTCTACCGAGCTAAATCTAAGCAAGATGAAATAAGACAAGAATTCTTGCAAGGGATAGTAGATGCAGTTGGTTCTGGTGAACATGAACCGTTGAATATAGGACAGAGAATTGTTCTGCCTGCTAGCTTCATAGGCGGGCTTAGGCATATGCGACAGAAGTATGTAGATGCGATGACTCTTGTTAAAAAATTTGGAAATCCCGACCTTTTTTTAATAGTTACATGTAATCCTAACTGGCCTGAGATTAAAAAACATCTACATCCAACAAAACTTGCCCAAGACCGACCAGACTTAACTGTTAGGGTTTTCCATACTAAGATTGAAGAAATCAAGGTTGAACTCATCAAAAATGAAATTTTTGGTGAAATTTCTGCATACACATATGTCATTGAGTATCAAAAAAGAGGCCTTCCACATGCACACTTTCAAATGCACATAAACTTTACGATCCAGCAGAATATGACAAAATTGTTTCTACGGAGCTTCCAGGCAGAGACTTAAATCCTTGGTTGTACCAGACTGTAGTGAAACACATGGTCCATGGACCATGTGGAGAACTGAATCCAACAAATGTATGTATGCGTAAAGATAAGATGTGCAAAAACTCTTACCCTAAACAATTTTGTAATGAAACAAAATCATCTTCAAATGCATATCCAACATACCGCAGGCGGAATGATGGTAAGAAAGTTAAGGTCAGGGGTGCATGGGTTGATAATAAATGGGTTGTACCTCACACACCTTATTTAGTTGCTACAGTTGACTGCCATATAAATGTAGAGATATGTGCTTCGATAATAGCGGTTAAATATATCTATAAGTATGTATGTAAAGGTAGTGATAGAATTCTATTTCAGTTGTCTAATGTAGCCGAGAAATCTAGCATTGTTGATGAAATAGAGCGGTTTGTATCAGCTCGTTGGGTGTCACCGCCTAAAGCGCTTTGGCGAATGTTTAGATTTCCAATGAGTGAGATGAAACCTCCTATCATTCGTCTTCCGCTGCATCTAGAAAACTACTAGACTGTGTCGTTTAGAAATACAATCTTTGTCTGATATTCTTACAAATCCACAACAGTTGAAAACAATGCTAACTGAATTTTTTTACATGAATAGAACCAACACATATGCTCAGAGACTTAAATGTACATATGCTGATTTTCCTATGCTCTTGGTTTGGATTCCAAGTAAAAAACAATGGACCTTACGGGAAAAGGGTGAATCTATAGGCCATATTGTAACTGCACATCCATCCGAGGGAGAGAAGTTTTACCTTATGATGCTTTTAGCTTACGTAGAATGTCCTACGTATTATCTGTCCCTTAAAATGTTTGACAATAAGATTGTTGCCACATTCAGAGAGGCAGCATTTCTTAGAGGGTTGCTCCAAGATGATAATAGTCAGGAGTTGTGCATGGAAGAGGCAGCCATTTTCCATATGCCTTTTCAACTTAGAAGGCTTTTTGCAACTATATTAGTATACTGTTGTCCCAATGATCCAGAAAAGCTTTTTCTAACATTTGAGGCCAGCATGTCTGAAGATTTTGTTAGAGATTTAAGCCTTCATAAAACTGAGATTGGGTGCAATGTCCTCCAACAAATAAATTCATATCTTAAAACTACAGGAAAAACACTTGAAACATATATTACCACTCTTATGTCGGATATTAATGAAAGACCTGAAGACTTAACAAGAGAACTAAGAACAGAGAGTAATACAGTTGTGACGCCTGCCGAGTTAGGTCTAAAACATATGTTCGATTCAAAGCAAAACCATATATTCAAAACAATAGTAGATGTTGTCTATACCAATAAATCAAAGACTTTTTTCATTGACGGTCCTGGTGGAACTGGTAAGACATTTCTATACAGATCATTGCTTGTAGAAATTAGAAGCAAAGGCTTTTATGCACTAGCTACTGCCACATCTGGGATTGCAGTTTCTATCTTACCTGGTGGTAGAACTGCACACTCTAGGTTTAAAATACCAATTGACAGTTCTGAGTTTCCTACATGTATTTTTAGTAAACAGTCTCCCCTTGCTACGTTAATAAAAGAAAGTAGGTTGATTATTTGGGATGAAGCTCTTATGGCAAAAAGGTCTGCATTAGAAGCTTTAAATGACCTGCTTCAGGATATAATGTCAAACTCTGAATTATTTGGTGGGAAGGTTATGATTTTAGGCGGAGATTTTAGGCAAACACTGCATGTTGTTGAAAGAGGAACCAAAAAAGAAGATCTTGATGCATGTCTTATAAACTCTCCTATGTGGCCAAAAATAGAGAAGCTTTATTTAACTAAAAATATGAGAGCTAAGACAGATCCTTATTTCACATCTTTCTTAATGCTTGTAGGAGAGGGAAGGAACAATATTAAAGATGCTGGTTACATTCAATTACCTAATTCTTGTGTGATAAATTCTACTAACAATGAAAATGAAGATGTTTTAAAGCTAATCAAAGCAGTATACCCAGGCATCGATGACCCCAAACAAGCACAGTCTATGTTAATAGAGCTATACTGACAACTAAGAACCAATTTGTCGATGAGGTCAATAGCTTGATGATTGATAGATTTCCGGGGCAGGCAGCTCAATACATCAGTTTTGATGAAACAGAAAACCGTGATCTTCAAGGACAATATCAAGACCTACTAAATAGTCTAACACCAAATGGATTACCTCCACATAAATTGACCTTAAAAGTAGGTGCTCCAATCATGTTGTTACGTAATCTTAATCCATCTGAAGGCTTATGCAATGGAACATAGTTAGTCTACAAAAATCTTAGTCGTAATGTCATACAAGCAGAGATTTCTTTAGGAGACTTTGCAGGAAATCAAGTTTTCTTACATAGAATTCCACTTCAACCTCCAACAAATGAAATGTATCATGTTCCTTACAAGCGTGTACAGTTTCCAATAAGACTATTCTTTGCGATGACGATAAACAAAGCTCAAGGTCAAATGTTAGACTGTGTTGGTGTTTATTTAAAGGAACCCGTGTTTTCTCATGGGCAGTTTTATGTTGCGTTGTCACGTGCTAAAAAATCATCCTCTATAAAAGTTCTACTTAGGAAAGACTGTAATGATAAAACATCTTCACTAGATACCAAAAATATAGTTTACAAGGAAGTGCTGACACAATCATAGAGAATGTATCTTAAAAAGGTATTTTAACAATACACATCTTATTTCCTATGCTTCCTTTTTTTTAACTTTCTTTTTTCATCCTTTCTTTACTGTTTGTTATTAGATTCCAGCCTATGTCTACTCTTTTCACTATGACGGATTATCTCTTAGGCCGATAGTATTTTGCCTTCTATTGTTATATATATAATAAATTTGATATATCAATTACATGTTTTTCATACAGTCAAACAGTATGGAAATCGTACCAGGAAGGAAAATGTTTAAGGATTTGGAAATCAATCGAGACATTACGAACTGGATTGTTAGAGTACAGGTTGTTGAATGCCAACGTGAACAAACTGGGAAAAGAAGTAATGGGAAATTAGGGAAACGCTACAGGCGTTATGTATTGGTTGATGAACAGGTTGTTCTACTTTTCATCCTGCATTTTAATGAGACATTTACACTAAATTTGTTAGTCCCTTGAAAAGGCTTTGGTTAAGTTTAGAGGGGGGGTGAATAAACTTAACACTTAAAACTTTTGGAGTTAACAAACTCAGAACTTCAAAGACTCTTTGATACTTCAAGAGTCTCTTGACACTCGATAGTCTCTTTTGATCGCTGAGTTTCTTCAATTTGTGCAATGGAATTATATCAAAAATTAAGCCTTATTACTTGTTGTTAAATATGATACCAAGTATTAGATACTTAGTAGTGTATGTGTGTGAATTCATTTGCTAGATTCAGTAGATTGATGTGTTAGATAAACTAAGTGCGTAATATAAATGCGAGAAGTAAGTAGGTAGATTTTATAGTGGTTCCGGGTGGTGTAATCTCGTCACCCACTCTTCTCTGTGATGTTGGAGGTAATTCACTAGAGATCTTTGATGTAGCTTATTACAAAATCCCTAAGTTTCTTGTCCTTCACCAATAACTATGGCTTCACAAACCGAACACTTGGAACAGTAGGATTGTTGCTCCAAAGTCTTCCACTTTAGTCCTTGAAGGGTAGGATTGCCTCTTCACCACCTCCACCACAACCAACAGCCTTTCACACCCAAAGATGCTTCACTGTCTTGATGAGATTTCTTGTAAAAGAAAGTTTGAATCAAGTAAGTGATTCACTTTCAAACAACCTTGATCGAGGATGATATGATCGTGACTTGATGTCTTCAAGTATGTAAACTTGATGCAATTTGAATGCATATTACACTTGAAGTATTCTCTGGATCAGTAGCCTTATGCTCAGTAGGGTCAGCAGGGTGTTTTTCTTGATTAGAAATCGAAGCTCGGGATTATCTGTATTTTTCTCTTAATGTTCATCAATTTTCATCATTTGTATCTGAATTAGGAGTCCTCTATTTATAGGTAGGAATCCTTGTGACTTATGTTTGAAATTCAAACATAGCCGTTTCAGATTTGTCCCATCTTGACTTGCTTTTTCTCGATCGTTTCTAGGGTCCACAATCGCCGATTCCTTTTGACATGATTCTGATCTGTCCACCTTTGACTTGTATCCATTTGATAAAGGTCTGAATCTTTCCAATGTCCATTTGATCTTAACCATTGATTTGTTTGATAAATCGAGGTTGTTAGCGATCCTTTCTTTGTAATCTTCCAATGTAGCTTTTGATTAAATCGAAATATGTGTCCAAAGAGTTCTGAGAATATAAGCCTCGATATATACACATCAGTAAGCTTATCCTTATTATGCTGTGTTTAAAAACACTTCAGCTTACTGTCTTTTATCTAACTTTTATTTATGAAGTTAGATTACACCTTTTTGCATATAACTAAGTTCCAATCACCACTTATCTTGTGGAACTTAGACCTCGTACACAAGGTATATGTAATCAGTTTAGGTCATCACAGACTTCCTTAAATTCTGATTCCATATCCTTGACTTTAAATACTAAGTTTGATCCCTTAGCCTTCAATAACTGAGTTTGAGCCTCACCTTCCGCCTTCAAGAGGTTCCCCGATAAGTCTCATCGACTCACTACCCTACTGATCTAGACTAGTCTGCTGATGTAAGTCAGCTGACCTTTACAGTGCTTGTTTGATCAAACCTATACGAGATCAAACTCTAATAAACCTAAACATTTGATCTAGACATCTTTTTGCCTTTGCTCTATAACAGCTAGTCTGCCACTCATCACTAAAACTTAAAAATAAGTCCAACAAAATTATATTCTGTTTTTATACTAAATATGTTCCATTTCTTATGAACAAATAGGGAACAAAGGTATCAGGAATCGTGTACGGAGATGCTATCCGCTTTTTCGAGCGTACTCTGATGCCGTTTAAACGCTACGACGTTTCCAATGCTAAGTTACTTGAGGCTGTGTCTTTCTTCAAGCTGGGACCTTATGGCTTCACATGGGTTTTCGACTACAACAAATTGGTTGAAACTGTTGATGAACAAATTCCACCATTCCTGCCGGTGACATACCATGTTCGAGACTTTTTTAGGCATGCGGATATCGAAAGCTATTTCAGTAAGATTTCTGCATATATAACAAATCTTTGTATTGATTGGATATGACTATATAATATGACCCCTTTTTTCTCAGACGTCAAAGCGCTTGTCATTCATGCGATGCCACGAAGGCAAGTGAATAAAAAATCAAGTCAGCGTGAGATAATCATTATTGATCAAAGGTAATTGACGTTAAGATGAGTTAAATGTTGTTAACTTTTTTTTTACATACACTATTCATATAATCAATGAGTTTTTAACTTAATCAAATTCATAAAATATGCATTAATGCCTGTTAAACTTAAAAGCATCTATGAATTATCAAATAATATATAATATACTTATGGCTATAAAGATCAACATGTTTTTCTGCAAACTAGGAAAATTCCGATGATAATGATATTGTGGGATGATTTTGGAGATGTTGAGGGCCTTCAATTAGCACATGCTTTAACAGGTATCTCGATAATTATTGCAACAAATGTAAAAGCAACAACATTTCCTGGTAAATATTTACACTTCTAAAATTGTACTCTTCAGTTTAATCTCTTGCTTTTAAACTGCAACTGACTTTAAAGCTATACTTTTTAGGGCTATCTCTCTCAACCCGCATGTTCTCATACTTCTTGATAAATCGTCCATTGACTGATAAGGCTGCTATGCTAGAATGGTAACCATATATGATGATATGCAATAAGTATGTCGGTATTATTTTCATTAGTAAATAAGAAGTTACAAAACATTATATTTGTCAGGTACCATGAAAACATGGATGAAATAACCACATTGCTGAAAAAGGAAGCTTACAGAGATGTCTGTATCTTTTACCCACCACCAATAAACGGATACGATTCATCGTAATCCGATCTCGTTTCGCTCTCCCATTGGTAACTAATATATTATTTAGGTTGTTTAGATAATGTCTTCTTTTATAATACAAATTCCATTGATGCTAAATAAACCTGTTTCTTATTTATAGGTACAGAAAAAGACAGCTTGGGTTACTGGCAATTATACCTGGCACACAAAAATACTAGATGCATGCTTGTCAAGCTTGCAAGAAAAGACTCGATATTCCAAAGGAATGGGTTATAAAGTGTTCCGAATGCGGTGAAGCAAGAGGTGTAGAAGTCAGGTTTGTTTATATGATCATTTATATAGATATAAAATTATGCTTAATACATTCATAGACTGCTTTCATGTATTCTAATCAAATTGACTTAGGAGCCGAATACCAATACAGCTGACTGAAGGTGAAAATGTGCTCTTTGTGACTTTAAAGTCACCAGATGTACTAACATGAATTACTCCAATAGCAACTGAAAGATTCTCAAGAATTTGTGAGTTTCTTTACAGGTCTCAGTGTATCAATACACAACATTAATGGTTCTTACAACTCTATTAATGTTTTAGGGATTCAGGTTGAAGAAGAACTGAAGATAGAGAATGTGAGTTTTAATGATGTCTATCATTACCCTCAAAATTTGTGAGTTTCTTTACAGGTCTCAGTGTATCAATACACAACATTAATGGTCCTTACAACTCTATTAATGTTTTAGGGACTTCAGGTTGAAGAAGAACTGAAGATAGAGAATGTGAGTTTTAATGATGTCTATCATTACCCTAAAAAAATGATGTCTATCATTGCTTAACATTCAATAGGAAGAGTATAAACAAAAAGCTTTGACCAACGTTGATCAAGACGAGTATAACACTCTGTCTTTATGACTATATTATACAAGAAACGTGCTCACAAGAATCGTAAGACAATAATCTGTACCTAAAATCGAAAGTAGAACCTTATTTCAAGTGAAATAAGTTATCTTAGGACTACATGCTTCAAACATACATATTGAATCAACGTTGACAAATAAGTAATAGAAGTTCAAAGCGAGCAACATCGTCACGGACTTCAGTAACTTACCACAATATTATAAACTCACTCATATTCTTACTCTTTCTTTTTCTGAGCGACAAAATCACACAGAATCTACAATACAATCTTACTTCGTGTAATACCAACTGTATGACCAAATCCAAGACCAATCAATCCAACTCCTAGCCTAACTCTCCACCAACACCAAAACAACCTTAGATTATAGTCCACCATCTAATGATACTGGAGTTAAAGAGTCAGAAGATGAGTAACCTAAAGAAATATACGACCAGGATTTCTTATTTCCCAAAGAAAAGGCACAGAAAATGTAATAAACATTCAGCTACAAATTTTGTTTCTTATTATGTCAGGTTATCAGTTAGTTACAATGGCTTAGTATGATTCATTGATGGTAAAGCAATAATTTTTCTCTAGGAAAATATCAAGTTGCATTGAAAGAAGACCATAGAACAAAGACCAAGAAACATACAAAAACCAGGGGGGAGTAGGAAAAAGAAATTACAATGCCCAAAGAAACAATCGCACGTTTACTTAACAACCACCACCACCACAAAAAAAAGGTGAAAGAAAGTAAAGAAGCGGTAAGCACTGACCTTTTTAATTGATCTAAGCAATTTGACAAGTGGTCTTGGCAAAGGACTTAATAGGGCAAAAGAACCACGCTCATAAATGACGGTATTCTAGGAGGAAATTGTAATACAAAAGTAAGGCATAAGTCAAATTATCCCCAGATACAACAACAAACATATACATAATAAAAAAAATAAACCAACCACATTAACTCGGCCTTAACGAGAAAACAGAAGACCTAACCAAAACCAACTGGTAGCTACTCCTTGTCTAGCACACTAATTCTTGTCCTATAGTTTGTTTGCAACGGAATATTGCTCCTATCCTACTATATTGCAAAAGAGGGGAAAAAAATAGGAGGCGGAAGCATCCCCCATCTGATGTTTCAGTATCACTAAATTTGACAAAACATGGATCCCTGCTAACATCCAAGAGGCTCTCGGACACTTAAACCCAAACACGAATATAACTCAACCGAACAACAGCAAAGAAGATTTAAGATGGAGGAAGCATATTTTGGTGTTAGAAAGTAGACATGTAGACCTGAAGAAGAACATGCAATCCAAAGTAAACCTTAATCAATCGGTAAATTGTGCAAAAATTTAAGCACGGATAGGGATAAATTTATTTTCTGGAATTTAAATAAACAAAGAAAACAATTTGTAAGTTTACCTATGAAAAACAGATGTGACTTGAGATGAGGGAAGGTAACAGCAAAGAAACTTTGAGATGCGGGAACTGGGAAGGTGGACAGAACACTCTTGAGAAGAAGTGGTGATGCATGCTTCATATAATTACCAAAACTAATTACGGATTATTAAAAAATGTGAAAGATAAATATGTATTATCTAACATATCTAACAAAATCAATATTACGTGCAGATCTAACTCGAACAATGAATAAGAAAATTAGGATGCACAAAATAAATGACTAGAGATCAAACTGAGGCGAGTAGATACTCTTTCCTTAAGACAAATTGCTCCGGTATGGTGCCCACGGTAGTAGCAACTGTCTCCCAAGATACAACGGCTTTACGTCTCGGATTTAGAGGCACTTCAAAAACCTGAGCTCCGGTGAACTTACAGAGTGCTCCGACTCATATCTAGATCTATATGACTGACTCTTTGTGGTGGAAAGACACAAGAGAAAATTCGATACTTAAACCTTCATCCATGGGGTTCTTTATATAGTGGAGAGGAGGAGCCAATGCTCAAATATGATTGGCCGAAAAACATCATCAAAGTTTTCCCCTTGGAAAAGTCATGGCCTACTTTTCCCTCAAGAAAGGAAAAGCCATTGGGGCGTGTAGAACACCTTGGCCGACTTCACCCTTGCTTCTGATTGGTCGGATGACGTGTCCTCTGAATTCTAATTGGTCGAATGACTCAATGAATTCTGATTGGTCGAATGACACAATCACATTCCAAAATTAATTTTATGTTTAATTTCATAAAGAAACTTTGTCCAAAAAATTAATAGTAACACCCGAGCCGAGCTGAGCCGAGCCGGACGGACGGCGGCGGCGGCACGCGCATGTGGAATTATCTAAGTCCTCCCTCCTGCACAAAAGTGCCTTGCCCCTTGGGGCTCATCCATAAGAGACACACTAGCTCTTATCACTTGAGCTCCCAACACTCAAATTTCCAATGTGGGAGAATAGGGTGAGGTTCTCCCTTCAACTCCTATCTCCTACATATTTTCTACCAACTTTAGTCATTAATTTCTTATTCACCCGATATCCGAATCGAGTGATTCAAAAGCCCATCATCAACTACTTCGTATGGAGTATTTAATGATATCATTAACTCTCGATGACATACATCAGAGCCTATCCGTAATAAGCACTAAAGTTGACCATTCAACCCTTCAAAAAGGGCTTTTTCTCCAACAAAGAATACCCTGACCCCAACGTAAACGTGAAAACTTCCACTATGACCCTCGATACTGTGTATGGACTGTTGAAGAAGAAGAAATCAAACAAATTACCAGCCAACATTTTAACAACATTTACGCCTCCCAATCTTCAAATCTGATGGTTGAACAGGTACATCTTCCCATTTTATTGTCTTTAGAATTATGTCTCCTTAATCGTAATTTGAGTGAACAGGAAATCTCAGAGGCTTTGTTCGCTATGGAATCTTATAAGGCTGCCAGACATGATGGTTTACCCCCCTTCTTTTGTAAACAATGTAGTTTTTACACACGCATACATATTAATTGATACACATTATAATTATTCGGCACTACATTATAATCAAATGTGAAAATATATTGTGTCACTCGTTATAGCTAGGGTTGCAGGTGAACCGGACTACTCATGAACTATTCACACTCGATTCGTGAACTATTAATCAATTACTAATAAACTTGTATTAAAAAAATTAATAAAATAAGATTTCACATCACACCGTTTACGCTAATCAATTAAGTAGTCCACTTTACATGAAGCGACGTTAAACGGCATGCATCACCACTTTCTCTAGTTTCTTAGCTGTTCTGTTCACCTTCCTCATCTCAAAAAAAAAACCTTCTCGATGTCATAGACTCATAGTTCCACTTTCGGACAGCAAAATCGCCAGAGGCCTCATCTTCCTCCATGAAACTACCGGCGAAATCTTCCTTGTATCATCGGTCGCCGATTTAGTCTTCTTCAATTTCTAACTATTTTTTGTTACCACTCTATTTACATTCCTCTCTATCCGATTTTTATTTGTTCTATTTGGGTGCGAATTTTTAGGGTTTTATGCGTTTCAGCTGCACCACAAATCAAAAAGTGCAAAATAATCAAATCAAGCCTTATAGTACGGGCTTCCTGCCGATTCTAAGAACCATCCTGTTGAGGTAAGTGTATTTTTATACTTATGAGAACTTGAAACTGCCCGGAAGTGAAGTGATTTAGTATATTTGATGGGAACTCAGGAAACAAGCATTCAAATGGATGTTGGTGAAGAGACATGTTTGAATACGGGTAGTGACAACAATGAGGTAAATGAGAGATTTGGTGGAATCATGACAAAAGATATTTTTGATAGAAAAGAAAGTGTTGAGAGATTTGAAGATTCTTTATTGATGGAGTTGGGTGAAGATGTATTTTTAGAATCACATGATCCCCGAAATGTGGATTCTTTGAATGATGATGGCTTGAATGCACGGGACCCCCGAAATGTGGATTCTTTGAATGGTGCTGGCTTGAATGCCCGGGACCCCCGAAATATGGATTCTTTGAATGGTGATGGCTTGAATGTACGGGACCCCCCAAATGTGGATACTTTGAATGGTAATGGTTTGAATGCAAGGGAACCCCAAAATGGTATTTACGAAGGTGTAGCTCATGTGAGCATTCCTGAAAATGAAGACATACATGTGAAAGACTTATTTAAAGCAAAAACGTTTTTGGTATATAAAGTTGAGATGTTGAATGTGAAGTATCATTTTGAGTTTGCACCGCAATCTTCCACCAAAAGCCTTTATGTAGTGTTATGTGCAGTGAAAGAATGAAAATGGCATTTGCGAGCAACCAAACATGATACATCTAAATGCTTTGAAGTTCAAAGGTATTCATGTAAGCATACTTGCTAACCTATTGTTCATCGAAAAGATCACAAACATGCTTCTTACAAGCTTGTTGAAAGATACTATTGTTCGAAGTTTAAAGATGCCAACCGTATTTATTCACCGAGGCATATCATTAATGACTTTTAATTTGGATATGAGATAACTTATGACAAGGCGTACGAGGCCAAGTTCTATGCAATGTCAATCATCCGGGGAAGCCCAAAAAAAGTTTTGGAAAATTACCTAAGTATTGTCATAGGTTGGAGTTGAGAAACCCAAAAACTGTGACGGATATTGAAACTGAAAAAAACCACGAGTTCAAATATTTTTTTATTACACTATAATTATAAGGCTGCCAGACATGATGGTTTACCCCCTTCTTTTGTAAACAATGTGGTTTTTACACACACATACAAATTAATTGATACACGTTATAATTATTCGGCACTACTTTATAATCAAATGTGAAAATATATTGTGTCACTCGTTATAGCTAGGGTTGCAGGTGAACCGGACTACTCGTGAACTACTCACACTCGATTCGTGAACTATTAATCAATTACTAATAAACTTGTATTAAAAAAATTAATAAAATTAGATTTCACATCACACCTTTTACACTAATCAATTAAGTAGTCCACTTTACATATATGAAGCGACGTTAAACGGCATGCATCACCACTTTCTCTATTTTCTTAGCTGTTCTGTTCACCTTCCTCATCTCAAAAAAAAAAACCTTCTCGATGTCATAGACTCATAGTTCCACTTTCGGATAGCAAAATCGCCAGAGGCCTCATCTTCCACCATGAAACTACCGACGAAATCTTCCATGTATCATCAGTCGCCGATTTCGTTAGTCTTCTTCAATTTCTATTTTTTTTTTGTTACCACTCTATTTACATTCCTCTCTATCCGATTTTTATTCATTCTATTTGGGTGCGAATTTGTAGGGTTTTATCCGTTTGAGTTGCACCACAATCAAAGTACAAAATAATCAAATCAAGACTTATAGTACGGGCTTCTTGCCGATTCTAAGAACCATCCTGTTGAGGTAAGTGTATTTTTATACTTATGAGAACTAGAAACTGCCTGGAAGTGATGTGTTTTCCACTTAAGATGCTCAGTAATAATGTCTTGATTTTTATGATGACATTTTCCATTTTTTTCATATAATGGTCTGTTTATTTTCAGATTGGTAAGCTTCTTAGTAAATTCTTTTATGGTGTTATATGGAAAATGTCTTCCACTTATTTCATTTTAGAGAGCGCTTTTACAATTCGGTTGCTAATATTCTTTCTTTGTATGTGTTTCTAGATGCCTCTATAGTTGTAATTCTAAAAACAATTCGTTTGAATATGTCATATCATATGACATCACCTCTAATGTTCAAAATGTTTTATGTTTCAGTTTTGCAGATATTACCTTCATATTTCTAAGTTGTTTGAGTAGGAAAATGGCCCCTAAAAAGGAATGGATGAGTTTATGGCGTGATCGATTGAATGAAAAATACAAGGTTGGAATTGAACAATTTTTGAACTATGCTTTTGGATTGATTGGGCTAAGTTATGGTTCCCATTAGTAAAGCTAGACCGATGCTACTTGATTGTGATAAGCTTGTGAGACGGTTCTTCAATGTTTGTGATCTAAACAAAGATGTGTTATTAGTAATTTTGAAAGAAAAGGAAAAGGAAAAAGAGAAAGATATTGAAGTGGAAGCAACACATGTTGAACATGTTCATGAAAGTCAAGAAACTTGTGATTTAGTATATTTGATGGGAACCCAAGAAACAAGCATTCAAATGGATGTTGGTGAAGAGACATGTTTGAATACGGGTAGTGACAACAATGAGGTAAATGAGAGATTTGGTGGAATCGTGACGGAAGATATTTTTGATAGAAGAGAAAGTGTTGAGAGATTTGAAGATTCTTTATTGATGCAGTTGGGTGAAGATGTATTTGAATGGTGATGGCTTGAATGCACGGGACCCCGAAATGTAGATTCTTTGAATGGTGCTGGCTTGAATGCACGGGACCCTCCAAATGTGGATACTTTGAATGGTAATGGTTTGAATGCAAGAGAACCCCAACATGGTATTTACGAAGGTGTAGCTCATGTGAGCATTCCTGAAAATGAAGACATACATGTGAAAGACTTGTTTAAAGCAAAAACGTTTTTGGTATATAAAGTTGAGATGTTGGCTGTGAAATATCATTTTGAGTTTGCACCGCAATCTTCCGCCAAAAGACTTTATGTAGTGTTATGTGCAGTGAAAGAATGCAAATGGCGTTTGCGAGCAACCAAACATGATACATCCAAATGCTTTGAAGTTCAAAGGTATTCATGTAAGCATACTTGCCGACCTATTGTTCGTTGAAAAGATCACAAACATGCTTCTTACAAGCTTGTTGGAAGATACTATTGTTCGAAGTTTAAATATGCCAACCGTATTTATTCACCGAGGGATATCATTAATGACTTTTATGGAGAATTTGGATATGAGATAACTTATGACAAGGCGTACGAGGCCAAGTTATATGCAATGTCAATCATCCGGGGAAGCCCAAAAAAAAGTTTTGGAAAATTACCTATGTATTGTCATAGGTTGGAGTTGAGAAACCCTGAAACTGTGACGTATATTGAAACTGAGGAAAACCTCGAGTTCAAATATTTTTTTTATGGCATTGGTGCATGCATAGAGGGGTTCAAGGTGATGCGGCCAGTCATTTCTGTGGACGGAACGCATTTGAAAACGCGTTACAAAGGAACTCTACTTGTGGCAATGTGTCAAGATGGAAATTATCAGATATTTCCAATTGCATGGGGTGTTGTTGATATATTCATTCCACCATTTTTCCTGATTTACGACTATTGTATTTGTAATAATCAAATGATGTATTATGTATTTTAGTTGTTTATTAATGACATTTAACAATTTTTTTTAATGTACATGAAAACTCAGGCATAAGTTATATTTTTTAGATAATAGGAATACCATAATGACCCATCCTTTCATCCAATGACCTTAGCTTTGTGTTGTGTGGTTCCATTGCATCTTTGGAAATCGTGCCCGTACCAGTTGTAATAAAATTCTATCAGATGTCTCTTTCCATAGGTTCAACACGCTACAAAAAAAAATGGTTGGTGGGTGGGGGTTGGGGGGTTACTGCCTGCCTACAAAAATTCAATGTATGCTATCCCTTTATTATTTTCTTTTATGTACATGAAAACTCTTATTATGTATGACGAGTAGAGTTATGTTTCTAGAATCTCTTGAAGCGCCCCTAAAACCTACTAGACACTCCCAAAACCAACGAGACACTCATAAAACCTTGGGAATGTCTTACGTCGGATATTGTCTTGAGCGGAATCGACAATTAGGGTATTTCTATCCAAAATCTCTTGAAGCGCCTCGGATACTTGCGAGACAATCTATAAACCAACGAGACACTCACAAAACCTACGAGAAACTCCCAAAACCCATCATACATACCCATATTAATCTAGGGTTTTGGGTTGTGGTTTTGAGGCTGATTTAATTGTCATTGTATTACAAGCCGAGACACGGTAATTTCATGTTCATTTGCATTCCGCCATTACAATGACCATTACATAACCCTCAAAACCATAACCTGAAACCCCAGAGATATATGGGTATGGACAATGGATTTTGGGTATTTCTTAGGTTTTAAGAGTGTCTCATTGGTTTTGTGAGTTCGTAGGTTCTAGGGTTGTAGGGTTTGATGTAATGCAATTACCATTACATCAACCTCAAAAAAATAATTACGGCGAGGTTAATGAATTTATCGGATCACTTTGGTATGAAGTTTACTGACTTTCATTAGGGTATCATTGGCCGAGACAAACATGCCTTACGTCAGATGTCGTCTTGAGTGGACTGAGCAGACGAGCAGAGTTATGTTTCCAACTACGGTGAGGTTAGTGAATATTACTAAACATCCAGAATCTCTTGAAGCGCCTCTGAAACTTACGAGACAGTCCAAAAACCAACGAGTCACTCAAAAAACCTATGAGAAACTCCCAAAACCCATCATACATACCCATATTACTCTAGGATTACCGGTTGTGGTCTCATAAAACCTATAGGAATGTCTTACGTCGGATATTGTCTTGAGCGGAATCAACAATTAGGGTATTTCTAACAAAAATCTCTTGAAGCGCCTCTGAAACTTACAAGACAATCTATAAACCAACGAGACACTCACAAAACCTACGAGAAACTCCTAAAACCCATCATACATACCCATATTAATCTAGGGTTTCGGGTTGTGGTTTTGAGGTTGATTTAATTGTCATTGTATTACAAGCAGAGACGCGTTATAAGAATGTGAGTTTTAATGATGTCTATAATTACTTAACATTAAATGGGAAGAGTATAAACAAAAAGCTTAGACCAATGTTGATTGAGACGAGTATAACACTCTGTCCTTGTGACTATATTATACTAGAAACGTGCTCACAAGAATCGTATGACAATAATTTGTACCTAAAATCGAAAGTAGAACCTTATTTCAAGTGAAATAAGTTATCTCAGGACTACAAGCTTCAAACATACATACTGAATCAACGTTGACAAATAAGAAATAGAAGTTCAAAGCGAGCAACATCATCACGGACTTCAATTACCACAATATTATAAACTCACTCATATTCTTACTCTTTCTTTTTCTGAGCGACAAAATCACCCAGAATCTACAATACAATCTTACTTCGTGTAATACCAACTGTATGACCAAATCCAAGCCCAATCAATCCAACTCCCAGCCTAACTCTCCACCAACACCAACACAACCTTAGAATATAGTCCACCATCTAATGATACTGGAGTTAAAGAGTCAGAAGATGAGTAACCTGAAGAAATAAACGACCAGGATATTCTTATTTCCCAAAGAAAAGGCACCAGAAAATGTAATAAACATTCAGCTATTAATTTTGTTTCTTATTATGTCGGGTTATCAGTTAGTTACAGTGGCTTAGTATGATTCACTGATGGTAAAGCAAATAATTTTTCTCAAGGCGAATATCAAGTTGCATTGAAAGAAGACCATAGAACAAAGACCAAGAAACATACAAAAACCAGGCGGGAGTAGGAACAATTCCCAAAGAAACAATTACACGTTTACTTAACAACAACCACCACCACCACCACAAAAAAAGTGAAAGAAAGTAAAGAATCGGTAAGCACTGACCTTTTTAATTGATCTAAGCAATTTGACAAGTGGTCTTGGCAAAGGACTTGATATGGCAAAAGAACCACGCTCATCAATGACGGTATTCTAGGAGGAAATTGTAATACAAAAGTAAGGCATAAGTCAAATTATCCCCAGATACAACAACAAACATATACATAATAAAAAAACAATAAACCAACCACATTTACTCGGCCTTAACGAGAAAACATAAGACCTAACCAAAACCAACTGGTAGTTACTCCTTGTCTAGCACACTAATTCTTGTCCTATAGTTTGTTTGCAACGGAAAGTTGCTCCTATCCTACTATATTGCTGAAAGAAGGGAAAAAAATAGGAGGCTGGAGCTTCTCCCATCTGATGTTTCAGTATCACTAAATTTGACAAAACATGGATCCCTTGTAACATCCAAGAGGCTCTCGGACACATAAACCCAAACACGAATATAACTCAACCAACGGAAAAGAAGATTTAAGATGAAGGAAGCAGATTTTGGTGTTAGAAAGTAAACAAGCAGACCTGAAGAACAAACAAACCTGAAGAAGAACATGCAATCCAAAGTAAACCTTAATCAATCGGTAAATTGTGCAAAAAATTAAGCACGGATAGGGATAATTTATTTTCCGGAATTTAAATAAACAAAGCAAACAATTTGTAAGTTTACCTATGAAAACCAGATGTGACTTGAGATGAGGGAAGGTAACAACAAAGAAACTTTGAGACGGGAACTAGGAAGGTGGACAGAACACTCTTGAGAAAAAGTGGTGATGCATGCTTCATATAATGCAAAGTGGACTGCTTAAATGATTGACGTAAAAGGTGTGATATTAAATCTTATTTTAGTACTGGAGAAGCTGACGATTGTGTGTTTCTTGAAGAAACAAGGAACAAAGGACGAAGCCAGCGCATCTTTTCAATGTGATCGCTATGTGGCGATCAAAACGTACAATGCTCTTAATGTGAAAATTAATGCTCTACTAACCGATATTGATGCCAAGGGTGATGAACCAACTGAGAAGCAGTTTTTTCACCCCAACTGCAAGTAAAGTGCTGAAGGAGATAGAAGATGAGCAGACTGTTGGACAGGTTTCTCAACCTAGCCCATCTGCTAAAAGGAACATTGACTTTGTTTCTCTACCTATAAGGTCTGAGAAAGCAGTAAAAGGTGCAGCTGGTAAGTCACTCGTATCTAATGTTGTTCCAGAAACGCCTACACCTGCTAAGAGTGAGCAAGGTAAAAGTGAAGAACATGGACCAACTGGAGCATAAATAAACTCCTCCTAATCAAAAGAAAATGTTGTATTTTGCCTGTAATGGAAACTGTTCTTCCTCCTATTTTGCAACATGTTTTGTAACATATTACAAAGCATTACACGTTCTCTTACATGTAATTCTTAGTAATATGAATCGTATTTTGCCTGCATAACAAAAACTTTTGCTTCTACTTATTATGTTGTAATGATGCCTAAAATCCTTCCTTTGCAAACCAGTATGTATCGGTTTAACAATTTCAAGTTTTGTATGCGAACTTTTCAGTCATCTCACACTAAATTGCTAAATTTCTACTTCCATATGATGTTATGAATGGTTTAATTATCCTGGGCATCTGGTTGTCGTGCCTTGCACGGCCGGAACTCACTAGTATATCCATATAAATGATCCGTGAAGTGGTCAAACCACACATTTATATCCACATAAGAGGGAAAGTGATCCATGAACTGGTTAAAACCACACATTTTATATCCAAATAAATGGAAAAGTGATCCGTAGAATTATCAAAACAAAACAGTTTACTGAGTAATACAACATAATTTCACAGTAGACCTACGTCACAATCAATATATACCGCATAATAATCAAGAACAATCATTTGTGGAACAACCGTTGTTGTGTTGGGTAACGTTTATCTTTCTTTTATAAAATATACTAGAAAAACAAAAAAGCTCAAGCCGGCTGGCAGGCATATTTATTTTAGTACAGAAACAAAGACAAATTGTGCCGGCCTGCAACAAATAACATAGGGGGAGGAAAAAAAGAAGTTAATATGTTATCCAGCCGGACCAGCAACAGATTATAGTGGTGCAGGCAGCAGGCCTAGGCCGGAAATTTTCAATTTTCAAGGTTCTTACCGTAATCTTGCCACCCCACCCCCCACCCCCCCTCATAAGATTGAGTGTCTGTCTAGAACTAGAACTAGAAGTAGAAGGGTAAGCACAAGTACTGTTTAAAAACATATGACTTCAATGGTCATGATTGTTATACAAACGAAACGACGCACCATCAGATAGATTAACAATAATCAACTAAGAAAAAAATGACTGAAAATGAAAAAGCAACATACAAACTGCAGAGAGAGAGGCAAGGCAATGGATTACTGCTGCTCCAACTCTTACTCTCTTTTTTTTTTTTTTTTTTTCTGTTTTTGGTTAAATATGTCCGTCAAAAAACAAACCTAAACAATCTAGTTTATTTTTCCTTTTTATTCACAAGCCAACTTGGTGTCAAAGCTGCTCAAACAAATAGCAAAAGCCTGGAACGCCGACAAGGGATACCGATAATCCATGGTAAACATATCTTTCCCCACCTTACCAAACTGCAATATGATTTTGTCATGGTCTGTTGTTGTTTGTGCAGGTTGTTGTGGTTGCTGCTGCTGCTGCTGGGAAGATGTCCCTGTAACCGCAGACGCCGGTTGTGTCGCAGCAGCAATCAGCTGGAAGTTCTTGACTGAAGCCACCGTTACACGTCCTCTGAAATTCAAGCACCAACACTGCAACTGTTCATGCCATCTTGGTGACTTGTTCTTCAGTATCAGAGGTTTCTCCTTGATATCACCACCACCTTCACCAAAACGGGAGCTGCCGAATTCAATGGAGTGGTCAAGTGAATTCGAGAATGATATACTCCTGAATGAATCCTCGAATGCCCTCGGAAGAAGGAGCTCCGGTTGGCCAGGTACAGATCCACCTGGTTCGACTGCAGAAGCAGGAATGGAGTGCATAATGCAGTGCATTCTCCGTGGACCACGTGTCCCCAGCACATTTAGCTCATATGAGATCTGAGCTATATTGTAGCTTCCAGTTGGGACTTTTGGCGACACTTTCTTTGAAGTAAATCTACGGCTTGAATGCCCTAGTGCAGTGACATTTGTGCTTGTTGTATATGGTGGCTGTGTGTCATATATTATGAATTTTGTACCCAGAAAATTTGACCTGTAATTCAGCAAAAACACACTAAGAATTTGTAAGAATAGACAACGCCAACATCTTAATCAAAACATACAACACAGGACAATGTGGAAGACAAACTTTTCAAGGCTTTTCACCGATTTCCGTACATGTATATCAACAGAGACAACAAGTACACAATAGAATTCTAGTAAAATAAAACTAAGCAGAATAAGCCACACACACACAAACAAGGTGCTTCCACACAGGTTGTGGTTGTGTTGAGGACTATCCAAATACCTTCAAATCCACGATCCTAAGTATTCATTCGATCCGAAGCCTTCCTCCGGGCGGTTTCGCATCACTTATTAAACACGAGCTCACATGCTAGCATAGCGGTTTGTTAGACAGGAATTCATAAGTCCGAGAACAACTGCTAATAAATTTTCCCAACTAGATAGCCTAAGCAAGTCAAAGGATGGTGAAACTTAAGAGCAAGTGTGCAGAGTGATTCTTAGTTATATGATGAGAAAATACAATGTTCAAGGTCATGGGATTATGACATCAAAAAGCTATTTTACCATCTTTTAGGCATTGCAAGTGTGTTTGATTAAATGTTTGAAGATGATTTCGTGAACCATAGGCATAGTGGACAGCTTACAAGTTGCAAACCAAAAAGACACTGTGATTAACTTTTTCTTCCCACAAAGAGATACTCGTCTCTCTTATATAATTGTTGTGATCATCAAACTTCAGTCGTCTGGTCTATACAGAAATACAAGCTATATTAAGGACTTTTCTCACAGGAGCACTTCTTGTTCGGAGAACATGATGTTTTCATAACGATGATAAGACTTTTTAACAATCCAAATGCACGTAATATCAAAACATATATAGTAAAAACCAAGGTAGGCCATGACCTTAGTTTCCCAATATAAGTGTTGCTTGATCTTGAAATATTATCTACATCCATTGAGATAACATATTCCGTGCTAGCAGTTGCGCGAGTTCTTCTAGCAGAGAGTAGGAATTTCCCATTTTCGACCAATAAAGCTGTAAATAAAAATGGCAAAAAAGGTAGAACATGATAACTTCAGTTACAGAAGAGAAGAAGCGTCAGATTCAGACTACCATCTTGATTATCCAAGATTGTCTTTCAAAACCACATAAGATTCAATAACCAAAGGCATATACGAAATCTCACACACACACACATTAAATCCTAGTTGAGATGTCAAGGTCTGTTTGCATCTTCAAATTTACTTTTTAAAAACATATAGATGGAGCTTTGTCGTAATTAGCTACATCCTCTTTGCCCAAGTTTATTTTATTTTTATTTTTCTAATTGCAGCCTTATAGATACATTATTACGATGAAGGGGGGCAAAAAACTATGTAGACGACGTAGGAACATATACTTGATATAATTAGCACAAAAAGAAAAGCACCATCATGAATAATAGTCTTCAAATTTAAAGTACTCCATCATTTACATCTTCTAAAGATGCCCAATGAAAGCAAAAATGCTTACCAGGGCTAAGACACAAGAAGAGACGGTAAGTTAAATTAGATTTATCCCTTTTGATGAAGCACTGGATAGTTCCATCACGTGGTCCGGCTAAAAAGCAAACAAACATAAACTCATTAATCACTGCTACAAAATGTCAACAGACAAAAAACTTCATTGAATCGCAAAATCTTGGAATACAACAGATTTATGTACACATAGACACACATCACACACAAAACAAGGGATAAAGGTCCCTTTTGTTTCACGATTTTTGCATTTCTATCCTGTATGTTCCATCTTGGCACTTTTAACCATCATCTATTCCTTTTTTATTTACCTTTTCAGTCCATTTTTGCCACGTGTCAAGTTTTTCTTGGCTGGAGCATGTCACACAATCAATGCTAGAATTTGGATACATGGCGCTTTGGACAGAAATTTAAAAAAACAATACATAATTGAGGGGTAAAATTGACAAGATAGAAACATTGGGGGATAGAAGTGCAAGAATCGTGAAACAAAGGGACCAAGAGTTTTTTTAGCCCCACGATGTGGTACTATAACCAACCGATTATGCACTTCAAGATAAAATTTATACAAAGAGCAATTTGAAATGGGCAAAGATAGCCAGGCATAACGACTGCAACATAAGCTACCTGCTTCAGGGAAGCTGGAAAAGTGAGCTTGCCGCATAATTCTGGACCTTTAACAATTTCTTTACACATACTTCTCCATGACCTACAGACTGCAGCACAAGCAACGACATGCTTGCGACCCGGCCAAGTGTTCTCACTCTCCTCCAACCTTCTAATCACATCATAAAGTAGCTCTGGAGGAAGATTTGCCCAACGGCTGTTCTGAATCACCAAGGGCAGAAGATCACTAGAGTCATGAAACGAACTATGGGACCTTCCATGATGGTGACCTGGAAATCTAACATTGAAACCACGCCTGGATAAGCTCCCAAAACTGTCTCTTACATCATTGACTATACTGCGGAACGACATCCAGCTCACATACGATAAGCCTTAACTGAGGTGACAAGATAACTTCCAGTATAATTTTATTTTATTTTTTGGTTCCTTAAACCTGACGTACACTTTCCTGTTGATTGTTCATTACAGCCAAATTCATGTCAGAATGTAGCTGAAAGGAAGCAACATGAGATGATAAATACAGAAAGAAAAAGAACAAGAAACGAAGGAGCAAGAACAAATGTAAAGCACTAAAATACAGCAGAAAAGTAAAGCAAAGGAATAAAGCAGGAAAATGATAAGTACCATACGGATCATAAAACGGGAAGAACTAGAAAACATCAATCTGTTGAAGCTGTTTTTGGTTGTTTAAGCAGATAACAATCTTTTTCTAAATAAAACATCAACAGTAACTGAAAATAACATCAATTCACCAGCAGCAAGTCAATGGGATTCGGGAAAATAGGCACACAACACTTTCAACGATTCCGTCAGGCACAAAATAGAACGACAGACAAAAATCTAATCAGGTGAAACAATTAGGGCGCGTTCTGAAGCCTGCGGAATCAAACAAGAAGAACTAATCTCACACAAACATACTTCACTTTAAGGAAAAAGAAAAAGACAACACTCTAACCAAAAGAAATTAAGTTGCTACAAATTTGAGCATATACGACGGGAAAAAAAGAAAATCAAGAAACTTTAAGCATCTTTGGGAACCAATTGATTACTTCAAAACCAACTAGCAGCTACCCAGCATAAATTCATCAAATACACTCGGCCAAAAACTTTTTATTTTTTGTAACAAAAAGACTTTCAAGCATCAATCATGCCTACAAAGATAGCTAACATAACCTACACTGCCAGGAAAGATTCAGAACCACTCGAAGATCCGCAGCTTCTTTATTCTGAACAAACCATTAAAAAAAAATTAACTCACAGTACCTGAATACAGTAATGATCAAGACAGCTTTTACAAACTCCAGTCAGTACAAAAATATAAAAATAAAATAAGCTTCTTTTTTAGAAAAGCTTTAACATTCACTGTTTCAAGACCCGATAAAACGAAAAAAAGGCCAAAAAAGGCGAAACCCACATGGGAGAAGAAATTTATGGATGCCGAATACACAGGGATAAGTACTGTAAAAGGAAGATATCAACAAGAAAAATTGACAGCATATTGAGCATAAAGGCGAAACCTTGACCTAAAAGTGTAGATAAAAATTAAACTACAGGAAACGCAAAGAAAGGGTCAATCAGAGATCTGCAACCTAAAAAGAGAGTCTACTAACAAGCAAAAAAAAAAAAAAAAAACACGCAATTAAGAACGAGCAGTTCAAATACAGATGGAAAAATTGAGGATTTATTCGGACCAGATAAAGGAGCCACAAATCAGGAAATAAAAATCGGGTCAACCCATGGGTACAGGAGAAAATACTAGCAATGAAATAACAACTTCACCTTCTAATCTTCTCCTACTGAAAGCTTCTTGTTGGTTTACACTGTCATTAAAGCCAAACTGACATTAAATGATTTCAACGAAAACAGATAGAGAAAGAAAAGGGAACTGGAGGAGGCAAACACTGTAGAAGAGGAGAAGACAAACTTGTCGTTTAATTAGTGCCCGAAAAGATGATAATGATAAAAAGATAAATTTGGACACGTTTTATTAATACTTTATTGTATCTACTTGTCAATTTTTTAACACCGCGGTGATGTTTATGTCATAGATGTTGCACCATTCTATTTTTTGAGAAATGATAGAGGCACAACGAAATTACATAACGAATTGCCACAACGATGATCCTCACTGTTGTTTATTATGGGACATAGATCAATCAATATAGTTGCGACAAAATTTAACGGTATAGATTACCGTTGTGGCAATTCGTTGTGTAATTTTATTGTGTCTCTATCATTTCTCTTTTTTTTTAATGTTGTTTTAGGATTCTGTATTTTCTATTTTCTTTTCTTTTTTTGCTAAAGCATAGAAAATTATTGTACAAGATTAAACTCAAGAATTACTCGAGTTTTTGAGTTTCTAAAGGCACTGAGTCCACAAATTTTATCTCTAAAATAATATAAAATAATATATATCCCTATTTTACAATATCTCAATTCAAAAAGATCTACAACAGCATCCCTATCCTTATCCCTATAACATTTCAAATAATATTAAATAATACATATTCTACCTCACAACCCTATTTATACACATTAAATATTTATTATTTCACTCCAGCAGCATCTCTATCCCTATCCCTATAATTTTTTTTAACAATTAAATATGTTTAGAAGCGATGAATATTGCATCCCCATGAAGTAGAGTCTTGACTGTTCATATCCCTAAAAATAAATAGGGATAGGTCTCTATTATAAGAAAATTATTTAGCAAAAACTCTATTTTTATCTTCATTTTAGGGATAATGCACCGTATAGAACCTGTTTGGGAGTCTTGTAGGTACCAAACTTGCTAAAAAAAACATAAAATAACGATTGACCGGTCTTTCTTTTGAACAACGCCGCCGACACTTTAATTCTTTGATCAAGAAAAGTCGATGATGTCGAAAATTATCATTTTGTTTTAGCGGTGTTTATGTGGTGGATATCTGGCTATAAAAAGTGGTGCTGTGGAATTAGTGGTGGCGCAAACATAGAAGAGAGAGAATGGTAGAATTTGGCTTAGCCTTGGTTTTTATTCATTTTATTGTGTCTCCCCTTGAATGGGTTACATGTGACCCTATTTATAGGAAAGGTCCGACCAAAGTTTGGCTTATTTATAATAAAGGTCATATAGTACAAACATATATTTATCTATACTAGCGAGCTCATAGCGGAACCAGGTGCTACAAGCGAGGTCGTTGGTGGACCCTATAACCGAAGGGATTCACGTGCCGGCCCCCTAATCTTTCTTGGCGCCGCATGGGGCTAAGGGCTTGGAGCGGGTCCGAAGGCTCGCGACCCCAGTTTGGCTTGCGAGTTCGAGGACAATAATGTCCAGTGGCCTCATCCACTATTTTGGTGGCCGGACGGACCGGAATAAGGATCCGCGGACCGAATTACGATTTAGGCATATCAATGGCCCCCTACTTCATACCTCGAGCATTTTCCAGAAATGTTAGGCAGGGAGTAAAGGCGCTATGGATCTGCTTCCTTGAGATCTCGTGGACGGCTCGCTATCGTGGCGAATCGCTGTTAGCTTTGCCTGGTGCCGTACTCGAGTGTGGTCTTTTAAGTGGCATATGTGTCGTTGATCGACTCCGCCTCTTATGGCTGTGTCATGAATTGACTCGCTTTTGATGGATTTTGCATCGTGAATCGACTTAGATCGAATTTGGTAGCTTAAGAGCCTTTGGTCTTGTAGAAGGTTCGCTCTGGCGAATTCAAATATGATGCCGAGTGAAGGTCGGTCTCATGAAGGTTCGCTCTCTGGCGAATTCCAAATATGATGCCGAGTTGAAGGTCGGTCTTATAGAAGGTTCGCTCTAAGGCGAATTCCAAATATGATGCCGAGCTGAAGGTCGGTCTTATAGAAGGTTCGCTGCTCGGTCTTATAAAAGGTTCACTCTAAGGCGAATTCCAAATATGATGCCGAGCTGAAGGTCGGTCTTATAGAAGGTTCGCTCTAAGGAGATTTCCAAATATGATGCCGAGCTGAAGGTCGGTCTTATAGAAGGTTCGGTCTTATAGAAGGTTCGCTCTAAGGCGAATTCCAATTATGATGCCGAGCTGAAGGTCGGTCTTATAGAAGGTTCGCTCTAAGGCGAATTCCAAATATAATGCCGAGCTGAAGGTCGGTCTTATAGAAAGTTCTAAGTGGCAAATAACTTGAGCCTCGTTAGTGGATTTAAGTGGCGGATCGCTTTGACCTTTTGGGTTGGCTTTCATGGACGAATAGCCTTAGCCGTTTTTGAAGTTATAATTGTTGGAAGTAGCGCCCGAAAGACAATTTATGTAATTGTTTTTATAATTAATAAATGACAGATTTATTCTCATCTTATTGTTTGCTTTGTACTTATATTTAATACACTGCTGAAAACCCCAAGTCGTATCATATGTAGCCATATAACATAGTGTGTGTCACACATGAGGATTAAGTTTATGGTGATACACTTGAACTGTTAGTCCGTGGTGAACTTAATCAAAGTATGGGGTTTATTGATTAAACCACCATTAATGCGCCCAAAACACTTTATGGTGTGACCGTCTTATCCGGACCGTCGATATTGGTTATCTAGTGGGGCATTTATATATGATGTAGTCATATAGGACTGGACCGATTTAATCTGCATTTCTCATATAATTCCGTGATTGAGACATCTTATTAAATCACAAGATGATCATGTTAGGTGTGATGCCCGAAAGATAATTTTTGTAATTGTTTTATTTAATAAATGAAATGATGTTATTATTCATATTTATTATTCTCATAATCACCGATGTGACAATAGTATTTACACTCTGAAAACCCCAGTATATCGTTTATGTAATCACTTAACTCGATGTATGAGACATACACGGGAGGATTCGATTAGTGAAGATGTACTTAAAATACAATTAGTCCGTAGTAAAGTTAATCGAGTATCGGGTCTCCCTTTAACGCATTACTATTAATGCGCCCATAACACGATAGGTGTGATCGCTTATCCGGACTTTCGGTTAAGGAACCTAATGGGGCATTTATATATGATAGATATATCATGTAGAAATTTGGACCGATTTGATCTGAGTTCTCAATATAATTCCGTAATTGAGAAGTCTTATCGAATCATTAGATGATCATATTATGGATATATCTTAATCTGAGGTGATCACGATCAATTGCTTGAATCGATATGAGGTTTGACTTGGCGGTTAAGGATTACACTTGAGTCTGTGATCCGAATTACCTCATCTTGGCATTGTCTTGGATTGAGTGAGTAGTCCGTGTTATCACAGAATCACGGAATCCATTCCTTCCATTTATGGAAGTAGATGAACGATTCCTTTATGAGTTAATCTGAGACATTGATCGATCCATGGGATTCATATTACACGATTAGCTACCGGTGAGTTATTTGAATTATTGATCACTAGGGGTTAACGGTAAGTAAGGACAAGATGTTACGAAAGGGTTAACGGTAACTTCCGATTTAGAATGAATAGTCTATGGAGGATTAATCCATATGAAATGATTATATCGGTGGGCGCTTATTACTTTCTCGTGAGAGAGATAAATATAATCTTATAATCGGAGGAGTGCGATCACGGGATTATGGTGGCATATTCTGTGATTGATTTATCGAATATATAATTGTTACATTAAATCGATAATTATTTATTTGATTTATCGAACCATTGATTATTAGTCCATGGTCCCGACGTGCCTCCTAATATAGCATGTATATTCTCGGACGTCGAATCCTAATAATATTGATTTAGTTCATGTTGGACTTTATTAAAGCGATATGTGAATTAATTGTTTAGTGGACTATTAAATTAGTTGGGCTAAATAATTAAATATGTGGAAAAGACATTTTCCATAATCTTGCCCAAATTGTTGTGTAATGGCAAAATTAATATTGATTAGGTCAATAAAAGTTGTGGCGCCTCATATGTCCCTTTTAACAAGGAATTAGTTTTCTTGTGTGTTAAAAAAGACATGTGCATAAAATATTTATTGGATAAATATTTATGGTAATAAATAAAGATAAATATTATTTTTAGATTTGTTCTAAAATATTATGAGATTATCTTTTATTTATGGATTTATTTATTGGAATAATAAAATCCTTGGAGGCTAAGTTTACTTCTTATATAAAGAGAGTTCTAAAGCGCTCAACACAACAACACAAAAAATTTCGACTTCTTCCTTTGAAAAGAAAGAAAAATTTTCATTATAGTTGTAGAAAAATCTTAGTGATTTTTCCGGGTAGCATATCGGAGGGTTGAGTCTAGAATTCCTTCCACCGGGAATTGCTTGGATCACACGTCACGGAAGGTCATGGTGCTCATCACATCTACTCCCAATTCATCCTCCTTGCGGTTCTTCGATTTGGATTTCGAGATCCAAAAGGTATGATTTACAAACTCACTTGTAGATGTAGATTTGATGTTTTATTACGTATACACATAGATCTAGATCCTTAAATCGCTTCCGTTGCGATGATATTTTCCTAACAGTGGTATCAGTCGCTAAGGTGATCTATATTTATACGTATAAAATATTAGATCTAGGAGTGGTAAAACATGTAGTTTTTTTTTGTCCCAATTTTTTTTAAAAAAAAAAAGAAGAGGGCCGAAAATTTGTTTTTTTTTTTTGTTTATGATTATGATTGTCTTGGCTGAAGAGATGGATTGGGGTTGGTATTGTTTCTTCTCGTTAGATCCATTGTAGCTCTTTTGTTTAGTAACAATTGAAGCGTAGGAATTGTATTTTATTTATGTCAATTTTCAAATTTATATGTAAAAGTAGTATCTTTTATTATAATTTTGATCATCTGGACTGGATAAGTTGAAGATCTTGCTGGAAAATTTTAAGATCAAAGCGAAACCCGAGGTATGAACGAGGAGAAACGGATAATTTTTTTTTTTAATAAAACTGCTACAGGACTTTCTGCGACGCTGAAAAGCGTCGCTATAAGTCCTGTATACATTAATGCTGCGGCTAGGGTTTCAGAAAAGGCGGCTGTCAACTATTTTTTTTTTTGTTAAGTTTTTTTTTGGTAACAAAATCTGCTTATGGCAGAAAAACAAAAAAAAAAAAAAAAATTATTTTTTCTGAAAATATAAAGAACAGCCGACATAAACAAAACAAAAAAAAAAAAAAAATTTCTGGAAATATTTTTTTTAGGCCGCACCATTGTAATAATAAAAAAAAATTAATTATAATAAATTGGATTTATTTAATTAAAAGACCTTTTCTCCTCTCGGGTGTTAGTGGTTCGTGTTCGCGATTCGAGTTCAAGATTTGAAGATCAAGACTCAAACAAGAAGATTGTAATTTAATTTATTTTTCCTAGAATAGATTAGATACGAAGTACCAACAATCCATCTCGGTGTTTAATTTTTCATAATTTATTTTTATGTGTTTGATCATAAAATAGACATAAAATCGGAATTGCCATGACATGCATTCATATCATAAATCCACTCCATGCATACATGTAGAATTTTAATTTTGGTAATTAAAATAGGCATGTATACAAACTCGCGTAATTAGTTGAAATTTAATTAATACGTGGTAATTAATTAATTTAGTAACTAATTAAAGATCCGAGGACGGGTTATGAAATCGTTAGCCTTTCGGTGTGTGTTCTCGGTGAACCGCCTTAAAGCTCCAACGAGATCACGTTTTGATTCGTAGTGTCTACGAGATTGAATGATGGTAAAAGAACAATAAATCTTGGATAAAAGCGGTTCGCTTATAGGTTGGGTGGTCAATGAGCTTGGCTCGACCGACTTAACCCTCCTAGTGTGATGTATGCACGGGGTCCGGCAAGACTAAGCCACACCGGAGAACGGAGGGGTGATTCCTTCCCATCTCAAACGCGCTCTCTTGACCCGATTTCGTCCGGTATCACATATGTTCCAACGAATAGGGCGGGTAGGCTTGCCTACGTCACCGACACCATTCGAATCCTTGATTTCATGTACTTTTATGTTAACATCAAAAGACGTGGTTAGTTAACCCACCACCACTTCCAAAATATTGAGTGGGAGCGGGGAAGGCGACAACCAACCCCACGGTCTCTACTATAGATGCAAGTAAGTGAGAGAAGGGTGGCGCCTCGCGGCGCTTTGATTTCGTCCCCTACGGATGGTGTTCACCCTATCAACATTCATGGCTTGGTCTCGAAAGGATAGGATTTACGGGTACTCGTCGGGTCACCGACCTATCCTACGACGGCACACTCGGGCGTACTACAAGAGATCCGATATAGTAGGTCACACTCATCAAGGGTATTTTTGGTAATACCTAGGCTAAAAAAAAGGAAGGTAGTCAATGAATAAAGGGATGTTCGATTCTCGTGGGATGTCTGATTCTCACAAGTTATTCATTGATTTAACCGTCTCATCTCTTTGACCTACCTACGGCGGCACCGAGATCTTGGGGTTAAAACCTTGGAATGGTAGAGTAGACTTAATTTTAGTTTACAATTCCTAAAAATAAATTTATATAGTAGTGTTAAACTTGAATTAATGTATGTCATTTTATTTTCAGCAAAAATGTCTACTCAAATTTCTGCTTTACTGTCTGAAAAATTAACGGGAAACAACTTTAAGAAATGGAAGAGTAACTTAAACGTGGTACTCACATATGAGAATGTGCAACACGTACTCACTTCGAATGCCTACGCCGCGCGATCAAAAACCTGGTAAAGCGAGATCGAGCAGCGTATCGCTTGGATCGAAGCCGACAACCGGGCTCGTGGGCTCATCCTGGCGGCGATGTCGAGGTCATTAGGACCCAGTTGAGGAGTTTGAGTCTCACAGGAGAAATCATGCGAAACTTACTACGATGTTTGGATCACCTAGCAACCAAGCAAGACACGATGCCATCAGGTTGGTATTTAACACGAAACGAAAGAAGGGTCAAGCGGTGAATGGTCATGTTTTGAATATGATCGATTACTTCAACGACTTGGTATTCATGGATCAAAGTTTGATGAGGCAACTCAAGTATCAATGATTTTGGAATCGTTGACTCGAGTTTATCCCGTTCAAAACTCGATCTCGATGGGCAAATATGAATTATCCATGACACGAGATATTGAATGAGTGACAATCTACGAGGCCTACTATCGAAAGATAAAGCCCAAGTAGGGGATAAAAAGTGAAGCCAATATGGCGAAGCTAAGTCTTCAAACAAGCCTAAGGCAAAACCGAAGAAGAAGGAAATGTTGCACCTGTGCTCAAACCAATGAAGAAAAGAGCGAAGAAAGCCAAGAAAAGCGACGAGGCCAAGCCCAAGGGCAAATGCTTTTCTTGTAGGAGGTAGGACATTGGAGACACCATTGTCCGAATATCTTCGTGATGTGAAAGATGGCAAAGTCAAAATTTGTCATTTGGAAAAGATAAGAAAGGTAATTTAGAATTACTATTCTTGGAATCTTTTAATGTAGCTAAAGATGTGTCCAATTGGATACTTGATCTTTGGAGCTACTAACCATATATGTTCTTCATTGCAGATTCTTAGTTCTTATGAGGAGTCGGAAGAGGGTTCTCAAGTGATGCGAGTAGGCCTTTGGGCGCGCTCATTTATTTAAGCGATGGGAGCTGTGGTTTGCATTTCAATAATAGAATTTTACATTTAGACAATGTTTATTTTATTCCCAATTTCAGGAGAAATTTGATTTCTTATTCTGCCTTGGTTGAACAATCATTTTACTGTTTCATTTATGAATGGTGAATTTGTTATTTCAAAAAATGGTTTTGAATTATGTTCAACTACGAATGAAAATGGTTTATATTTTGTAAAACCACATAAAGCTCCCTACTTAATTAGAAATGTTTAAAATCGCTCATCAAAGATCTCGCTAAAAGGCGAAAGTTTCTCAAATAAAAGAAGATAAAACATACTTGTGGCATCTAAGGCTCGGCCATATTTCCTTGGAAAGACTCAAAGACTAGAAAAGGCTCATGCCTTAGGTGAGTCATCTGTTGACACACTTGCTGTCTGCGAGTGTTGCCTGGAGGAAAAATGACTAAGCGTCCCTTCTCATCAAAGGGTAAAGGGCCACATGAACTCTGACTTAGTGCATTCGGACCTTTGTGGTCCGATGAGCGATACAAGCTAGAGGCGGATACGAGTATTTCGTGACTTTCATTGATGACTACTCGAGATTCGGTTATGTTTATCTCACGCATAGAAATCCGAGGCTTTTGGAAAGTTCAAGGAGTTCCAAGCGAAGCGAAAGGCAACTAGGCAAGTCATTGAAATGCCTCCGCTCGGATCGTGGAGGTGAGTATTTAGATCTCGAGTTCATTGACTACTTGGCTGAAAATGGGATTTGTTTCCAACGTTCAGCGCCTAGGACACCTCAAAGAGAATGGAGTTCTTTGAGAGGAGAAAATGGGACATTGATCAACATGGTAAGATCAATGATGAGCTACGCCTCACTACCTATATCTTTTTGGGGTTATGCTTTAGAAGCGGTCTACATTTTGAATGCGATGACCGTCCCAAGTCTCGTCGAACACCCCATTGAAATGTGGTCGCGACATCGCGAAAGCATGCGTCACTTCATATATGGGGTTGTCTGCACATCTGGCGATGGACAAGACTACCAAGCTACAATCACGTCACGAAAGTATGTCTATTTGTAGGCTATCCAAAAGGTACACGTGGTGGTCTATTTTACGATCCGGAAGATAACAAAGTGCTAGTCTCGACTAACGCTACGTTTTGGAGGAAAGTTATATGAAAGACCACGACCTCAAAGTAAAATTGTACTAGAGGAATTACTCTCCGATAACATCGACCTTGTGGCTCTTTGCCGTGTCCCTATAAACAACACGAATGATACAACAATCACTTCCGGCGTTCTGTTCCACCCAGACGTCTTCGCGAGAGTGGTTCGGCCACCGGCTCGATGCGGCATGGATTTAGAGGCAAATGTAGTCGCCTGCGAGGGTGGAAGATGATCCTTTGACCTATAAGAAGGCCTTGCTGGATCATGATAAGGATAAATGGATTGACGCTATGAATCAAGAGATGGAGTCAATGTACTCTAACTCGATCTGAAACTTGTAGAACTTCCTCGGGGTGAAAGGCCCATTGGATGTAAATGGCTCTACAAACGAAAGAGAGGAGTGGATGGGAAGGTCGAAACCTTCAAAGCATGGTGGTAGCCAAAGGTTACACACACGAGAGAGGTATTGACTACGAGGAAACCTTCTCACTGTGGCCATGATGAAAACCATCTGCATCCTCCTTCGATTCTTTGCATATGTCCGGATTATGAGATCGGCAAATGGATGTTAAGGCAGCGTTTTTAAACGGCTTTCTTGACGAGGAAATCTATATGCAAACAACCGGAGGATTCATTGAAGAAGGTCGAGAGCACATGGTGTGCAAGTGTGGAAATATTACTCAATGACTCGGCTTGCTTGAGGCTTGACGAGGGTGTTCAAAGATTCTTGAGCCTTAGGATTTCGTGCATAATATTTTTGTACACTTTATTTAATTATAAAAGACATATTAATTGTGATACATATAAACAATTAATATGTCAAACTCTAGTTTACTTTATGTCATAGACACAATTAATATGTCATAGACATAGCTTTTACTTTTACTTTTACTTTTGCATGCTTGCCGCCCACATCTACATACTCAAGTGGCCGCCCAAGCTAGTGCTAGTCTCTCTCAATTGTATCTATTTATACACCTCTCATATCAATGAATAAACCAAGTTGAAGTTTACTCTTGTGTTAACACATTCTCAAACTCTCTTCATGGTATCGGAGCCTTACTGAGTTCTAAAAATCCGCTGCAAAACTCAGTTCTTTTTTCAGAAAAATGTCAACATTATCTGATGTTTCATCTTCTTGATGACTCACAATTTGCCTCAAGTGATGGGATAATGAACACTCTTCTTTACAAATCATAAACTTGATGGTAACAATTACTTGCTATGGTCAAGGTCTATGAAAATGTATATCTCCGGCCGTGGCAAGATGGGATATCCATGCGTTTCCAAACTCCGCCCTGCTTTGGCCCGACCCCAAGTTTGAAGCATGGGACACGAGAAAATAACCAAGTCATGACCATCCTCACGAGGTCTATGACAAAAGAGATCGATGAGAACTTCATGATGTATGACACTGCTAAGGAAATGCAGGACAATGCCGAGACCTTTACTCAAAAAGGACAATACATCCAAAGTCTATGAACTCAAGCTCAGATTCAAAATTGCGCACAAGGGATATATCTCGTAACTCAATACTTTAATCAACTATCTAAGGCATGGCAACACCTAGATATGTTGGAAACTCACCCTGGAATGATGTTAAAGATCTTTGCACTCTTTAAAGACATCATCGAGAAGAAGAGAGTATTCAAATTCCTTCTCGGGTGAATCCTACTCTTGATGATGTCGAGGTAGAATTCTTGCTACTAAACCTCTTCCAAATCTCAAATCCATGTTTGCTTGAGGTCAAACATGAGGAAAGCAGGAGGAAAGTGATGTTCTTTGAACCCCCTCTGTGACAACCCTACTGAAAAGTGCCACCTGCCGATCGTCAGGGAACCTGCTTTGAGGCTACTTGAGGCTTACAGGAGCCTGGCGATAAAATCGGGAAGAAGGCTCGTGACCACCGCAAACGCACTAATCACACCAAGGACTCTTCTTTGGAAGCTACATGGCAAGCCTAACTCCTCCAAGTCCTCCGGACACGCCAAGGAAAGTCGAGGCGGACACATAAGTGAGGAAGAAGATGACAACAGGTTGAATGCTCGACTTGTTTGCATTCAAAGCCTTTCTAACTCAACAAAGGGAGGTAGTCACTCTCTTGACATAGCCTCTCATGCCAGTCTGAGTAAATTCTACTCATCTATTAGTAATGAAACCTGGATTGTTGACTCTGGGGCCCTCTTCCCATATGATTGTAATAAAAATCTCATTACTCAACTTAAGCCATGTCCCCAAATTCACAATATTAAGGCTGGCGATGGATCTATCTCTAGTGCAAAAGGTTTTGGTCGTCACGACTTACTAATAAGATATGCTGCAGAATGTCCTATTTGTTCCAAAATTAGATTGCAATCTCATATCTCATCAATAAACTTACTAAAGATTTGAAGCTGGATTGTTGTTTTTAATGAGAATCGATTACACATTCCAGATCATTCCTCAAAGGCGTGATTGGGATTGCTAAACCTTGCTCGGAGTCTGTTTGTGGTCAACCTGCCAAGACGTAAGATCGAAGACTGATCCGCCTCAAAGACTTGCACTCAAAACCTAGACAATATCATGTTATGGCATTATAGACTAGGACATCCCAGTTTTAGTTATTTAAAGTCTATAGATCCTGAATTGTTTAAAGGTTGTAATTTGAATGATCTTCAATGTGATATTTGTCAGTTTGCTAAACTCACCAAATCTGTGTATGCAAAATTACCTTACTTACCATCCACACCATTCACCTTAATTCACAGTGACGTATGGGGACCCTCAAGAGTAAAAAGCATAACAGAAAGAGGTGGTTTGTTACCTTCATAGATGACCACACCGAACCACTTGGTTATTTTTAATGAAGGATAAGTCCGAAGTTGGACCCATCTTTCAAGAATTTTACAACATGGTCTCCACTCAGGTTGACACTAAGATCAAAATCTTGAAGACCGACAATGCTCTTGAATATTATGAGTCTCATCTCAAGTAATTTCTTGATGGATAAAGGGATTATCCATATCAATGAGTTAATGTTGAAACCCCTCAAAAAATGGGGTTCTTGAGAGAAAGAAACAGGCATCCTGCTTGAAATGGCTAGGTCTATTATGTTTACCACAAATGTTCCAAAATATATGTGGGGTGAAGCCATATTGACTTCCACATACTTAATCAATGAGACTTCCCAGCCAGGTACTAGGCTTCAAAACTCCTATCAAAACCCTACTGGACACACACTCCTCGCCCCATCTTATTTCCCGATTACCTCCAAAAATCTTTGGGTGTCTTGTGTTTGTCTATATCCATGCCCAACACGAAGCAAACTTGATCCCAAAGCTCACAAGTGCATATTCTAGGATATGCAAAGGGCGAAAGGTTACAAGTGCTACTCTCATTCCGAAAAAAAGATTTTACAATTCTATGGATGTAAAATTTTTGAAAGGACTCCCTACTACAGAAGTCCACTTGAGGCGATCAACGATGGAAACACGATAGAAATTGACCTAAACCCCTTCCTTCAAACTCTTAACCTCGGCAACCTCTACTCGATCCTCGGCCAGATCAACCCCTCTTGACTCACGACTCACAAACCATCATCGATCCCCAAGCAACTAACCGACTCAGAGCCTGCCGACCTGAGCCTCGGCCGACACTCGGCAATCTGCAGAGATCCTCGCGAGCTCTCATCGACATTGATGACGGACTGTTGCTCTAAGGAAAGGAAAAGATCATGCAATCGATCATTCTATTCATACTTATTTATCTTATGATCGCTTGTCTCTGTCTTTGCCATGTTTACACAGACCTGGATTCTCACTCTATCCCTAGAAATATTCGAGGCCCTTCAAAATGATAAGTGGAAGGTCATTTCTTTATTAAAAGCGAGATGATTGCTCTCTGGATAATCATACTTGGGACCTCACAACTCTTCCCAAAGGCAAGAAGGCAGATTAGCTGCAGATGGTTATTCACTATTAAATACAATGTTGATGGTACAATTGACAAGTACAAAGCCGGCCGGTAGCAAGGGGATTCACTCAAACTTATGGTATTGACTATAAGGAAACTTTTGCACCAGTGGCAAAACTCAACACTGTCAGGGTTACGCTTCTCTAGTTGTCCAAGCTGGGTGGCCTCTACACCAATTGGATATCAAAAATGCTTTTCTCAATGGTGATCTCACCGAGGAAGTCTATATGAATGTACCTCCTGGTTTTGTCAATCCCACACTCAGGGCAAGGTATGCAAACTCGGAAATCTCTATATGGCCTCGAAGCAATCCCCAAGAGCCTGGTTTGGAAAACTCACTCACTGTGGTTAAAGTGCTGGATATCATCAATGCAACTCTGATCACACCATGTTTGTCAAGACAACCAACCGTGAGGAGGTCCATTCTAATTGTATATGTGGATGATATCATCCTTACTTGGGAAGACTCTCTGAAATCCGAACTTGAAGACTCTCTTGGCAAAGGTGTTCCAAGTTAAAGATCCAGGCTACCTCAAGTACTTTCTTGGTATGGAAGTAGCTAGAAACACCAATGGCATTTCGGTCTCCCAAAGGAAGTATGTCCTGGACCTCTTGAAGGAAATCGGCATCTTTGGGATGCAAACCTCTTTGTATCTCCAAGTAGACCCAGGTCATACCTCATTGCATGGTGACATTGTTGTCGAGGAAAGAACAATATCAAAGGCTAGTAGGCAAACTCATATACCTTTCTCACACAAGACCCGATATTGCATATGGGGTCGGGCCTGGTCACTCAATTCATGCATTGCCCTCTTGAGCAACATTGGGATGCAAAGTGAATAGGATACTTGAGGTATTTAAAATCCACTCTGGCCAAGGCCTGCACTTCACCAAGTCTCCTGATAGATCAATCAAGGTCTACACCGATCTTGATTGGGGTGGATGTCACATTGACAGAGGTCTACCACAGTGCTATTGCTCATATATATGGGGAACCTGGTTACTTGGAGGAGCAAGAAACAACCTCATGTGTCAAGCGATCTTGAAGAAGTGAACTAAGGGCACTTGTACTTGGCATTTGTGAAGCTCTATGGCTAAAAAGTGTTTGGCCGAACTTCAAAGAATCAGTATCGGAACCTATCACACTCTGTTGTGATAATAATTCAGCCTTATGCATGGCGGAAGATCCAGTCCATCATGATAAAACCAAGCATGTGGACATTGTGACACTTTCGAAGGAGAAGATTGATGCCAAGATTATTCAACTCCAGTATGTTCCTCGGCGAGATCGAATCGCGATATTCTTACCAAGGCTATTCCACCTCTTATGTTCAAAGAGACTAAGTAGCAAACTTGGTTTGCATCAACATATACTGACCAGTTTGAGGGGGTGTGAAATATTACTCAATGACTCGGCTCTTTGAGGCTTCAAAGAGGGGTGTTCAAATGATTCTTTGAGCCTTAGGATTTCGTGCATAATATTTTTGTACACTTTATTTAATTATAAAAGACATATTAATTGTGATACATATAAACAATTAATATGTCAAACTCTAGTTTACTTTATGTCATAGACACAATTAATATGTCATAGACATAGCTTTTACTTTTACTTTTACTTTTGCATGCTTGCCGCCCACATCTACATACTCAAGTGGCACCAAGCTAGTGCTAGTCTCTCTCAATTGTATCTATTTATACACCTCTCATATCAATGAATAAACCAAGTTGAAGTTTACTCTTGTGTTAACACATTCTCAAACTCTCTTGACAAGTTGCTTAGATCCATTTATGGTTTGAAGCAAGCATCTCGCTCTGGTATCATAGATTCGATCACACGATCAAGTCTTATGATTTGAACAACACTTTGCTTTGAATCTTGTGTGTACAAGAAGGTTATCAAAGATAGTGTTGTATTTCTCGTGTTGTACGTCGATGACATACTCCTAATTGGCAACAATAAGGGGATGATGTCCGACGTAAAAGTTGGTTGACCACGCAATTCCAAATGAAAGATTTGGGAGAAGCGAGTTATGTTCTAGGGATCCAAATTATAAGGGATCGCAAGAACAGGATGTTGGCTCTGTCCCCAAGCAACTTATATAGATAAGGTGCTAGCACGCTCAATATGGAAAACGCAAAGAAGGGTTTTCTACCAACCCGTCACGGCGTGTACCTCTCTAAGACTCGGGGCCTCAAACCCTGAAGAGATTGAAAGCTATGGGAAGAGTGCCATATGCCTCGGCCGTTGGTAGTCTTATGTATGCCATGACGTGTACGACCGACATTTGTTACGGGCGTTGGATTAGTCACCCGTTTTCTGGTCAAATCCAGGGCAACCGCCTTTGACAAGAGATAAGAATCTCATCAAATATTTGAAGAGAACCGAAATTATATGCTCGTCTATTCGAGTGGGAGTTTGGAGCTAGCGGGATACACCGATTCTCGATTTTCGATCGGACATAGATGATTCAAATCTACCTCTGGTTCGGTGTTTACGCTTGGTGGCGGTGCGATTGAATGGAGAAGCCAAAAGCAATCCAAAGACACCCGATTCAACAATGGAAGTCGAGTTCATAGCGGCCTCGGAGGCGACTAAAGAAGCGATTTAGTTAAGAAAGTTCATCGGCCGATTAGGCGTTGTCCCGAATCTTGAGGATCCTATTACTCTCTATTGTGATAACAATGGGGCCATTGCCAACTCTAGAGAACCTCGAAACACAATGAAGTCGAAGCATATAGAGAGAAATCTTGGGTGATCAATGATTTTGTCGATAGAGGTGACATTTCCGTCCGAAAATTGCCTCCGCCGATAATCCTCACCGATCCATTCACCAAGACGCTATCGATTGAAGCTTTTAGTCGACACTTGGAGACTATAGGTATTAGAGACATGTCTCATTTGCTTTAGAGCAAGTGGGAGTGATAGTTTGTTTGTATTTTAAATAATAGGGTGTGCTCTAAAACAATTAATCACAAGCTTTCGTGCAAGTGGGAGATTGTTAGGTGTGATGCCCGAAAGACAATTTTTGTAATTGTTTTATTTAATAAATGAAATGATGTTATTATTCATATTTATTATTCTCATAATCACCGATGTGACAATAGTATTTACACTACAGAAAACCCTGAGTATATCGTTTATGTAATCACTTAACTCGATGTATGAGACATACACGGAGGATTGAGTTAGTGAAGATGTACTTAAAATACAATTAGTCCGTAGTAAAGTTAATCGAGAGTATCGGGTCTCCTTTAACGTTACTATTAATGCGCCCGTAACACGATAGGTGTGATCATCTTATCCGGACTTTCGGTTAAGGGAACCTAATGGGGCATTTATATATGATAGATATATCATGTAGAAATTTGGACCGATTTGATCCGAGTTCTCAATATAATTCCGTAATTGAGAAGTCTTATCGAATCATTAGATGATCATATTATGGATATATCTTAATCTGAGGTGATCACGATCAAGCGCTTGAATCGAGTATGAGGTTTGACTTGACGGTTAAGGATTACACCGAGTGCAGTGATCCGAATTACCTCATCTTGGCATTGTCTTTGGATTGAGTGAGTAGTACGTGTTATCACGAGATACGGAATCCATTCCTTCCATTTATGGAAGTAGATAGACGATTCCTCTTTATGAGTTAATCCTAGACATTGATCGATCCATGGGATTCATATTACAATCGATTAGCTACCAAAGTGAGTTATTTGAATTATTGATCACTAGGGGGTTAACGGTAAGTAAGGACAAGATGTTCGAAAAGGGTTAACGGTAACTTCCCGATTTAGAATGAATAAATGATCTATGGAGGATTAATCCATATGAAATGATTATATCGATGGGCGCTTATTACTTTCGTGAGGAGATAAATATAATCTTATAATCGGAGGAGTGCGATCACGGGATTATGGTGGCATATTCTGTGATTGATTTATCGAATATATAATTGTTCTGTTAAATGAGATAATTATTTATTTGATTTATCGAGCCACTGATTATTAGTCCATGGTCCCCGACGTGCCTCCTAATATAGCATGTATATTCTCGGACGTCGAATCCTAATAATATTGATTTAGTTCATGTTGGACTTTATTAAAACGATATGTGAATTAATTGTTTAGTGGACTATTAAATTAGTTGGGCTAAATAATTAAATATGTGGAAAATACATTTTCCATAATCTTGGCCCAAATTGTTGTGTAATGGCAAAATTAATATTGACTAGGTCAATAAAAGTTGTGGCGCCTCATATGTCCTTTTTTAACAAGGAATTAGTTTTCTTGTGTGTTAAAAAGACATGTGCATAAAATATTTATTGGATAAATATTTATGGTAATAAATAAAGATAAATATTATTTTTAGATTTGTTCTAAAATATTGTGAGATTATCTTTTATTTATGGATTTATTTATTGGAATAATAAAATCCTTGGAGGCTAAGTTTACTCTTCTATATAAAGAGAGTTCTCCTAAGCCTCAACACAACAACACAAAAATTTCGACTTCTTCCTTTGAAAAAGAAAGAAAAATTTTCGGCCATAGTTGTAGAGAAAAATCTTAGTGATTTTTCCGGGTAGCATATCGGAGGGGTTCGAGTCTAGAATTCCTTCCACCGGGAATTGCTTGGATCACACGTACGGAAAGGTCGTGGTGCTCATCACATCTACTCCCAATTCATCCTCCTTGCGGTTCTTCGATTTGGATTTCGAGATCCAAAAGGTATGATTTACAAACTCACTTGTAGATGTAGATTTGATGTTTTATTACGTATACACATAGATCTAGATCCTTAAATCGCTTCCGTTGCGATGATATTTTCCTAACAGATCATATATGGATTAACCTTAATCCTGAAGTGATTACAGGCTCCTACTTATTTCAGGATAGGTTTGATGTGTTCGTTAAGGATCACTAAGAGGCGCGGTCCGAATCACTTTCACGTTGGCACTATTCTAGAATGAGTGAGAAGTGTGTGTCTCACAGATATGGAATCCATTCCTTCCTGCGGGAAGTAGAAAGACAATCCCATTATTTGTTGATCCTAGACACTGATCGATCCGCGGAGTTCGTATTGGTTATGAACTAATTGATCACTAGTGGGTTAATGGTAAATAAGGATAAGATGTATTGAAGAGGGTTTACGGAAATAATCCCGCTTCATTACGGATAGTCTATGGAGGGTTAGTTTATATGTAATGATTATATCAATGGACACTTATCGACTCGACTCGATGTTTTGAGAATAGGTTATATCTATAATCGATAGAGTTCAGTTTCAGATTTATGGTGGCGTAATTCCGGAATTAATAAGTTGAGTAGAAATATTATGTTCGATGAATATTTTTTTCAATTTATTGTAGCTACTGGTTATAGGTCCATGGTCCCTGGTTGGCTCTTAACATGCGAGTGTTTTCACTTTTTATGGAACCTCGAGAATAAATTAAATAGTTGGTCTATTTAATGAATATGCAATATTATTATTTATTTGGTAAATAATATGTAAAATAGAAAAGACATTTTCTATTAAAATTAATGATAAATGGCGCCACACTTGATGATAAATTAGGAAAAGAAATTTTTCTACATGTGTAATTAATTAATTATCTATTTGTTGGATAATTAATGAGAAAAATAAGAGATTGATTTTTTGGTAATTATCTCTTATCTTTTGGCAAATATATTTTTCTTATAGGAATAGGTAATTGTGGTGTGAAAAGGATAACTCTCTTGACTAGTTATTTTCATATATAAAGAGAGTTCCTCCTAACACAATTCATACAATTATTGGCGCCATCATCAAAAATAAAGGAAGAAAAATTAGTTTCTTGCCTTAGTCATTAAGAGAAGAAAAACCTAGGGTTTTTCTTGTGCATATTCAAAGAGGTTCTACGGCGAGGATCGATGTCCACCAGTCGTCGCTAGGAGATACAATCCGGAAGACTGCGGCTTCTCCCTTGGTCGATTGCTTCTCTCTCCGGTTGGGTAAATCTACTAACATTCTTGTAGTTATTAATTAATCATGTGAATCGTATCGTAGAAAAATCGCAAGCGACTTTATTCGTAGCTTCCGCTGAGCTTGATCGAGCGTCTCGATCGGTGCTGTGAATAAGATCTGACGATCCAATTATGGATCGGATCCGGATTCCGGTTTCTGTATATCCAGCATGTGGTATCAGAGAGAGGTTAAAGCGATTTTGCGATCATGTTAATTAATAATGAGTGGAATAGAATAAATATTGCATCTTTTAAATTTAATTTATGCGATTGAATGTTTTGGTTGACATGATGGATTGGGGTTAATACTTGTTTACCGATAGATCTATTGTAAACCCGTTTTTTCCGGGTATAGGATGACATGTAATTTAATTTTGCAATTTAATTTTCTGTTTTTTTTAATTTCGGCTGAGTGGCCTTTTAAATAAATTCGGATGAAGACATGAAGAGAAAAAGACGCAGCACAGTGGTAAAGATACAAATTCAATTGTGTGTAGACTCGAGTTTGAATCCCCCTGGCTGTATAATATTTTACATTTTTATTCTATTTTTTCTGTTCGCTTTTTTTTATAGGAATAAAAAAAACGAATTAAAAGAATAAATACGAATAAAAAAAAAGCGGGGGAAAGGGGAATCGAGTTTTTATTCTATTTTTTCTGTTCGCTTTTTTTTTATACGAATAAAAAAAATGAATTAAAAAAATAAATACGAATAAAAAAAAGCGGGGGAAAGGGGAATCGAACTCGGGTGGTGAAGAAGGAAGAAGGAGCTTCAACCAACTCAGCTAGAATTTTTTTTTTTTATGATCTGGAGCAGAAAATTCTTATACCCGTCGGCGGCTGCACAATAATTTAGGGTTTATTTGTTTATTTATAGTTTAGATACGGGGGTACCAACGATCCATCTCAGTGGTTTATTTTTCACATTTATTTTCTTGTATGATTATTTATGTGATATAACCATGTCATGACATGCATCATATTCATGAATTCCACTCCTAGCATATGCATACATGTAGATAATTAATCATGATATTAATTAGGCATGTACGAGATGTAATTAATTAAGATTAATTTAGATAATTAAATTAATTAAAAAGAACAGAATTTTATCGGGATATAAAGTTCACATGATAAAATAAAATTTACTCGGTAAATTTAATTTTGGAATCTAAAAATCATTCGTGGATTTTAATTATGTAGTGACTACATAAAAGAATTTTAATAATTGAAAAATTGGAAAATCCGGAAAAGTTGGACACCAACTGAGCAAAAAGGTTCGAAAATTGGTTCGGGCGGTCAACAGGACTTCGGCTCAACTCGACTTGTCCGTCCAAGTGCAGGGTTAGCCACGGGGGTCCGGCAAGGTCAAGCTATCCGGCAAGCTGAGGCTCAATAGGGCACCTTAGCCCGATTTTCAACCCGGCACCCGCACGCATGCGACTTTAGCGTCGGGGGTCCGGCAACGTCAAGCTATCCGGCGAGTTTCGGCTCAATGGGGCAGCCTTAGCCCGATTCATCCATCAGTCGTATATGAACCAACGAAGAGGACGGGTTGGCTTAGCCAATCCCGACACCGTTCGGTGAACTCGGTTAAAGCTCAGCCAGGGTTTAATACTGATAAGTTGGTGATTGCTTTTCAAGATTTATTATTTCCAAATTATTGAGATAAAGTTCCACGATCCTAAAATGTTATCATGACGATATTAGGACTATAAAATTATTTTAGTGAATTTTAGTTGTGTAGTGTCTACACAAGGAATTTCTGAATATTTGACAAATTGGATAATCATGAATAAGGTATCTCTAGTTAGACGGTATTTGGAACCGATAAACTAGTGGGAGCTTTTAATTTTGTGATTTATTGTTTTTGATTAAAAATTCATAAAGTCCTAATGTATTAGGGTTTTAAAAATAAGATCTGGGGGTGAGTTCCAAAATAAGATAGCTTGTCCCGCCATTTTTGGTAGGGAGAGTTCCAAAATAAGATAGCTCGACCCGCCATATCTAGGGGGTGAGTTCCAAAATAATATTTGTAATCCTTTGAGTTTGTAGAAATAAAACCCGCTGAGAGCTTGTATCTTGAGAGCCCGTGGCTTGAGGAGCTTGAGGGCTCTCGGAGAGCTTGAGAGCTCGTAATTCAGAGAGCTTGAGAGCTCGTTTTGGGGTGCTCATTTCGGCGGCCCCATTTTATACCTGGTGAATCTGTGGTGAACATAGTGGTCACGACAGAGACCTTTACTCTTCTGATCATAACTTTAACTTGTGGCCGCTCTTCGGTCTTTGAATGCATATTTGGCGAGGTCGAGGACATTAAAGCATCGAACTTGCTAAAAATAACTGAATCGCAAAAATCAAACCTGTTGTTGTTGGGTCTTCAGTCTGAATTACAAATTCTGATGTGCGGCCCCCTTGTTTCAAGCAAGATTGAGGGCAAATTTTGTTGAAATAAGTGTTGAGTCTGATCATATGCTTGTTTGAAAATTTCCATTTTTGGCCCTCTTGTTTTGGACAAGATTGAGATCACGAGTAACTTGTTTGGAGAGATGGTAAATAGAGAGCTCGTTGTTGGAGAGCTCGTAATGAAGGAGCTCGTTGATAGAGAGTTTACAACAAAAAAGCTCGTGGACATCTTATAATTTGATGGCTCGTAATTTTATCAACTCTTGTGGCCTTTTTCAAATTTCCTTTTTTTTTGTTTCTGTTGAGCTCGATGATTGAATCACATTAAAGCACCGAACTTGCTTAAAATAATTGGACTGAAAGTCTTACTTGTTTCTGTTGAGCTCGATGGCTGAATCAAAAAATCCCAGTATGCGGCCCTCTTGTTTCGAGTAAGATCGGAGCTATGACGTAACGAGCTTGTTGGGAACAAATTCTGAACCAAAGTACTAGTTCGAAAATTCTGACATGCCGACTTGAGGTCGGGCTTAGAGCTTTCCGAGCTGAGGGTCGGGCTTAGAGCTTGCCGAGCTGAGGGTCGGGCTTAGAGCTTGCCGAGTTGAAGGTCGGGCTTAGAGCTTGCCGAGCTGAAGGTCGGGCATAGAGCTTGCCGAGCTGAGGTCGGGTTTAGAGCTTGCCGAGCTGAAGGTCGGGCTTAGAGCTTGCCGATCTGAAAGGTCGGGCTTAGAGCTTGCCGATTCGAGAATGGTGTTGGACTTATTTTTAAGTTTTAGTGATGAGTACTAGACTAGCTGTTATAGAGCAAAGGCAAAAAGTTGTCTAGATCAAATGTATAGGCTTATTAGAGTTTGATCTTGTATATGTTTGATCAAACAAGCACTGTAAAAGGTCAGCTGACTTTCATCAGCAGACCTGTCTATATCAGTAGGGTACCTGAGTCAGTAGACTAGTTTAGGAACCTGCTGAAGACTGAAGGCTGAGGGCTCAAACTCAGTTATTGAAGGCTAAGGGATCAAACTTAGTATTTAAAGTCAAGGATATGGAATCAGAATTTAGGGAAGTCTGTGATGACCTAAACTGATTACATATACCTTGTGTACAAGGTCTAAGTTCCACAAGTTAAATGATGATTGGAACTTGGTTATGATTAAAATGGTGTAATCTAACTTTATAATAAAAAGTTAGATATAAGAGAAGTCAGCTGAAGTGTTTTTATAAACACAAAGAACTCTAGATCACCGATCGATATGTATTTCAAAGAGCTAGTACCCACAGGAACCTGCTGATATATATTTCGAGTTATTCAAAGGTTATATTGGAAGAATACAAGGATAATGACAGATAACAACCTTTGATTTTATCAACAAATCAATGGTTAAGATTAAATGGACGTTGGAAAGAAACAAAGCTTTATCCAATTGTTACAAGTCAAAGGGTGGACAGACTGAAAACTATCAAAAAGAAATATGACAATTATCGATTTATGAACAAAGTGATGAAAAGCAAGTCAAATGGGACAAATCAAACGGCTATGTTTGAATTTCAAACATAAGTCACAAGGATTCCTACCTATAAATAGAGGACTCTAATTCGGATACAAGTGATGAAAATTAAGGATCTATCTTGAGCTATCGATTTCAATCGATTAAACACCTTGTCGACCTCTAACGAGCATAAAGCTACCGATCCAGCTTAAACTTCTTCAAGTGTAATCGCTTTCAAGCTACATCAAGTTTACACACTTGAAGACCTCAAGTCACGATCATATCATCCTGATCAAGTCTCTTTGAAAGTGAATCACTTACTTGATTCAAACTTTCTTTTATAAGAAATCTACTAAAGACAAGTGAAGCATCTTTGGGTGTCAAAGACTGTTGTTTGTGGTGGAGCTGGTGAAGAGGTAATCCTACCCTTCAAGGACCAGTGGAAGACTTTGGAGCAGCAATCCTACCTGTTCCAAGTGTTCAGTTTATGAAGCCATAGTTATTGGTGAAGGACAAGCAACTTAGGGATTTTTGTAACTGCTACCTCAAGAATCTCTAGTGAATTACCTCCAACATCACAAGAGAAGAGTGGACTGACAGGATTACACCACCTGGAACCACTATAAAAATTGCCTACTTACTTTCTGCATTTACTTTCTGCACTTAGTATATTTAACACATCAACCTACTGAACTAGCAACTGAATCACACACATACACTTACTGAGTATCTAATACTTGGTATCATATTTTAACAAGTAATAAGACTTAATTTAAATATATTCCGCTGCAACAAATTCAGTAAAGTCAATAGTCAGCAGACTACTGAGCTATCAACAAGTCTGGTTGAAGTTCTTTGAGTTTGTTAACTCCAAAAGTTTTAAGTGTTAAGTTTATTCACCCCTCTCTAAACTTAACCAAAGCCTTTTCAAGGGACCAACAATTGGTATCGGAGCAGTGCTTCTATTCTGAAGTAATCCTACTTGTTGTGCTTGTGAAAATACTTTGAAAACTTTTTCAAGTTTCTGATTTTCAAAGCTTTGCATCATGGATAACAACCAGTATGCTAGAACAATGTTGATGTGTTCTTTAGATCGTTTTGATGAGTATAACGTCGTATGCAGGCTTATCTAGCTGCAACACATGATGAAATGATGGATGTGCTGACTAATGGACCACTGGAAATCACAAAAGCCATAACTGTGGATAATGAAACTCAGTACATTCCAAAGCCAAAAAGAGAATGGACTGCTGAAGATAGAAAAAGAGCAAACCTCAACAATATTGCTATTGATATCATATACAGAACCTTGGATAGCAATATGTACATGAAGGTGAAAGATTGCAAGACTGCAAAAGAACTTTGGTACAAGTTGCAATTAATCTGTGAAGGCACTGATGCTATCAAGAATAATAAGATCAGTGTGGCAAAGAAGAAGTTTTATGAGTTCAAAATGAAACCAAATGAAACTATTGAACAAATGGAGTCAAGATTCAATGCAATCATGGATGAACTCACCCTACTGAGTATGAAGTACTCACAGAAAGAAATCAATTCTAAAGTCTTGGAAGCATTACCTACAAAAGAAGTTTGGGAGATGAAGGTGACTGCCATAGAAGAAATGAGAAGTCTACATGAAGAGGACACCTTTAAATTGTTTTCAGATCTCAAGGCATATGAATTCAGTAAGAAACTTGTACTTGAGACATAAAAAAAAGAACCAAAAACTCTGCATTGGCTGCTACACATCAAGAAGAAACATCAGGGAGCTCAAGATGATCTACTTGGATGAGATGCAAGAGCGAATTGCCCTACTTGAGCAAGAAAATCGAATGATGAAAATCGGAAAGGGTTCTCTAGGAATTTCACAAAGAAATTTAGTGAAAAGAAGAAGGAGGAATCCAAGAAAGACAATGATTACTTGTGCTATCAATGAAAGAAACCAGACACTTCAAACCAGATCGTCTCGAACTAAAACACAAAAAGGAACCTGATTATCTTTGCTTCAATTGCAAGAAGCCTGGACATTTCAGACCTGATTGTCTAGACCTACCGAAGAGAAAAAGCCAACAAAGAAGATCTGGCAAGAAAGCTATGGTTGCTGAAGATGAATCAGGATATGAAGTTGAATCAGAAAAGGGAAATGAATCTGATGATACTGCACTTGTGGATGATTACTTTCAGTGGAAGTTTGGGTTTTACAAAAGACAGAAATCAGCTTCTGAGCCAATGATAGATTTTGAGGAGTGGGCTTTTGAGAGGTTATGAGTGGAGAACTTGCTTGATTTGGTTGATACTTCCATGCTGGAAATGAGACTGATGGAACTCATTGATGAGCAAAAGAAGGAGGAAGGTATCAAATTCAGGGATCATAGAGATGGATCAGACAGTGATGATTCATCATCATCTGACTCTGATGATGGTCATCCCCCACATCAAGGAGAGACCAGTGGTACTGAATTCATAAATGAACCAAGAGTAGAGCAGCCCACTGATGTTGGAAAGTCTGCTAAGGGCCAGTAGACTGAACAAATGGATGAAGTTTTGGAAGATTTAACCATATATGGGTTGGAGGCCTTAGTCAATGATGTCATAAATCTTGGAGGAAACATGCTGGTTGGTGTGTTAGATACTGTCTTTGTTGAAGAATCTGCTGCACATACTGATGATCAGTAGACTGAAGATTTGAATGAGGAGAAGGTTGCTGATCATAGTGAACCTGATATCAGTTCTGAGGATTCAGCTAAATATCAAGAATGGATTGATACTCAGGACACTCTATCCAAAACTGCTAATATTCTACGAAGGATTGCAAATGTTAGTGAGTTTCAGAAAGAAAATATGGCTGAATTCCCTACAATTCTTGTACAGAGAGTGTTGATCACTGAGGAACAAACAGTGGTAGCACAGAGATTGGACATGGTGATGGGATTTGAGGGATCACCATTACTTGTTGAGGAGGTTCAGTCGCCGAGGATCGATAACACCCTGAACAAAGGTTGGAACCGGTGGTACAAAGTTCTTTGAGGATCGAGATAGCACTGGACAAAGGTTGGAACTCAGTATTTGTTGAAGAACAGTTCTTTCAGAGTGGAGCCTCTTCAAGAAAAGGTCACCGAAGGAAAGATAGTTAGCGATCGTTGTTATTGATGAGGATGAACAAATTTCTTTGGACTATGACTACAAAGATGATGAGGAGTTTCAAGTGCCTCGGAAGAACTTATACATGATGAACCACAACAGTATTTGTACCTATTTTTGAGGAGCCTGCCTAGATCCAGCCTCTGGAAGAGTTTCAAGGACCTAACCTCGCTGGAAGGGATATGAGTGGGCCATGGTTGTCGCCAGACAAAGGGCACAATATAATGTAGAGGGGCCTCTTGATGAAGTCTACTGGACATATGGTTTGGAGGAATGGCGGTGGAGTACCAAAGACTGATTGTGGATGAGTTAAGGGGTCATCGTCGAAGTGACATTACAAGGTTAAGAACTCAACTGACAGGCAAGAGCGAGATTTGAAGATTTGATGAATCTAGTGGAGAATAGAGGATAACCATCAAATCTGTTGTTTCCAATATTACCTCCACTCAGTATGCTCTTACTGACCTTGCTCTAGATGTAAAGGGAATTAGACAAGGTAATACACTGAAGGAGAAGTTTCTGAAGGACCAATTTGAATCTATTCACCAGAAACTAGATAAACTTGCTGAGGCACCTAAGCTCATAAGGCCGAGCCTCTTTGGAACACTTCACCCTGCTGGATTGGATCCTAAATTCACTGAGAGGATCAATCTACTGGAGCAAACAATGCAAGAGAGGATCACTGCAGTTGATACTAGAACAGAGATAGTGGAGGGTCAACTGAATAATAGTGATCACACATGAGAGTGTTCATGGCCTTCTGTCCCATTTTGTTGATGATGTCAATAAGGGGGAAGAGAGCCAAACAGCAGTAGCAAAAGAGGCTGCTAGAATTTTTGCACATAAGAGATGGGAAGTCGACACCAATGCATACAGAGAACTCGCACTGTGCATTTCCACCGATGATGATCTTTTCAAGGAGTATAAGAGGCTTTACTACAACAAGAAGACCTTATCATGACAAAGGCTTCCATGAGGACTCAATTCCTTCTTGGGGCTTAAGTTTTGAGAAGCCAGAGTCAAAGCTCTTAGATATTCACACAGAGGTGGAAGAGGTGGTAGAGGTGGAAGGAGTCTACCTACTACATCAGCTAAAGATTCACTGCATGAATTCAAGGAATTATTCATGCGTTTAGGCTTTAGAGTACATCAGATCAATCTTATTCTACCTGAAGCATGGAAATGGCGGAAAGAAGTGAATCCCCACATTGATTTTTCTCTTATTGAAAATGAATGGATGAGACAAATGGTTAGAGAAATAAGAGAATATCAAGAACAGCAAGGGAATGAGAGGTAAGAAAGAGAAAGAAGGAACTAGATCAGCATACTTACACTAGCATTTTATTTTTGCTGAATCTAGCTTGTAATACATTTGAACAAACTGATTATAATGAGAAATGACTAAATTTGTTCTGTTTTTGTTTTTACTCTTTTTGCTTTGCTGTAAGGAGGGTATTGGCATCATCACCAAAAAGGGGGAAATTGTTGGACTTATTTTTAAGTTTTAGTGATGAGTGCCAGACTAGCTGTTATAGAGCAAAGGAAAAAAAAATTTCTAGATCAAATGTATAGGCTTATCGAGTTTGATCTTGTATAGGTTTGATCAAACAAGCATCAGTAAAGGTCACCGACTTTCATCACAGACTGCCTATATCGATAGGTACACGAGTCGATTAGACTAGTTTAGAACCTCGCTTTGAAGACTCAAGGCCGAGGGCTTAAACTCGCTTATTGAAGGCTAAGGGATCAAACTTAGTATTTAAAGTCAAGGACATGGAATCGAATTTTAAGGAAGTTTGTGATGACTAAATCGATTACATATACCTTGTGTACAAGGTCTAAGTTCCACAAGTTAAATGATGATTGGAACTTGGTTATGATTAAAATGGAGTAATCTAAATGAATAATAAAAAGTTAGATATAAGAGAAGTCAGCTGAAGTGTTTTTATAAACACATCAACTCTAGATCAGCTGACTAATATGTATTTCAGCAGGCTAGTACCCACAGAACCTCTTGATATATATTTGAGTTATTCAAAGGTTACATTGAAAGAATACAAGGATAAGGATGAGATAACAACCTCTGATTTTATCAAACAAATCAATGGTTAAGATTAAATGGACGTTGGAAAGAAGCAGATCTTTATCCAATGGTTACAAGTCAAAGGGTGAACAGACCGAAAATTGTCAAAAAGCAATGACAGATGTCGTCGATTATGAACAACAGTGATGTAAAAGCAAGTCAAATGGGAAAAATCAAACGGCTATGTTTGAATTTCAAACATAAGTCACAAGGATTCCTACCTATAAATAGAGGACTCCTAATTCAGATACAAGTGATGAAAATTAAGGATCTATCTTGAGCTATCGATTTCAATTGATTAAACACCTGTGACCTCTACCGAGCATAAAGCTACTCGATCCAGCTTAAACTTCTTCAAGAGTAATCTTTCAAGCTACATCAAGTTTACACACTTGAAGACCTCAAGCCTTGATCATATCATCCTCGATCAAGTTTCTTTGAAAAGTCGAATCACTTACTTGATTCAAACTTTCTTTTATAAGAAATCTACTGAAGACAGTGAAGCATCTTTGGGTGTCAAAGACTTTTGTTTGTGGTGGAGCTGGTGAAGAGGCAATCCTACCCTTCAAGGACCAGTGGAAGACTTTGGAGCTGCAATCCTACCTGTTCCAAGTGTTCAGTTTGTGAAGCCATAGTTATTGGTGAAGGACAAGCAACTTAGGGATTTTTGTAACTGCTACCTCAGAATCTCTAGTGAATTACCTCCAACATCACAGGAGAAGATTGGACTGACAGGATTACACCACCTGGAACCACTATAAAAATTGCCTACTTAATTTCTGCATTTACTTTATGCACTTAGCATATTTAACACATCAACCTAATGAACTAGCAACTGAATCACACACATACACTACTGAGTATATAATACTTGGTATCATATTTTAACAACAAGTAATAAGGTTTAATTTAAATATATTCCATTTGCAACAAATTCATAAAGTCAATAGTCACAGACTATCGTGTGTCACAGAGACTCATCGAGCTATCTCGCAGTCGCTTGAAGTTCTTTGAGTTTGTTAACTCCAAAAGTTTTAAGTGTAAAGTTTATTCACCCTCCTAAACTTAACCAAATCCTTTTCAAGGGACCAACAAATGGACATGGCATAACTCGAGAGGTAGATATGTGATAATTATGAAAACCGGACTTTAATTAGCCCTCTTTTGCTTCAGTGGACGGATTGAGTACAAATCAAAAGCACAATTGTTGAGTGATACAGAAGATAGCTCTATCCTTCACTCATGGTGAGGTGAGTCTCCAAAAATTTGATAGCTCAACCCTCCATATCTGGTAAGGTGAGTTCCAAAAATAAGATAGCTCGTCCTCCATATCCGGGGGGTGAGTTCCCAATAATGAAGCATAATTATTTATGTTGTAAAACGGGAATAAATTGCAATAAGGGTTTGTACCTTGAGATATTTGTAATAAGAGGGCTCGTGTTTGGCGAGCTTGAGAGCTCGTATTTATAAACACAACAACGGATGCTCTGTGTGCAACTGTTCTCTGAAATATGGATCAAAACACATAGAACAACACTTCAGAACAATAGCCAACATAAGCCCGTTTGGCATGACACCCGATCTCATTCTTAAGTTCAATGTTTAATCTTTGATTGGTTCCTTCCATCTGCCGCATTGTGATCTCCGTCATCCATGTTTGATATATCTTCTTCTTGATAAATAAAAGGCATAGTATCATCAAGATTGAAGCACATGAATCAACAGCAAATGGACCATAAAATCCATTGGATTCACAGCTCACTTCTTAGAGATATGAACTTCTCCAAGAAGCCATTTTCACCATAGAACTCCATTGTTGCTCTCTTTCTTTAATAGTGAAGACAAACAAACACACAAATAGAAGCTCTATGCAGCCATTGCCTTCATGTAAGTCTTGGTAGATGGATCTTCCATTTCCCTAACCTTATTATTCAACTCAGATAATGATTTCCTGTTTATACTCCCCTTGCTTTTCGAAAGACAAGGGCTTTGATCGGTTTTATTGATGGGCTTTTGATTCTAGTTCGGGTTGGGTTGATCCCTCATAGCCGTTTTACTAGCAACCACATTATGCATTTGATAAGGTTGTCTAGTATTATGAAACGGATGAAAAATTTGAGTTCCGTTGTCATTATCAATCGACATAACAGAGGTATTTGAATTTCAATTTGCAGAATTAGCTAAAACGACTTGATCAATGGAAGTAACTTTACTAACAATGGCATACTTACTATGTTCTTGAACCGTTTCAAACTCAAGATGACCCACGAGCATCCGAATAATGTTGTGTTGAGCAAAAAGATCTTGGCATTTCGGGCAATTCGTAACGAGACAGAGACTATACATCTTGAACCTTCATTGGACCTCATTTAAGCATTTTAGCAAACACTAATCAAGCACCAGCTTGAGCCATGATTTCAATGCTTTCTCGTCCCAACCTAAAAGTCTAATTGCCATCTCAGTGCTCTCTTGACCTTCTAGTTTCAATCGACATTTATGATGTTCACGTAAAGCCATCATAAATCTAATCACTTGGCTCCAAATTTGCATTAAATGAACCAAGTGCAAAATTACGGCTTATGTTCACCAGATATGCCGTTGTACAGTGGACCAGTGATGAGAGTCAACCCTTCTATGCATTTCACACCTATTATACACTATGTTTATAGCATTTCAGGCCGTAATTTCATATTTTGGATGCTGTTTCACGCTTATCTTATCACTCCATGATCCATATTACACTTAAGATAAATTCTCGTTTTTCTCTCGTAAAATGTGGATCTTTTATCGCACACACGGGGTACGTTGTACCCCATGATTTTACGGGTTAAGTTCATGTTGTGTTTTGCAACCAGGCAAATTGGAGCTGCTGAAAATGATAAAAAAACTGAGAGACGAGCTTAAAAGAACTCAGATTTCAAGCATCGGGTTTCCAAGTAGAATCTTGGGTGAACAAATGCATACGGATTTTCTGCATTCTTCAAAATGCCGTCAAGTGAATTACGTGTCCCATGAGCCTCAAGTTTCAAGAACGGCGTGTTCAGGACATCATGGTACTACTGTTCACTGCTGCAATGAAGCTCAGCACTTGCACCACCAATGACCAGCCACCACCATTATTGAGTGTTCACGGCGAACCAAAGTCACAGAAATCTTGTTGAGGGTTTGCAGATAGCGATCGGAGATAAAGTGGCTTACAGCTGAAAAAGAATCACGTCAAATCCAGCAGATAAGCATCCGGAGTCAAATTTTGACCTTGATTTAGAAAAGTAATGTATCAAAGATTCCGACCAACAACATTCTTTACGTCCCGCGGTTTTCAGTGGTTGAAGGTGGTTTGGGGTCACCGGAAAACCAAAAAATTGGTGGAGATCATACAGTTGGATGAAGATCTTTGAGATCTTGATAAGGATCTTGTAGATCTGGGGAAAAATGTAGCAGATCTAGAAGAAGTTCTTGGCATAAAATAAAAAATGGCGGTTTTAGGCGCGGGATCCGGCCGAAAAATGTTGAGAATGTCGATTTCCCGGTAACGGAGCCAATTGATGATGTCAAAATTATCATCTTGTTTTAGCGGTGTTTATGTGGTTGATATCTGGCTATAAAAAGTGTATAGGAGTGATGGCACGCGGTGGTTCTATGGAATTTTTGGTGGTGGAAGTGGTGGTGCAAACATAGAAGAGAGAATGGTAGAATTTGGCTTAGCCTTGGTTTTTATTCATTTAATTGTGTTTCCCCTTGAATGGGTTACATGTGGCCCTATATATAGGGAAGGGCCGACCAAAGTTCGGCTTATTTACAATAAAGGTCATATAGTTCAAATAGATATTTATCTATACTAGCGAGCTCATAGCGGAGCCAGGTTCTACAAGCGAGGACATTGGTGGACCCGATAACCGAAGGGATTCACGTGCCACCCCCTAATCTTTCTTGGCCCCGCATGGGGCTAAGGGCTTGGAGCGGGTCCGAAGGCTCGCGACCCCAGTTTGGCTTGCGAGTTCGAGGACAATAATGTCCAAAGGGCCTCATCCACTATTTTGGTGGCGGACGGACCGAATAAGGATCCGCGGACCGAATTACGATTTAGGCATATCAATGGCCCCTACTTCATACCTCGAGCATTTTCCAGAAATGTTAGGCAGGGAGTAAAGACTGCTTGCGGATCTGTTTCCTTGAGATACTGTGACGGCTCGCTATCGTGGCAGATCGCCTGTTAGCTTTGCCTAAGTGCCGTACTCAGAGTGGTCTTTTCATGGCATATGTGTCGTTGATCGACTCCGCCTCTTATGGCTTGTGTTTGCGGTTTTATGCAAAGTAGTGATAAAATATTATAAATAAAACCGATGTCAACCCCAAGTGCGAAGGTTCGCAGCTATAGTGATGAAACCGGATCGTATCCGCAGGGACTTGTACGAAAATAGTGTTTTTGCTTTCGATTTCTTTTGTAAGGTTGATGATTACGATCTTGGATTAAAAAAACAATAAAACAAAGAGTTTGAAAATTGAAATAAAAACTAGCACGTAACAAATCTTTCCGTAACAATTATAATTAAACAACTAGAAGCACCGTTGATCCACCACCCCACCGAAATTAACAAGAAAGACGCACATTCGTTTGCAAGCCTTGGATTATTATCTACTAAAAAGGCGTTTCCTCTCTCGATTTAACACCGTTAACTAGTCCACCTCTCGATGCAACTAACGAATTTACGGAACAACGATATGGATATAAAATCCTAATCTAACAATATTCTCCTCAACTTTCGTTTGTTAGAAGAAATATTATCACTCTCCTTCACGGCAATCTATGAATTTATCAACTATCGTATGTCTAAATTCAATCAAAGATGCAACACACAAGTATAGTCATACACATTGCACATAAACAATTCAAAACATGAAGGAAGAACAAGAAACTTACTAGAACGAATAAATGCAAAAATCCTTGTTTATTCCGGTGTTGGTGGCTTCACATTGGTGGTTCTAGCCTCGGGCCTTTAGCCACTCATCATCTTCAAAAACATCCTTATTTGCTGAATTGAAATTGAAAGAAAAATAAAAGAAAGACTATCTATGAATCTAATTTATTGCTAGTTGCTATACTAATTTTCTCGATGTTTCGGATGTCTGCTTTTACGCTTCGAATGGATCTTTGCTTATATAGGAGTTTGTGGCCGACATAGGAAGGATCTAGAAAGCGCGGATTAATTTCTGCAGCCTCGGTAGACCCGAGCGTCCAGGCTCGGTCGACCGAATAGCACGGCTCGGTCGATCGACCGGGCGTACCACTTGAGCGCCGCTCACACTGCGGCTTCGTATACCGTGTTCCCCACTCCACTCTTTCGCTCGATCCGATTTATTCTTCAAATGCCGATCCGATTTTCTTCTTTATTTTGAAATCCTTGATTGAATGACATAAATCTTCTCAATAAATAATATCCCTTGCATTTCTTTATTTTCTACAAAATTATTGTTACACCAAGTTATCGAATAATAATAATAATAAAATGTGTAACAAAATAACATTTAATCCCAATATTTCCTCATAATTAAATTATAACCTCTCAATAACCATTATAGGAATTTATTGGTTAAAAACATGCTTTTCTCATTTATTTCCTTTAAAAACAAGGTAAATTGTTTAGGATTAAGCCGAAAATATAGTATATACCCTAAACAACTCCCCACACTTAGCTTTTGCTTGTCCCGAGTAAAACAAACAACGACAAACTATCAAAACCCACATAATTTGACACGAGATGTAGTCATGCTCACATCAAGCTAGTATCTAGCAAATCGAACTCACTCAGTGATTGTGTGTGTTGAACCCGCTAAACTTCCACCGATCCTCTCTTGATGTATTAAATCAAGCACTAACAATCATCCGGTTAAATAAACGAAGTTCGCTTGCATCTCAAAGACTTACCCTACAAAAACTATTTATCAAGAACAAAGTAACCAACTCACATTTAAATTCCTTTACTTGGTGCCAAGAAAATACCTTTCAGGTCTCTACTGGGTTTATATCAACTCGACTTAGAGTTCCAAAAGGCCTATATTTTCTTCCATCGTTCCGTCTCAAAAGTATAACACTCTCCCTACTTTAGAGGCAATCACCCCGAGATCACTCAAACCTATTCTTCTCCAGGTAAACCATACTCCCCAATTGGGGCAGTATCCAAGTGGACTCGAGGTGATAGTCGCAAACAACTTCCGCAATTTAATTTTTTTCAAAATTTTTCTTCTTTTTTCAAACTCTTTGGAAACTCCCGGTCAGGTATCATTTCTAACACATTCAAGACTTTTAAGGTTCTCAAGACACTAAGGTACTTAGATTCTAACTGTGAGTATAGTACGAGTTCTTAACTTTCATCAGTGCTAAGTAAGTGGTTATCTGCAGCTAGAATTGGCTATCCCTTAACTAACCGGAGACTATTTTATATTTTTGGTTCCTCATCTAACAGGGTTCGTAATTGAGGTTCAAGTGAGTATCTGATCTACCAAACCTATTCTTAGAACATGATCGACTCACGATAACAATTAAAGGTGCCAAATTACAAAACTAGCATGTCATAAAAGTTACTCGGGACTCACAAATTTTCAAAAAATTTATCAAATTTTTCAAAGGAGCAAAACTAGATAACCAGTAAAACAAACCAGTAAACCCTCCCCCGCACTTAAGTTACATGATGTCCTCAACATGTGCAAAATAAGAAAAACTTAGCTGGTTGTAATTCGAAGGAGGCAATTCTGGAAGTGGTCCGGAGCCAGATTCAGAATTGCTTGATGAAATCAGTAGACTGTGGACCATCCACCGGTAAACTGATATCATCTGAAAGCTCACAATCGCTATCGCAAATATCCTGCACACATGGGGAAACAAGACGTACCTCGGGGATAGGGGCACAAAAGATGATAGACAAGGCAATATCATGGAACAAAGCAGAAGCAATGCAAAAATTGATAATAACCGAATCTATGTGAAATGTAGTGCACAAATGTAATATCGAGAGATACTGGGGTACATGAGGAAATAGAAAGAAACAAATAGGGGTCATGATGTGGGCAATCGTCAAAATGCAGATCCATAGTCGAAATCGCTAGGTGGAAAACATTAGCAACCAACAAGAGAAACAAAGCAAAAATAAACTACAAACAAAAAGAAAAAAAAAGATATCTAGGTTACCGTCCTAGTAGGGCTTAATTATGGTCGGGGCTCGAATAACCAATAAAAACTCAACCGGGTCAGGCGGTGAAGCCTCATCCCGAATCACTCTCGACCTCCTCGGGTCAACAGCCGGAATCCACAGAACAAAGTCTCGCCAACGTCTTGGCCATATCATCAAACTTCAGATCCACTTCGCACTTTATGATTCGTCTCTTCTTCTTCTTTTAGGTTTCTGTTTCACAAGCCGAGGTGCAACATCGTGGAGCACAACATCATCAAAGAACTCACAGAGATGTAAATCATCGGGTGCCGAAGGATCGAGTCGGGTTTGACTAGGGGCGTCGTTCGAGATAGAAAACCACCGGTCGCCTTTTTTGTTGACCAATATAGTGTTTTAACCGATGACCATTTACTCACGAACAACCCGCCCGCTTATCTTTCAAATCGACTGCTCCACTGGGGAATACCTGAAAGATTTCAAAGGGGCCAGACCAACGGCTGCGTAGCTTACCAGGAAACAGATGTAACCTGGTATTATACAGTAAAACCCACTCGCCCGCTTTGAATTCCCTAATCTTGATTTTCTTGTCGTGAAGCAGTTTAGTCCTTTCCTTACTGATTCTCGAGCTCACGTAGGCCTGGAGTCTGAATTCATCAAGCTCCTGCAACTGCAATAATCGCTTTTCTCTGCATAACTGGCTATCGAAATTCAAGAATTTAATAGCCCGAACGCTCTGTGCTCAAGCTCGATTGGCGGTGTGCGCGACCTTGCCATAAACCATCTCAAACGGAGACGTGCCAATAGGAGTCTTGAAAGGCATCCCCAGTAGGCCCCGAGCACATCATCCAGTTCGACTCCAAATCCGTCCTATTAGAATTCACCGTCTTCTCAAGAATGCTCTTGAGCTTGATTTACTCACTTCAACTTGTCCACTCGTCTGAGGGTGATAGGGGGTAGCAGTTTTGTGTTTTACCCCATATCGTTCTAAAATATTTTCTAGTGGGGTATTGCAAAAGTGAGTTCCCTCGTCACTGATGAGGGCTCGTGGACAGCCAAACCGCGTGAAAATATTTTTCTTCAGGAAGTTCTTGACCACCTTGTGGTCGTTCCGCGGTGTTGCTATCGCCTCCACCCACTTTGATACGTAGTCGACGCAGACCAGAATGTACTTGTTCCCATACGAGGATGGAAACGGTCCCATGAAATCAATACCCCATACGTCGAAGACCTCACATTCTTGGATGGGGTGGAGGGGCATGTCCATTCACCGAAAAGTTTACGGTGCGTTGGCACCGGTCACACCCTTTACAAAGTTCTCAGTATCCTTAAAAATTGTTGGCCAAGAGAAACCGGATCGAAAAATCTTCGCAGCAGTCTTCCCGGCTCCATAATGACCTCCCACAGTCCACCATGGCATTGCTCCATAATGTCCTCTCCTCGAACTCGTGGACACACCTACGGAGCAATCCATCCTTGCAACACTTGAAGAGAATGGGATCGTCCCACACATAATAGTTCAAATCCGAAAAGAATTTATTCTTTTGCTGATATGTCAGGTCAGGGTCCAAATATCTGCCGCTCAAGAAGTTTGCAAAAGGTGCAAACCAAGGAGAACCTTTTCCAGCACGGGTAGGAGCAACCTCGCACACATCAATGGTCATGAGTTGCTCGGTTGGAAAATCAATTCCAATCTCATCCGACTCTACACGAGGATCGTCGGTCAGCCGAGACATGTGGTCAGCTACCACATTCTCGCTACCCTTCTTGTCCCGGATATGAACATCAAACTCTTGTAAAATCAAGATCCATCTCAACAAACGAGGCTTGGCATCGGCCTTGTTCAACGAGATATTTCAATGCGAGAATGGTCTCGTCGGACCGTGACCTCCGACCCAAGCAAGTAGCTTCTAAATTTATCCATGGAAAAACTCACGCCAACAACTCCTTCTCGGTTGTTGCATAATTTACTTGCGCTGGGTTTAAAGTGTGACTAAGCGTAGTAGATGGGTCGAACCTTCCGTCCACTCTCGACCTAGCACCGCGCCCATTGCATAATTAGAAGCATCACACATAAGCTCGAAGGAGCTTTCGGTCTGGTGCTATAAGAATTGGCGAGGTAACCAACTTGTCTTTTAGTTCTTTAAATGCTCTTTCACACTCGGGGTGAAAATAAACTTCACATCTTCTCTTAAGAGAGATGACAAAGGCTTGGCTATTTTAGAAAAGTCTTTGATGAATCGCTTATAAAGCCGACATGACCCAAGAATCCTCTTACTTCTCTTGCATTTTTGGGGTATGTCATTTTTCAATAGCTTCTACCTTCGCTTTGTCGACCTCAATACCTTCTTTGGACACCTTGTGTCCCGCAATTCCCTCTTCCACCATCGGTGGCACTTCTCCCAATTTAAGACTAAGTCTTTCTCTATGCACCGGGACAAAACTTTATCTTGATTGTGTAAACAAGGGTCTAAACTGTCCCGAACACGAGAGAAGTCATCCATAACAATCTCCATCACCTTCTCCACTAAACCATCAAAGATAGCCAACATACATCTTTGAAATGTAGCGGTGCGTTACGAGAGACCAAATGGCATTCTTCGATGGCGAAGGTGCCCGAGGACAGTGAAGGTAGTCTTTTCTTGATCGATGGGGTCGATAGCTATCTCGAAAGTATCCTGAATAGCCATCCGTAAAACAATAAAATTGCTTGCCACTAAGCCTCTCAAGGAGCTGGTCAATGAATGGCAAGGGGAAGTGGTCTTTTAGAGTTACCTCATTTAGTCTTCATGTCGATACAAACTCTGTACCCGAAGACTTGCCGTAGGCAATCTCTTCCCCTTTTCATTCTTCTCGATGGTGATCCCTCCTTTCTTTGGCACCACCTGAGTGGGGCTCACCCATTGACTATCGGCTATTGGGTAGATGATACCCATGTCAAGCAATTTGATGATTTCCTTCTTAACGACCTCCTGCATGTGAGGTTTAGCCTTCTCTGAGGTCATCGCACTTTCTTCGATCCTCAACAAATCCCGATCTTGTGCATACAGATATCGTGGCTTATCCCCATGATATCTCCCACTTGCCAACCAAAGCGAGGATATTATCTTGCAAAGACACTTTGATAAGCTTTTCTTCCTCCTTTGGTTCTAACTTAGATGAAATGATCAAAGGAGCTTATCACCGTCCCTCGAGAAAAATGTATTTCAAGTGTTGAGGCAAGGGTTTCAACACTAAATCGACGGTGGCTCCTCCACACTTGGTCTTAATTTATCGCCTTAAGCTCCAGATCTCCAAGCTTATCATAAGGGCTCACGAGCATCATGGCCTCCCAGTGAGATGGGGTTTCATCCCTTTTTCAAATCGGCCATGTCACCATGCCTCTTCCTCATTTTCTTTCTTACCGTCTTCCTGTAATCGAACTTTCCTTTTCCTCCTTCTCAATCTCTTCTAAAAATTTCTTCCACTCCTCATCAGTCCAAGTTGCAGATTGTTTATTGAATTCTTCCTCATCCCAACTACCCATGAACACTTGTTCATCATACTCATCAGTGAAATCGTCCTCAATAGCTAAACAAGTGTCACTGGATGCGTGCTTCACTGCATTGCCCACATTGAACTTTACACTCTCATCCTCCAAATGTAGGGTTATCTCGCCACTGTAGGAATCTAGTAAGGCACGGGCGGTTGCAAGGAAAGGTCTTCCAAGGATCAAGGGGTTTTCATCATTGGTCATGTCCATGATTACCCAATCACCGGGTATATGAAGTTCTCAACCTTGACCAACACATCTTCTACAATTCCCCTTGCATACTTCACACTTCTATCTGCAAGTTGAAGAGAAATAGGTCTAAGAGTAATAGATTGATCCAATCCAAGAGATTGGAAGGTTGAAGTAGACATCGATTGACTGATGCTCCCGAATCCCATAAAACATTATGGAAATCCTGTTCCCGATAGTACACTTAATCGTGAATTTACTGGTCGAGAAACTTCACAGAAGTTTAGTCCGGCCGATTGCGGAGCATTCTTCATTCAACACTATGTGCTCGAGCTCTTGAAGCTTCTTCTTCAACTCACCGCATCCTTTATAAACTTTGTATACTTTGGCATCCCTACCAAAAGATCAACTAATGGAATGTTTGCCTCAGTATTCTTGAGCAAATCGATAACCTTCTTATACTCCTTATCTACTGTTAATGACAACTTGTTCTTGCTAGGTGGGTAGGGAGATCAAAGAAAGTCCTCCTCAGGTGAAGGTCTTCTTTCTTTGTCTTATGATTGATTGCTTTGTCTTCCCTATCTTTCCACCTCACATGCCTCCCGAACTCAACTTAGAATCCGACTTCTTTTGGCAGTATTCTCAACTCTCACATTTCTTTCAGAATTTCCTTTTTCACTTGGCTCAACAGACGTCCTAGCATCCTTCTGAGGAGAAAGAAGATCTCCCCCTCCTGCCTCTCTGCTCGCAGGAGGGGCTATTCGTTTCCCTGGTTGGCCTGACCGCCAACCGCTTTCCCACTCCTCAGATTTATGACATTCAACTCATCTTGACCATAGTTCCATGGTGCAGCCAGATCGGTGCAAGTATTCTGGACCACGTTAACCCCTCGGGGGTTCTTCTCAGTAAAACTCGGCAGCTGACCTTGAGGTCGACTTGCTTGCTGCCCAAAATCTGTCCCCATTTGCACCTCTAAATTCCTCACCATCTTGGTCAAAGTACTCAATGCATTTGCAATCGAGTGTTGGCGTGACTTGCTCACTCAACTTTTGTTCTAATATCTCAAATGATTGATTCTCGATTTTGATTTTGATTGACCGTGGATTATTGTTCCATGCCGGTCGAGAGTTGATTGAAAATTGCTCGAGTTAGGCTAGGGGCTGAAATCGATGGGGATTTGCTACCCTAGAAGGGTCACTCCATAATTAAACCCTTGAGTGTTACGATTCACCCAAAGGTCGATAATTTTGAGAACTGAATGCATTCACCTCCTCTGAATGCAGCAATAGAGGACATTGATGGAATGTGTGCCCAATAGTATCGCAATTTTGGCAGACAACGTTGTTTTGCACAGCTTTGACCTGAGGGATCGGGTCAAGCTGGCACTGATTACTGCGATGGCCTTGGCCATGGCAGTTGTCACATACAAGACTTTGAACATTCATTGCCGCCACTTGCTTCTGTAGTGCGGCTAACTGAGCCTTTAGAAGTGTGGTCTCATCTACCTCATACTTCCCTGGAGTCGAGCTCTTCTGACTGGATGCACCTTTATAGGTAGGGGCATAATTATACTTTGCAATATCTTCAAACAACGTCCATCCCTCTTCAGGTGTCTTTCTCAGAAATGCACCTCCAGCAGAACTATTCACCATTCCCTTAGTCAATTCAGTCAAACCACTATAGAAAGTGTTGACCAATCTTTGTTTATCCAGCCCATGGTGGGGGCACTTTCTCAAGAGAGACTTAAATCGTTTCCATGCATCGCAAAACGATTCCCTCTCAGTTTGCACAAAAGTGAATATCTCGATTCGAAAGATGAGCCGTCTTTGCGTGGTGGAAAGTATCGGCTCGTAAATTCTTTCTCCAACTCCTCCCACGAAGTAATGGAGTCGATTGGTAAAGATTTATACCATTCTTTCGCTTCTCCTTCGGTGAGAAGGGAAAAAGTTTCATCCTCAGGGCGTCCTCAGTGACCCTTTGATTAAAGTAGTCCCGCACGATTCTAGAAATGAGTGAATGTGATCGTGTGGGTCCTCAGTGGAGAAGCCATGGAATGTGGAACCTCTCACCAAGTTGATTAAAGAAGTTTTGAGTTCGAATTATCACCGTGATTTCGGAATCACGATCGCAGGATTTACTTTCACGATGAGACGGCATGGCATAGTCTGCCCAATGTCCTTTGATCTCGCCATTTCCTCAACTTGAGCTTCTTCCTCAACGTATTCTTCAGGATCGTTTTCCTCGTCCGTCGATCCGGCGAGTCGAGCCAAACGTCTATTCGGTCGAACGATGGTTCGCTCTAGCTCCGGGTTATATAAAGTGGTCCCCGTGAGTTCGAGTTTGCATAAACCACGTTCTCAACCAAATGTTCGGGTCAAAATAAATTTTATTTATTTGTTTATTTATTCTTTATTTTTATTTTTTTAAAATTAAGTATAATCCTTAAATTAGACTCAACAACTAAAAACTAAACTAAAATGCAGACTCAAACAGTTTAAAAAACGCAAATAAAAGCGAGCGAAATCTTTGTAAGACTATCACGAACGAAACAAAGAAAAGAAAGAATAATAAAATAACTCTCGGTCGATCGAGAGGTCGAGTTCGATCGACCGAACTAATTTTTATTTTTTATTTTTTATTTTATGCAAGATTAGTACGCACCGGAATTAGCGACCGTCCGTAAATTACAGTGATCGCGAAAACTTTCCGAGCCAAGTCGACGCAACGGCGCCAAAAACTTGTTTGCGGTTTTATGCAAAGCGATGATAAAATATAATAAATAAAACCGATGTCAACCCCAAGTGCGAAGGTTCGCAGCTATAGTGATGAAACCGGTCGTATCCGCAGGAATTGTAACGAAAATAGTGTTTTGCTTTTCGATTTCTTTTGTAAGGTTGATGATTACGATCTTGGATTAAAAAAACAATAAAACAAAGAGTTTGAAAATTGAAAATAAAAACTAGCACGTAACAAATATTTCCGTAACAATTATAATTAAACAACTAGAAGCACCGTTGATCCACCACCCCACCGAAATTAACAAGAAAGACGCACATTCGTTTCCTTGGATTATTATCTACTAAAAAGGCGTTTCCTCTCTCGATTTAACACCGTTAACTAGTCCACCTCTCGATGCAACTAACGAATTTACGGAACAACGATATGGATATAAAATCCTAATCTAACAATATTCTCCCTCAACTTTCGTTTGTTAGAAGAAATATTATCACTCTCCTTCACGGCAATCTATGAATTTATCAACTATCGTATGTCTAAATTCAATCAGCATGCAACACAAGTATAGTCATACACATTGCACATAAACAATTCAAAACATGAAGGAAGAACAAGAAACTTACTAGAACGAATAAATGCAAAAATCCTTGTTTATTCCGTGTTGGTGGCTTCACATTGGTGGTTCTAGCCTCGGCCTTTAGCCACTCATCATCTTCAAAAACATCCTTATTTGCTGAATTGAAATTGAAAGAAAAATAAAAGAAAGACTATCTATGAATCTAATTTATTGCTAGTTGCTATACTAATTTTCGATGTTTCGGATGTCTGTTTTTGCTCTCGAATGGATGCTGCTTATATAGGAGTTTGTGGCCGACATAGGGAAGGATCTAGAAAACGCGTCGGATTAATTTCTGCAGCCTCGGTAGACCGAACGTCCAGGCTCGGTCGACCGAATAGCACGGCTCGGTCGACCGAGCGTACCACTTGAGCGCGTTCACACTGTGCTTCGTATACCGTGTTCCCCACTCCACTCTTTCGCTCTGATCTGATTTATTCTTCAAATGCTGATCCGATTTTCTTCTTTATTTTGAAATCCTTGATTGAATGACATAAATCTTCTCAATAAATAATATCCCCTTGCATTTCTTTATTTTCTACAAAATTATTGTTACACCAAGTCATTGAATAATAATAATAATAAAATGTGTAACAAAATAACATTTAATCCCAATATTTCCTCATAATTAAATTATAACCTCTCAATAACCATTATAGGAATTTATTGGTTAAAAACATGCTTTTCTCATTTATTTCCTTTAAAAACAAGGTAAATTGTTTAGGGATTAAGCCCGAAAATATAGTAAAATATACCCTAAACAGCTTGTGTCATGAATTGACTCTGCTTTTGATGGATTTTGCGTCGTGAATCGACTTAGACTGAATTTGGTAGCTTAAGAGCCTTTGGTCTTGTAGAAGGTTCGCTCTAAGGCGAATTCCAAATATGATGCCGAGCTGAAGGTCGGTCTCATAGAAGGTTCGCTCTAAGGCGAATTCCAAATATGATGCCGAGTTGAAGGTCGGTCTTATAGAAGGTTCGCTCTAAGGTGAATTCCAAATATGATGCCGAGCTGAAGGTCGGTCTTATAGAAGGTTCGCTGCTCGGACTTATAGAAGGTTCACTCTAAGGCGAATTCCAAATATGATGCCGAGCTGAAGGTCGGTCTTATAGAAGGTTCGCTCTAAGGAGAATTCCAAATATGATGCCGAGCTGAAGGTCGGTCTTATAGAAGGTTCGGTCTTATAGAAGGTTCGCTCTAAGGCGAATTCCAATTATGAAAAGGCTTAACACTTAAAAGGCTTTGAAAAGGCATATCTGTTGGTCCCTTGAAAAAGCTTTGGTTAAGTTTAGAGGGGGGTGAATAAACTGAACACTTAAAACTTTGGAGTTAACAAATTCGAGAACTTCAAGCACTGCTTTGAAGTTCGATAATCTATTGATGCCTCGTTAGCATCTTGATAAATGATGTTCTCTTGTGATTCGATTTCTTCGAATTTGTGCGTGAAATTATGTCAAAATTAAGCCTTAATACTTGTTGTTAAATATGATACTAAGTATTAGATACTCATTAGTGTATGTGTGATTTAGATTTGCTAGATTCAGTTGATTGATGTATATAGTAAACTAAGTGCGAGAATGTAAATCTTTGAAAGTAAGTAGGCAGATTTTATAGTGGTTCCAGGTGGTGTAATCTCATCACCCACTCTTCTCCTGTGATGTTGGAGGTAATTCACTGAGATCTTTGATGTTGCGATTACAAAGATTCCTAAGGTTGCTTGTCCTTCACCAATGACTATGGCTTCACAAACTCAAATCCCGGGAACAGGTAGGATTGCTTGCTCCCGAGTCTTCCACTGTCCTTGAAGGGTAGAATTGCCTCTTCACCAGGCTCCACCACAAACAACGAGTCTTTCACACAAGCGTGCTTCACTGTTTTCAAGACAGATTCTTTATAAAATAAAGATTGAATCAAATAAATGATTATGTTGCAGGCAGCTTGATTAGGATGATATAATCAGCAGCTTGTAGTCTTCAAGTGTGTATACTTGATGTAGCTTGAATACAGAATACACTTGAAGAATCTTTCTGGATCAGTAGCTTTAAGTTCAACAGGTTGAGCAGGGTGTTTTTAGGCTCAGAATAGTCTCTTATATTTTTCACTTAAAGTTCATCAATCATCATCTTTTTCTGAGTTGAAGGTCCTCTATTTATAGGTAGGAATGCATGTGACTTACATTTGAAATTCAAATGTAACCGTTCCTGCTTTTTGTCCCATCTGATTTGCTTTCATCACTATTCATGGGGTCGACACTCGCCGTAATTCCTTTGACAAGCGCACTGATCTGTTGACGTGGACTTTTCTAGTGCTCATACCAGTCCTTAACCGACAGTGTATCGGGTCAAACTGTAGTGCTAGTATGGTGAGTCAGAGTGTCGAATCCTCAGTGAAACTTGGTAATTCTTCTAAGTGTGGTTAAACACCAAAGAGTCATTATTAACTCGATCTAAATCGCAATTTTATAACACGTATCACTACTATTCTACTTAACATAAAATAAATGCGTAATTTAAAAGTTATTCTAATATAATATATATAGATATATAAATATATATAGATGTACATAAATTGCAAAATATACATATAGATATAAATATATCGTTACCAATATATAGTTTAGACAGATAAGTTTATAGAACTAGCCAAAGTTTATACAATTGATTTATACGATCTTTTCAATGAATGGAATGCGCTCGATCTTTCCTTTTATATTAGGTCCAATTGAGTAAATGAAACGGTGCACTCCTGAGGTTAACAATTCCTCCTCACACGAGCGTATGAAATTGTCATATGTCATTGTCATCAGTTCAATCTCCACAACTGCCCCATGCTAATCTCAGTTAGTCTGAACAGGTACCGAGTACAAATCTACCCCGGATAAAAGAGGTTATTCCATTTGTCAGATGGCCGATGTTATTCAAAAGGCTCCGGTTGTCAGGCGGATCGATTTAACTTTCCAGTGTTAGTTTCAATTAAACTGTTGATTTTAATATTATTATGATCTCGAGCAAAATTTTAATAAGATCTATATTTCCCAAGACAAATCTTCCCCCGGGTAGGAAATAGGATTCCGTAGTCACGCTTTCGCACGGCCAATTTTACCCTCCGGTTTTTCTATCTTTTATCTCATATCCTAACTTCTCTGGTCAGTTCATCGTTAGGTTATATGGTGCGATTCATCTTGGTTAATTATGTCAATCCGAATATTATCAATACGTTACAAAATAGAAAAAGATTCAATTAACTCAATTTTAGTCAATTTTACTTAGACAAACATTCCTTTACGAAAAGATCGAAATAAAAGCGATTACATAACTTTGGCTAGTTATTAGATTTAGCCTACTAACATTATAAAAAGATAAAAACAAACATAACAAACATAAATACTTTAGAAATTTTACCCGATTACAACTGTTGAATCAGAAGCTGTATTCTTCCGGATGTTACAACGACTTCAACAACATTGATCTTCTGATAATTTCTTGAGCATTATAACGATACTACTTTATTTATGGCATAAGGCCTATATATATACATACTACTACTAAGAAGAAGAGGTTAAGAAAATATATTGGTACCCCCTCATGTATCTGCAAAGCTGCTCTTCTTATAGGCAAGATTTTCAGGGCCGGATCGATCCGAGAAAGGGCCGGATCGATCCAGGAATAAAAAATATTATCCCTCAGATTATTCTCTGCAGGACCACATGCTGGATAATGATTATGTTTCCTCGGATCGATCCGAGGTTAATCCGGATTGATCCGGGTAGCTTTTTATTCCATAACTTGATCTGAAACTTGATAAAATCATAACTTGAGCTCTGGATCTCCAAATGACATAATTCAAGAAGCATTGGAAAGCTCTTGAAAAGATATATAACTTCCATGAAGGACTCTTCTTCAGAAAATTCCTTTTTGATGGGCATTTGTTCGTCGAAAATATAATTCGATAATGGTGTCACGAACCATTGATCCACTTGAACTTTAAATCTCGTGGCACTTCCTTAATTCCTTCAAAAGATACGATTTTACTTCAAAAAGTGTCGTCACTCGGGGTCTTGGTTTACCTAAGATCTGTAAATAAAACACCAAAAATACCCACGTAAATCTGACATGACACTCCGGTTATTAACCCGGTACAAAATTTATAACTTTTTATTACTTTTACTAGATTTTTATAGTATTTAGATTTATTCATAACTATTAATATTTTATAAGATTATCGTTATAATTTCTTATATTTTATATAAAAGGAGTCGATAACGTATATAAAACATTGTAATTTTTATCATATAAATGTTATACATCAACTACTCCCCACTTAGCTCTTTGATCGCCCTCGAGCAAAATAAGCGGTAATATATATAAAAATTACAATAAAAATGATATACGTGGTAGATTAAATTTCAAATTAGTAAAATATCATTTCAATATTATAAACATATTAATTATATCTTTCTTAGAAATTAACAAGATAAAAAGTGTAGATAACTTTGATAAATTATTTATCAACTATTATTCAAATGAAATTTCACATAATCTACTCAATAAGTATAATTAAAATTCTAGAATTATTCTCCTATCTCAACTTATATGAAATATTTGGAATCAAAGACTAAGTCAAGTAGTTGACAAAATGGCTTATACTTTTAGGCTCGTGGTGTTGGTTAATCGGAAGGATAGAAAAGAAAAATCAAAAGAGAAAGAAGCAAGTCGTACGTACTTACACCTTCATAATTTTGATAAAAAATACATTGATTAATAACATTCTGATATTATCACTTTTTTTTAAGAACTAAAAGCGTGCGTGTGTGTAGAAAATCAAACTTACAAGCATTGCTTCATCAAGATTAATCAGAGTAATACTCTTTCGATCGAAAATTACAAGTCCGGTTTCCTTAAACTTGTAATCATTCTTGAGATCTTATGATTCGACTTTTTATCGGGAGCTTTTAAACCTCATAGTGATATAGGACATTTCGAGATAATACCCTACTGCACTCAAATCATTGGTAGCTACTACCGATATTTGTAATTTTTAGTTGTCGATCAAAGATAAGGAAGATACAGGTATTTGATTAATTACGTGTAAATATGGTGCTTCGTTCTTAATCCTTTTATAGAATATTAACATATCCGAACTTATTACCAAAATCGACTATCTTGTAAGCGTCATGAGGTAAGATCGAATATACTAATACTTATCTAATTTTTTCAATCTCAAAGATACACCATTCTTAGCTTCGTGTCATCATCTCCTTTCATAAAATGCGCACAAACTCGTGGGATTTTTAGGAAATGTAGACCAAAATAAGCTAAGGGTCGGTTATAATCAAAAATGGCTATTTCGAGTGAGGTCTTGATCACTCTAATCAAAATGAGGTAGGGACAAAAATTAGAATTTTATGTAAGCTATTTGGCTATTGTTTATATTTTTGTGGTGCCAAAATCTCATCATTCCTAATCCGATTCCATATTCATATTTCGTTTTGAAAAGAAAATTATTCTAAAATTTCATTATAGATATATATTCGCTAAATTTCATATGAAAATTACTTGATAATATTTATGTGTAGTTACATATACTTAAAATCTTATAAAAATCTAAAATTGACATATATAATATAATTATAATATATCTAATTTACTTTACTTAATTAAAATCTATTCTTACCAATTTATATTATTTTTATTCATATTAATTATATATTATCTAGTTATTTTGATCAAGAAAAATTAAACTAAGTATTAAGCAATTAAGTATAAATTTATATAAGAAAATTTTAATTTTTATTTACTAACTTACCTCTACTCCCCACTTACGAAATGACATCGTCCCGATGTTCAGTGAGTAATAAAAAGTAGTTCGAAAATAAAATTAAAATTTTATACGATTTTGATTTTTGTCAACATATATTATTTTGATTAAAGAAAATGACATATATATTAAACATTAAGGAAACTATTACAAACTTTAAAGAAAACTAATTAAAAAGCGATTAAACGATTAACTTAATCGAGTACTAACTTAACAACAACAACTTCTAACTGATTTCCAACAACTTATCAAACCGTAGATGAACATCCGGGATTATCTACCGGAAGTAATCCCAACTGAGAATCACGAGATGGAAAAATCTCGTCAGTAGTAAACTCAGGCACTTGATTCAGTTGGACACAAAGTTGAGAGATAACCCAGGCAAACGGTAGTGGTCTTCCTCTATTACGCCTCTCTACTGCAAAATTAATTGCCGTTTTAAACATCAAAATCCCCCAATCAATGTATGCTCCCACGGTCAGTGCATACAACAGCAGCATCTCATCATCCGTAACCCCAAAAAAATCTCTAGTTGGATAGATCCGGGAATTAATGAAGCGTTTCCACGCCCTTAAATGAGGGGTAAGGCGAGTTGAAGAATCATAGTTATGATCAAACAATGGAAACACAACTTCGCATCGATTTACAACATTATAAGCATTTCCGAGTTCCCAAAGAAACTCGAAGTGTGGGTTTTGTTCAAAAGTACATGGTGGGATTTGAAAGATTTGATTTATGATGACTGGCGAAAATGAAATAACGATGCCCCTAACTGTAATAAGCTGAGACGAGGTCATTGACGTTATCTCGATGAAGAGACATAAAAATCTCGACAATTGAAATGTTTATTCTACCTCGGGGAGTCCTAATCAGCATTTTCCATCCGCAACCTCGGATTAGATTTCGTCCCCACTGATCATTTTTTTCTGTATTTAAGCCTTTCTCCATCAGAATAGGAGAATGGACGAAATTTAGACGTCTCGGAACGTCATTATGAAAACATGAGGCATGGCTTTCGGGAACCACACCATCAGGCGTATGTGGTTCATAACTATTAACCGAGGGAGAGGAGCGGTTAGACATTTTTTTTTCAGATACAGAAAGTAAACTAAGACAGATAGAAGTAAAGAAGGAATGAGCAAAGTTGAAGGCTGCAGCTCTTTCCTTTTATAGAAATGTATCTATCAAGTAAAAGTAGGAAAGATCTCCCTTTTGGCGTTTTTGTACTTCCCGGATCGATCCGGGAAAGGGCCGGATCGATCCGGCCTCTCAACTAGCAATCGTGTCAGGTCGGTACACTCAGGCCGGATCGATCCGGGTTTAGGTCGGATCGATCCGGAACATCACTATTCACGGACAGAGTTGTTCTGGCTTGTAAAGTGCCCAAAATTTTTTTCTCTATGTGATATGTTTTCTCCCTAACTTCGGTTCATTTTTATTATATCATCAAAATAACGATAACTTTTACTTCACGGTGTGTACTAACATAAAATCAAACGAAAGTAAAATAAAATAACATAAAATCAAATAAAATCCTATTAAAATAAAACCAAAATAACCTAAAATTGTACGAAAATGAAGTAACATAAAATCGTACGAAAAATAAATTGTTTTCAATGTCAATAATCATAAAATGGTTGAAAATTAATCCTCCTCATCACTCATCTCGACGTGGCTCGAACTAGGCATGGCTCGAGAACTGGCCGGATCATAAGTCGATTCTTGAAATGGATCTTGAAAATGTGTCGACATCCGAACCGAGCTGTCTAATCCCATTGAACTCATCTCTCGTGACATCGTAAAAAGTGCTTCCCCATCCCGTCGTGGTATGGCCAAATGATCCAAATCTGTCCAATCGGATGTCGCAATTTGCCAGTAGTACTGTCGAAAAATCCTGTACTCACTAGTTTGAAATCCAAAAGAATGTGGCATTTGTTGGAAGTCCGAGCGAGGTGGCATCGGTGGAATAAAGTCGGGCAAGGTATATGGTGGGATTGGCAATGCGAATATCCATCTCGGCATAGGTAGGGTTTGCAAGATATTCATTTGATATATACCTCGCATGCCTTGACGTAAATCTTCAGACCACTGCATATTCCTTTGCGCAAAAATAGCCATATTGGCATTGGCACGATGAACATCATAAGCCATGGATTGAAACATGTCGTATGTGATGGTATTTGGAAGTTGAGTTTGAGTTTGACTGGATGAAGGAGGGACATTAGTGGATGGAGTAGGCTGAGGTCGTTGACGGTTAGGGTCCAAAAAATCTATTCTTCCCGCCGGCCTAAGTGGTAAACTAGGACCTATAAGTGTGTCATCCACCATCATCAAATTATCATTTGGGAGCTCAGGGGACACCTATCTCAAGACACAAGGAAGAAATAAAACAAGGAAAAGGCATGTGATCGCTGGTTTGGCAGTCGAGACAAATTCCTTGGCCCTTCTATACATTACCCTGCCTACATCCACAGGTATATCATTGACCATAGCCCAAGCAATACACAGATCCTCTTTACCAAAAGATGTAAAATGACGAGTAGGGTAAAGAGTATGGCTAATAAAACGTTTAATAGCTCTCATATCCCGTATACATTTTCCATAGGAAAACCTGTTTTCATGCCAGACGGCAGTGGGATCTAACTCATTCTGGGCTAGTGAAACAATATAGTCAAAGTCTGCAGGCTCATCTAAATTCCATACAGTATAATAATCCTCATTTTCTGGTATATCAGGGATACCATAAATAGCATTTATAACCTGAGGATTAAACGGCACTGTCCTAGTTCTTAGGTTGACAGAAGTTAACTCACCATTTTCTGTAGCATTGTGAGTTGCTACCAAAGAATAAAATTCAGCTACTAAGGTTGTGTTAATTTCACCCGACCTTAAAGCGGCTAACTCCAACCACTTCGTCGCCTTCGAAAATCTCTTTTACCTCCTTCCCAAATCCTTGAAATCCAAAACCCTCTCTATTGCAACTAAACACTTTGTCCAAATTTATTTTTAAGGCTTTTCTAGTCTGCTGACGCAGTTCTTTCAAAACTAACGACCAATTCTTCTTCTTCTTAATGGCCTAGTCTCTATAACCGAATTTGGGTAGGGATATGCGGCTTACGTTTTTTACTGGCTTTTGATGATTCGGTCATTCTACGATAGTGACACAATAACAAAACAACACAAATCAAACAAAACAACACAAAACAACACAAATGAGTAACAAAATAGTTGAAATTAAATAAAATTGCATAAAACGAAATTAACAAAATAAATGACTACAATGTTACCTTATAATGCTTAAAAGGTTGAAAAGTTGGCCGGAAAAGTTGAATATCACCGGAGTGAAAGTTGAAGCTTTTCTTTGAAAATTTCTTCAATTTAAACAAGAATTTCAAGAGAAGAGAGGAAAATGAGAAGAGTATAAGGATTGGGGTAGTTTAATAGTAATGTTATGTGATAATTTGAAGAAAAAATTTCGAATGGGGAGAGGGAGGGTGGTGTTTGAAGAAAAATGGAAGAGGGAAGAAGAAGGAAGATCCGTTCTTTTTTAGGGTTTTTTAGTTTCGGATCGATCCAGGTTAGGTCGGATCGATCCGACCAAATTTTTTTTTTTTTTTTTAATAAATTTTTTATAAAACTTTAATAATACTTCTGCTAATTTTAAATAAAACCTTTTATAAAAAATTTATAAAACTTTTAAGTAATTTCATAAATATCCTATTTATAAAATTTTCAAAAGTTATATAAAAATTTTATAAATATTATAAAACTCATAAGGGTCCTAATTCCATTATTTCTAAATCTTCCAGGGTTCTAACATAACGTTCTATCAACCTAATCTTAAGAAATGAGGCGTTCGAATTTTCCCTTTGATCTCCATCGGGATTTTCGGATAACCACCTAATCGTTCCTTCTTAACAACATTCAAACACTCATCCTGGATTTGGTTGTGCTTTCCTACATTTCCCATCATGCTCACTTTTTCCACGCATTCTGCATCTCCTTAAAAACTTTGCCCTTCTCTTTATCGAACTTCTCGATTTTCCATTACATACTTCGTTAAATCTGATCTCTCTCAACAATTGCTTGTTTTTCTCAAAAACTGAAGCTTCTATTTTAAACGCGACATCTTTATCTAGGCCTAATTTCAAAAGCAAAATAAAACCTCCTATTCTATCTAAAAAAGACATCCAGTTCTTTTACGTCTATCCGGTAAAAGACGAAACTAGTTCAAACATATAAAACACAGAAAAGTAGAGTAAAGATAAATAGCACCTGATATTTGGCTGATTTCAGTTCCTCTGCTTTTCAAAATTTGATTTTTCTGCTTTTTCAATTTGTCGGGGGATCAGTCAGTAGCATTACTTCTTCTTTCAGTGTGATTCCTTCTCCTTCCACAAATAACTTTACTCTGTGGCCATTGGATATAAAAGTTGTATTTCCATCAGTTAGTTCAACAGCTCCAGATTTGTAAACCCTCGTTACTTTAAATGGACCTGTCCATCTTGATTTAAGCTTTCTTGGAAATAACTTTAAACGTGAATTGTACAAGAGCACTCGATCACCTACATGGAACTCACGACTATAGATTCTCTTATCGTGAAAAGATTTCGTGTGTTCCTTGTAGATTCGAGCGTTTTCATAAGAATCGAGACGAAATTCTTCTAGTTCTGTCAATTGAAGCAATCTATGATCACCGACAGCCTTAGGATCGAAATTCAGAAATTTAATAGCCCAGAAGGCTCGGTGTTCTAACTCAACCTGAGATGATGAAGACTTACCAAAGACTAGCTTATAGGGAGAACAACCAATTGGTGTTTTGAAAGCTGTTCTGTATGCCCATAATGCATCGTCTAATTTAACTGCCCAGTTTTTACGATTCGAATCCATTGTCTTTTCTACAATTCTTTTGATTTCTCTATTCGACACCTCTACCTGTCCACTGGTTTGTGGATGATAGGGCGTTCCTAACTTATGTGTTACACCATATTTTTCAACTATCTTGGTAAATGGTCTATTACAAAAGTGTGACCCTCTATCACTAATGATAGCCCTCGGAATGCCATAACGGGTAAATATATTCTTTTTAAGGAATCGTATGACAACTTTGGTATCATTAGTGGGAAGAGCTTCAGCTTCTACCCATTTTGAAACATAATCTACCATTACTAGAATAAATCTTTTCCAAAAGACATAGGGAATGGTCCCATGAAATCTATACCCCAAACATCAAATAACTCACATTCTAAAATAGGTTGCATAGGCATTTCATGTTTTTTAGATACATTTCCCCATTTTTGACAAGATTCACAAGATTTAACATACTTATAAGCATCTCTATATAGTGTAGGCCAATAAAAACCACATTGTAAAACTTTAAAAGCGGTTTTCCAACCTCCATGATGACCTCCTCGCCTCACGATCATGACAAAATGATAAAACACTTAAAATTTCATTATCAGCACACATTTTCGATTATCCCATCCGAACATTTACGGAAAAGGTCCGGTTCCTCCCAAGTAATAAAATTTTAAGTCATAAAAGAACTTCTTTTACGTTTGCCAAGTCCAATGAGACGGAATATGATCACAAAGTTAAGTAATTAATGATATCTCCAAACCAGGTGACATTTCCTTAGAAGGAATTCTATTCCTTAATAACTTTGCATGGTTGAAGGAGTATCTATTCTAAACAGCTTGTTCATTAGGAAATGAATCTTTAATTTCTATTCATATTTCTACATCATTTTCCATTCTACTTAGATGATCTGCTACTACATTCTCACTTCCTTTTTTATCTTTAATTTCAATATCAAATTCTTGAAGTAAGAGAATCCATCTAAGAAGATGAGGTTTAGCATCTTTCTTACTCAAGAAATACTTGAGTATTTGAATGGTGCAGTATAAATTACTACCTTAGATCCAACAATATACGATCTAAACTTATCTAAGGCAAAAATTACACCATGCAGTTCTTTTACTCAGTAGTTGCATAATTAAGTTGAGTCGTTTAGTGTGTGAGATGCATAGTAAATAGCTTTGAGAATTTTGTTATATCTTTGACCTAAAGCTGCTCTCCTACAACTAAATCAACGGCATCACACATAATCTCAAACGGCAAATTCCAATCGGTGCTACTAGCACCAGTGCGATAGTCAACCTCGCTTTTAAGGTCCAAAATGCTTCCTTACATTTACTATCAAAGTTAAAAGGTACTTCCTTTTCAAGTATATGACTTAGAGGCTTTGCTATTTTTGAAAAATCAGCAATGAACCTTCTATAAAAACCTGCATGTCCGAGAAATCCTCTTAGAGTTCTTAAATTAACTGGTGGAGGTAATTTTTCAATTACTTCGAATTTAGCTTTGTCAACTTCGATACCTTCTTCAGAGATTCGGTGACCTAAAACAATTCCTTCTGATACCATTAAGTGACATTTTTCCCAGTTTAGTACTAAATTGGTATCTTCACAGCGTTGTAACACTCGTTCTAAGTGTAACACACAAACATCAAATGAATCTCCGTAAACACTAAAGTCATCCATAAAAATTTCTAAGAATTTCTCAACCATATCAGCAAATATAGCCATCATACACCTCTGAAACGTAGCTGGTGCATTACATAAACCAAACGACATTCTTTTATAAGTAAAAGTTCCATAAGGACAAGTGAAAGTAGTTTTTTCTCTATCTCCTGATGCAATGAATATCTGTAAATATCCTGAATAACCATCTAAGAAACAGTAATACTTATGTCCACTTAAACGTTCCAACATCTGAACTATGAATGGAAGTGGATGATGATCTTTCTTAGTATGATCATTTAGTTTTCTAAAATCAATGCACATTCAATAACCTGTAATCTCTCTTGTCGGAATCCATTCATTCCTTTCATTATCTTTCACTGTGAAACCTCCTTTCTTTGGTACCACTTGAGTTGGACTTACCCATTCACTATATGATATGGGAAAAATTATCCCCATTTCTAATAGCTTAATGACCTCTTTCTTAACAATTAACTGCAAATTTGGGTTGAGGCGGCGTTGCGGTTGAATACAAGGTTTAGCATCTTCCTTCAGAATTATCTTATGAACGCAAATCTCAGGGCTAATACCTCGGATATCGGCAACTGTCCATCCAAAATCTTTCTTATGTTTTTTCAACATTCTAAGTAATTGATCTTCTTGTTGCTCAGTTAAAGATGATGAAATAATAACCGGTAATAGATTATTAGTTTCAAGAAAAGCATACTTCAGATTTAAAGGTAGCGGTTTCAATTCCAGATTCTTAGGTGGATCTTCCAGTGATGGTTTAAGAACTGGTCCTTCTAGTTCCAATTCCAAATACTTATGCCATGATGGTTTAAAAGTAAAACTTCCTTTATCTAGAGAAAGAATTATCTCTTTCATTTCGGTGTCTTTCTCATCTTCTTTATAGATAGACAGAGCTAAACATTCTTCTAATTTGTCTTCAAAAGTTGGTAACTGATTATTATAGACAGAATGAATATCTTCTATAAAAGAACATGATTCTGGAGATCTGTATGGATGGTTCATAGCTTTGAAAATATTGAAAGCAACTTCATCTTCATTGACTCTTAGAATTAACTCTCCTTACGGACATCTATTAAAGTTCTTCCTGTAGCTAGAAGCAGGTCGACCTAAGATAAGTGGCGCTGAATATCCTTCTTCCATTTCCATAACTACAAAGTCTAATGGAAAATAGAACTTGTCTACTTTAACCAATACGTCCTCAATAATTCCTTTAGGATATTTGATTAATCTATCTGCCATCTGCAGAGTCATTTCAGTTTTCGTAAGATTTCCTATGCCTAGCTTCTTATAATCCTCATAAGACATGAGGTTTATACTAGCTCCAAGATCACATAAGACCTTCTTAAACAAAATCCTCCAATTTCACATGGAATGGTAAAACTTCCGAGATCTTTCAGTTTAGGCGGTAACTTATCTTGTAAAACCCATGAACATTCTTCATTTAGGCATATATTCTCATATTCCTCTAATTTTTCTTGTTTGTGAGAATATCTTTGAAACTTTCCATAAGCAGGCATACTAATTAGAGCTTCGATAACAGGGATATTAACATGAATATGACGAAAGGTATCAAGGAAACGAGCATACTTCTTATCAGTTTTAATCCTTTTAATTTGATCTTTAGGTGGGTAAGGTAAAGATTCTAAATCGACAACCTTTGATCCCAAAGTCATTTTCTCTTTTCCTTTCTCCTTAAACCTTTGAGTATTATTTGATCGCCAAGTATCATGATCTTGAGTTTTTCTTTTAAGACATTCCCTGAATCAATCTACTACTTGATTCCTTTAGTTCTTCCTGTTTTCATCCGTGTTTTCATTATCCTCTAATCTAACATGTTCTTTGAATAAATTCCTTAAATCTTTATCCATGGGATCTTTCAAAATCCTAGGGATTTTTACCCATTTTTCACCTTCATTTTCAGGTTCCAAACTTCTATTTCTTTTCAAGAAATTCTCTATAATTTCTTCTTCCTTATCAGTGAATTCAATTTCATCTTTAGTTTCATCATTTTTTCCATCTAAATCATTTTCTACCTCATTATTCCCGAAGTTCTCTACTCCATTACTACCACAGAGTTTTCTACTTCTCGTAACTACGATATTTACCTCTCTTGGGTTTCTTTCAGTATTACTTGGTAATCCTCCAGGAGGTCTACTGTTATTACGTTCACCTTCCCTACTCAAATGATCTTCCATATTCCTTAATGAGGCTTCTATCGTTCTCATTCTGGTATCATGTCCACTCATAGATGTTTTCATTGAACTCATATCCTTAGTGACTGTACCAATAGAAGTCATCATTGTTTCTATATTCCTAGCTTGAGTAGATACTACACCCATTATATTTTCCATTAGTTTTTCCCATTTTTCAACTCCTTCTGCAGGTTGAGTTGAACTTTGAGTTACTGGTATACTTTGAGTGGCATGTTGAGGATAGGATCTAGGTAATGATTGTAAATTCTGATTAGATGTGTTTTCTTGATAAACTTGATTATTATTCATATTCCTATATGGGCTGGATATGGCGGTTGTCCTTGCTTACTAGGGTTTTAGGACCATCGATAAGTAGGATGATCTCTTCTAATAGCATTAAACGAGTTTGAGTATGCATTGTTCAAATTCCTATCTTTCTTTGAAGAAAACTCACCTCCTCTCTTGAATATCCTGTTGGTTCTTCAATCCCACAATGGCATATTATCTGATTTGAGTATTCGGTTGGTGTACTATGTTACGAACTTTGGTTTTGTTTGATTGTAGGCCATCAAATTTCCTACTCAAATTTTCTAAATGTGCTAGAACTTCCGTATTAGATGTACATTCTCCTGCAAAGCTACTTTTACCGGTGCTAGAACCGGTTTCCCACATTCTGTTATTTTGGAAATATTTTCTATAGCATCGTAAACTATTTGAGCTTCACTCATCATTAAAGAACCACCACATGCATGATCTACATCGAAGACGTGAATCTTTTCTTAATTTACGACAAAAAAGTTGAATTTGCATATCTAAGGAATAACCATGGTCGGGACAAGCTCTTAACAATTTTTAAATCTTTCCCAGGCATTCCCGCGTTTCTTGATCCTTGTCTAAAGTTAGCAACCTCGACTTTTAATTCCAAATTCCGTCCGAGTGAAATATTGTTTTGAAATTCAATTTGAATCTCCTCCCAACTGGTAAGTGAATGATGTGGAAGAGACATAAACCAATCTCGGGCTCGTCCTTTTAGAGAAAAAAAACATAGTCATCCTTGTTAATTCCTTATGAGCACATGACTTTTGGTCAGTATTGCCTGAGTTCTTCAAAAGATAGAGATGATGATGCGGATCTTCATCATCCTCTCCTAGGAATTGGGCTCTTCGTCAATTAAACCAAAAGATGAGATTTAATCTCGAAATTATTCGCTCCTTCATTAGGTAAAAGTATGGGATTATTAGTCTAGTTTCTTCTTATGGTTTGATCATAGATAGGCCTCGGGTTTGGTGGGTTATTACGATTATTACGGTTCCGATTACGATTATTTCTATTATTATTATTATTTTGATTATTAAGGTTAACAGGGTTCTATCCATGCCTAGAGCATGTTCCAACCCTTGTTCAGTGTTTCATCACCGATTTCACCATTCTCGTATTTACTGTTTGAAGATGATTAAGTCGATTTTCCACGACTAGTATGACCACGTTTCTCTCTACTCTTAATCGCCTTTCGTAAGTGTTTATGTCAGGCTTATAAGGAGTGAGTGGGGCCTTACCACTTCTGGTCATCAACTAACGAAAATAGAAAATAACACGAAATTGAAAGAGATAAGAAAAGTGTTAGACTTATTCTTGAGAGTTTTGAGCTAATACAAGTAGTAACCATAGACACAAAAAAAGAAATTAGCGTCGTTCCCCGGCAACGGCGCCAGAAAGCTGACGTGGCCTTTTCTAGTGCTCATACCAGTCCTTAACCGACAGTGTATCGGGTCAAACTGTAGTGCTAGTATGGTGAGTCAGAGTGTCGAATCCTCAGGGAAACTTGGTAATTCTTCTAAGTGTGGTTAAACACCAAAGAGCTGTTATTAACTCGATCTAAATCGCAATTTCATAACACAGATCACTACTATTCTAATTAACATAAAATAAATGCGTAATTTAAAAGTTATTCTAATATAATATATATAGATATATAAATATATATATAGATGTACATAAATTGCAAAATATATATATAGATATAAATATATCGTTACCAATATATAGTTTAGAAAGATAAGTTTATAGAACTAGCCAAAGTTTATATAATTGATTTATACGATCTTTTCAGTGAATGGAATGCGCTCGATCTTTCCTTTTATATTAGGTCCAATTGAGTAAATGAAACGGTGCACTCCTGAGGTTAACAATTCCTCCTCACACGAGCGTATGAAATTGTCATATGTCATTGTCATCAGTTCAATCTCCACAATCGCCCGTGCTAATCTCGGTTAGTGCGAGCAGTACCGAGTTCAAATCTACCCCGGATAAAAGAGGTTATTCCATTTGTCGGATGGCGATGTTATTCAAAAGGCTCCGGTTGTCGGCGGATTGATTTAACTTTCGGTGTTAGTTTCAATTAAACTGTTGATTTTAACATTATTATGATCTCGAGCACAATTTTAATAAGATCTATCTTTCCCAAGACAAATCTGCCCCCGGGTAGGAAATAGGATTCCGTAGTCACGCTTTCGCACGGCCAATTTTACCCTCCGGTTTTTCTATCTTTTATCTCATATCCTAACTTCTCTGGTCAGTTCATCGTTAGGTTATATGGTGCGATTCATCTTGGTTAATTACGTCAATCCGAATATTATCAATACGTTACAAAATAGAAAAAGATTCAATTAACTCAATTTTAGTCAATTTTACTTAGACAACATTCCTTTACCGAAAAGATCGAAATAAAACGATTACATAACTTTGGCTAGTTATTAGATTTAGCCTACTAACATTATAAAAAGATAAAAACAAACATAACAAACATAAATACTTTAGAAATTTTACCCGATTACAACTGTTGAATCAGAAGCTGTATTCTTCCGGATGTTACAACGACTTCAACAACATTGATCTTCTGATAATTTCTCGAGCATTATAACGATACTACTTTATTTATGGCATAAGGCCTATATACATACATACTACTACTAAGAAGAAGAGGTTAAGAAAATATATTGGTACCCCCTCATGTATCTGCAAAGCTGCTCCTCTTATAGGCAAGATTTTCAGGGCCGGATCGATCCGAGAAAGGGCCGGATCGATCCGGGAATAAAAAATATTATCCCTCAGATTATTCTCTGCAGGACCACATGCTGGATAATGATTATGTTTCCTCGGATCGATCCGGGTAGCTTTTTATTCCATAACTTGATCTGAAACTTGATAAAATCATAACTTGAGCTCTGGATCTCCAAATGACATAATTCAAGAAGCATTGGAAAGCTCTTGAAAAGATCTATAACTTCCATGAAGGACTCTTCTTCAGAAAATGCCTTTTTGATGGGTCATTAGTTCGTCGAAAATATAATTCGATAATGGTGTCACGAACCATTGATCCACTTGAACTTTAAATATCGTGGCACTTCCTTAATTCCTTCAAAAGATACGATTTTACTTCAAAAAGTGTCGTCACTCGGGGTCTTGGTTTACCTAAGATCTGTAAATAAAATACCAAAAATACCCACGTAAATTTGACACGACACTCCGGTTATTAACCCGGTACAAAATTTATAACTTTTTATCACTTTTACTAGATTTTTATAGTATTTAGATTTATTATAACTATTAATATTTTATAAGATTATCGTTATAATTTCTTATATTTTATATAAAAAGAGTCGATAACGTATATAAAACATCGTAATTTTTATCATATAAATGTTATACATCATCTGTCCACCCTTTGACTTATAACCATTGGATAAAAATCTGAATCATCCCAACGTTCTTTTAATCTCAGCCTTTGATTTGTTTGATAAGTCGGGTAGTTGGCTGTCCTTATCCATGTAATCTTCCAATATAATCTTGAATTAATCGAGGTATATTATCAATGAGTTCATCGATCTCTTTGAGATACCCATCGATCTCTTGAGCGACAATTTCTTTGTGTATAAAATACAATGCAGCTGATTTCTTTTATCTAACTTTTATTTGTGAAGTTAGATTACACCTTTTTAATTATAACCAAGTTCCAAACATCATCCAACTTATGGAACTTAGACCTTGTACACAGGTATATGTAATCGATTTAGGTCATCACAGCACTTGCCTAAATTACGATTCCATATCCTTGACTTTAATTACTAAGTTTGATCCCTTAGCCTTCATTAAGCGAGTTTGACCTCTCACTCCTTGATCTTGGCGAGGTTCGAGAAAAGTCTACTGACCTAACTACCTCTCGATATTGACCCGATCTGGCGATATAAATCACCGACCTTTACGATCTTGTTTGATCAAACCTATTCATAAATCAAACTCTAATAAACCTATACATTTGATCTAGATATCTTTTTGCCTTTGCACTATAACAGCTAGTCTGGCACTCATCATCAAAACATAGAAATAAGTCCAACAATTTCCCCATTTTTGGTGATGATGCCACTACCCTCACCTAACAACAAAGCAAAAAGATAAAAACAAAAACAGAACAAATTTCAGTCAATTCTCATTATAATCATTTGTTCACAGTTATTAAAGTCTAGATGCAGCAAAGAAAAAATATGATAAGTATGCTGATCTACTGTCTTCTTTCTCTTTCTTGTCTAGCCTTCCCCACTTGTTCTTGATAGGCTCTAATTTCTTCTATCATATCCCTCATCCATTCATTTTCAATCAATTTAAAATCAATGTAGGGATTGACCTCTTTCCACCACTTCCATGCTTCAGGCAGGAGAAGATTGATTTGATTCACTCTGAATCCAAACCTCATATATAATTCCTTGAATTCATCAAGTGAGTCCTTTGCTTTTGTGATAGGCAAAGTCCTATCAACTCTGCCACTTCTTCCACCTCTTCCACCTCTTCCACCTCTGTAGGATGCCCTTAAGGCTTTGACTCTTGCTTCCCAAAATTTGAATCCCAAGAAAGATTCTAAACCTTCATGATATCCCTTGTCATGATAAGGTTTCCTTCTATTATAGTATTCTTTCTTGTATTGTCTCAGGAGATCATCAGTGAGTTGAACTCTGCACAGTGCGAGGTGCCTAAAAGCATTAGTCTCATCCTCCCATCTTTTCTTACCAAAAGTCGGCAAATTCTTTTGCTCTGCTTGGCCCCTCTTCCCTAAGTGACATCATCAACAAACCGGAAAGAAAGCATGAACACTCTCTCATGTGATTACAGTTATTCGATTGACCTTCCATAATTTCGCTTGTGTCAATTACAGTAATCCTGATTGCAAAGTTCTGCTCCAGTGAGATTGATCCTCTCAGTAACTTTAGGATCCAATCCAAAGCGAGTGAGATGTTCTAGCACCTCGGCGAGCTTAGGTGCTTCACAAAGCTTGTCAAGTTTCACGATGGATGGATATAAGTTGGTCTTTCGAAACTTCTCTTTTCTTTGTGTTTCCTACCTTGATTCCTTCTTCATCTAGTATCATATCATTCACGATTTTGAGTAGATGTGAAGTTTGAAGCAAGCGTCATCGGCCCAGATTGTATGTTTTCATTCACCGCCATCGATTCTTCAAATCTCTCTTAGTGTCTATCCAATTGAGTTCTTAAGCGTTGCATATTATGCCTCGAGTCCTTAACTCATTCAATACTTCTCACCGCACTACAACACTTTTGGCTTTTTGTGGCACAAAATAAATGCCGGAAATGGAAAATAAGTGCCGTAAAAAGCAATCCCGACACATAAAGCGGCGGTTATTTAAGTGAGCGTCAATATTTGGCGTCGCCAATGTTTCGCGGCATTTTGTTGTTTTGCCGGGAAGTTTTTATGCGATTTTATGGCACATAATCAAAGTGACGCATGTAATATTTGTGGCACTTTGTTTGCACATTTCTAATGTGACGGAATCTTTTATGACATATTTTTCGGCGCTTGATTAATGTAGACGGACAAAATTTTGTGGCATATTAACGACACTTATTTTAATTGCCACACGTAATTTGTGTCAAATTTGCCGACACTTTTCATTTAGAGGACACATGTTTGTGGCACTATACCGCATGCATTCCATTTGACGTAGTTTTTAAATAGTAATTTACCGACACTAATTTTTATTGTCGCTTTATTCACGACCTTTGTATGGCACATTGTATGATACATATTCAAAATGTCGGTTTTGTTTTAATGGCACTTTTGTGACATATAATATGTTTGTCGGATAATATTTACGGTCTTTGTTACGTAGTCTTAAAGTAACTAAATTGTTGACCATGTTTATGTCACTTTATCAATATACATTTCGAGAGTACTAGTATTCTTACATGACATTCATATATATCAATAATCCACATTTTAACAAAGACATGGAAGGAAATAAACTTATTCAAAATATTGAACATATAGGTTGAGGTTGAAATTGAGGAAATGACAACAAAACACCGAAGAAAAATTGTTATCAAACATTCAATCCAACAATAAGTTCTAATTAACTAGAAAAACGAATACGATGTTTAAAAGCTTAATGCATTCAATACTCAAAAGACGCAACTATTTTCCTCCAGAAAAGAACAAACGTCCAATCTCATTTACTTTCAATCCCAATAACATGAATATGTCCTGCAAAAGGTAAATTAAATGATATGAATAATTGTATAATTGATTAGAAAACCATAGTAATATGTATGATATGCATGTATATTTTACCTTTCATACGCAACTCTTACATCTCTTTTTCAACTTCATTGTTCTATCATGCATCCATTGAGAAGAAAAGAAATAATTGTTCATGACAACACCTATCCATATACAAGTGTTTTCTTGTATCAACAAAAAGTAATTTTATAAAATATCCGCGAAAGAATATCAAAGAATTTAATAAATAATAAATAAATTTCAAGTGACTTTAACATTTGAGCAAAGACGCATATAATGTGGCCAATCATTCGACTATCAAAACATGAAATAACATAAACAAGAGAAATAATGTTCAACATGCAAATTGGTTTAATTCATTCGACTATCAAAACAAGAAATAACATAAACAAGAGAAATAATGTTCAACATGGAAATTGGTTTAATTACAACTTACTTTAAATTCCTTCCCAAACTCAAAATACTACATCACGGCAATTTGATGCAATTTAAACCTTAAAATTTCGTAATGAAGCAACTTAATAATATTCCTACACATATTGTAATACATCAATCACTTTACAATCACATTGAAATAAAACTAATGGATATATAATACATAATACATCATGTATGTTAAGTAAGGGGTTACCAGTAATTGCCATAAACATATAATGCGCTATTGAATATCAAAACTTTAACCCAATTCTGAAAATAGACTGAAGCATAAACAAAATTAAAGAGATTAAAAAAGATGTTCAACCACCTAGTCAAAACCAAATTGGACCATTTTCTCACGGCATATATATATATATATATATATATATATATATATATATATATATATATATATATATATATATATATATATATATATATATATATATATATACTGTAGCGACTAATCACTTTATTAGCTACTACTTTGTAAGTAATTAGACGACTTCAAATTTTATGACTTGATCTCTAATCAAATTCTAGGAACTCTCTTTGTATTCCTTATTCAACTTCTTTGTCGTACACATAATCAAAAAAATTAAGGAGATACAAAACTAACAAACCTTCTCTTAGTTTTAACATTAATTAAAGTAAATTAGATTGAGTAGATAATTTGTTTTTATTATGTTTATTTTTATAAAGTTGTACTGTATAAATATATTTTTACCGGAGAAGAGGAGAAATATCATTTCATTTAGAAAAAGACAGGCTTTATTGATTTAAAGGATTTTTTTACATTTTTGTTAAAGTAAATATATATTTAATAAAGTAGAACTATTTTATTTCACTAAATCTAGTGGGCAATTGGGCATCTAACGTACTTGATTATTTATGAACAACAAAAAACTAACCAAAATTTTTAAAGACTAGCGGATTTGGTCCATGCGATGCACGTATGGGCCCTCATCTCGCGACCTAAGATTGTTATCCTAAATGGATAAAATGAAACCAAGATCTAGGATTGTTGTGTCCACCTGAAAGATGAAGAAATGGTGCAGAGCATTATCATTTGAAACGTGATCGGATACAACTATCTTATCTTGCTCCACAATCATAAACTTCTATACTTCTTACCTTCATTGCTTTCAATTGCTCCTTTGGGTTTCTCTCCAGAAATTCAATTATTCGTCCTTCTTCATTAATCTTCATTAGACCAAATGCAGAGCACTTTACTTTTATCCATGGCAATGCAAAGAATCGTGATGTCTCGCGTCAAGCTCTCTGTGAGCTTGAATGAATCTCTCGTAATCCATCCGATACAAGTGATCACGGCTCGAATCAAATATTCTAGAACATTGTGCTCTTTCGAATGACCATAAATATTGCCTCACAAAGATCACTTGTACCACGAAAACAAAATCAATTGCCTTCATCAACTAAACAATCGCCTTGCTCATAGCGCTACTTAGACCAGCACAGGTAGAAACTCATAAAGCTGTCCTAGACAAAATTATCATTCAAACGATAAACCTTAAAAAAGACACAGTGAAACTAATCATTGTCAAGAATGTGATTTGAAGATATACACAAACCAATTGGGATTCTCTGGACTTTGTTGAGCGGCAAGAACTTCAACAAAGCCTTCGTTCTTATAACCACCCATGTTACTGGCATATGCCCTCGAGAGATGACGATTAAGAGATGCAGAGTTGAATTGTGTAAGAACATAGATCTTGGAGATGTTGCTATTCAAGCAGTTGCTAACAGGGATATCGATCAACCGATAATTTGCTCTAGAGGAACAAATTTGGTTTTGCCCGGCAACTTTGTTAATGGATAAAGCCGAGTCCCAGCTCCCTCCAAGGATGATTCCCAAAACACTCAAAATGTTACGAAAAACGAAATAATCAGCATCATCACACAATTGCAAACTCAAATTACACAATAGATACTCAGTATGTGCACAATATGAACAAACATCAATTCAAGAGTTGTTTTTACTACCGTTTTCCCAAAAAAATCCACCAAAAGAAATGATCACCATGTAACGTAAAAACCGCCTATGATGTTAGGGTCGACCACATTGAACTCAAAGCAAATCTGGTAAATTGTTGAGATTCTTGATCTACATTCTACAAGCACAATGTTGAATGCTTAAAAATGAAGTAATCACGATAAATCTACATCTAGCTTTGTCGAGACCATTAAAGTGGGTTATTTGTTGTTCCTACCAAGAATCCAAGAAAAAAGGAAAACTAACCAAACACAAAGTTCGTCCGGAAGAAATAACCTATAGCGACACCGCCTCGTCGTCAAGTTAAGAGCGACTGACCTGTCGCTTGTCTTCTTGGGACTGTCCTGGTCGATTGTCTTCTCGACTCGCCTGGTCGAGCGTCTTATCGACTGCGCCTGTCGCTTCGTCTTCTTGGGACTCCGCCCTGGTCGATCGCCTTCATCGGGACTGCTGCTGGTCGATTGTCTTCTTCGGGACTGCCCTGGTCGATTGACTTACTACTGAAAAAAATCACCTTGTAAGAAAACCGATTGCCATCATACGTCACTTTTGGATTGTTTGTTAGTCCTGTCAAACACATCCTTGTTAGAATTGATGTCAACATAACATCCTTCATTGATCCGTCTCCGCACTTAATGCTTGCCTTTTTCTCAAGCGGTCTGACGTAAACAATATAATGTCAATAATCTTGGTTAAACTTTCAAAAGAGCAAACAAGAGACTATGTAATCTGTGATCATTACAATTAATTCTGACGGCAGCTTATAAACACGCTTATATGCACGAGACTCACCTTGGATTGCTTGAAATAATACAATTACAACTTACAAGATTACTCAAAACAACGAATACATATAAAAACTACATAGAACACATATTGGATCAAGAAGAATCTTTCAAGAACATTACGAGCCAATAACACAATCGATTCAATATGCCTTCCAAAGACCTACCACACTACCTTAGACTATGCAAGAAACTATACAGGAATAGAAACAATCCAATCAATGTAATACATCAAAGTCATCAAATTAATTAATCAGTAAAAGAAAAAAGAAAAAGAAAAAACGAGCATAAGTACCAATCGGTAAATCAATAACACACTTAATGAATGATGAAGCCAACAACAATCTGCAACCCAAAACCGAACAAGAACCCAAAGAAATTAACAAACCCAACAATCATATGACAAAATTCGTGAAGCTAACGATTCAAGAAAACATTGAGATAAAAGGGTTATACTCACTTTACATTTTAACGGAAGAGGTCGGCAAAAGGCTTCAATCGACCTACGAAATCGTTATCTCAATGTCTCATTCGCATCTCGAATGGCGAGAATTTCTTATTCAATTAATCAGTAGAAATAACGGGAGTTGTTCAACCCATCCGTCCACCGACCTGCAGAATCGAAAGTAAGCTCATTCACCATGGACGACGGCGACTCAACTTTCCAAAATTGACAAGCAAATGAATCAATTAACCAGCAACTCGTTAAAAAATAAGTTGCACTGAAGATTAACCAAGCAAAATATCTTAAAGCTCAAGCTTTTGTTGGACCTCGATCCGATTTATCGAGTTTCAATTCAGCCAATGAAAAATCCAAAATCGGAATCGATGAAGAAACCGCTTTTTTTTCACCATTGTTTTCGTAACACTCGAGCTAGCTAATATTGCATCGATTAATATCTTTAATTGTAAACATACATGAAATTTACTCAACAATTCGATTCAACACAAACTTCCAATTGAAGAATCAAGCAAAATGCAAGAGTATAAAAAGCTCGAGTATGGAAAAGTACTGAACATCCGCCATTGTTATTAGAAGAACACTGAGCTAGCGAGAATTGCATCAACTCTAATTTTCACCTAAAACAATTTCTAAAAAAATTGAAGGAAAACCCAAAATCGCCTACACAAAGAATATATAACCAAATCTTGCAAACAGTAAGAAGCTCAGGAGAAAAAATCTTGCAAATGAAGAAGCCCGGAAGAAGAAGAGAAACAAATCGATGATTACCTGTCGGAGTATCAAACGGTTGAAGACGAAGGACGAACGACGCGATCCAGACGACGGCAGCAGCAGAAACGGTAAATGAATCGCATGTAAACCCGCAACCACATCTTCTACCCGGTTCGTGTGATGGTAATGGAGGCACTCGAGCCTCCTGACGAGTGGAGAGAACGGCAAACAACTGGCGAAGAAAGACGGTGGTGGAGTTTCAAACCCGTAGTGGAAGTCCGCCATTACAGCTACGTGCAAGAAGGACACGCGTAATATTCAGCCTCATCGCCTACAATACGGCGTCGTTTCAGCATTTCAGCTAGGAGACAAAATAGATTTACCAAAGCACATGGAATGCGCAATTAATAAGACCTGCAGCCCAAATTGAAGATAATGATAGATTTACCCTAATTAATCTTTCAATAAAATAAAAACAAAAGAAAATAAAA